>VWZX01000455.1:689034-803499 GCA_013399015.1 Galbula dea
CCTCTTTTTTTTTCCTGTTTTTTTTTCTCTTTTCTCCCAGTGCATTCCAAGATCACGAGACGATTCAACTGTAGCTTTATCCTGTAAGAACCTTCTCCAGGGGTTAATTTCCAAAAGGTACTCTTCACATTCAACAGCTGCCTTATTATTGCTGTGTCTCCAGACAGAGACATTCACACTATCATGAAGATTGTCAGAGAGAGAGTGGGTGTGTGGCGCGGGTGAGCTCCCCGACAGTCCCACTGCAGCGCCAGGACGATATGTGTGGGGTAAGTTTCATCTTGACCTTCACAGCAAAAAACAAAAAAACAAAAAACCCAAAAAACCCAACAAAACAAAAAAAAAAATTAAATATAGAACTTCATCCTTCCTTTAAGCAGCACTTCCTTCGAGTAGTGCCACTTGGTTACAAATTGCTGCTTAATTCATAATACCAATGGTACCAAAAGAAAAAACAACCAACAACAACAAAAAGAAACCCAACAAAAGAAAGCAGAGCATTATGTCAATTTCCTTAAAAAGACATGATCACCTCTCAAATTTCATCTCTCCTAGGGATAATAAATAATGCACTGCACAATACTTAATGACCAAGATACCTTTTGACACATCTGTATAACATGACTTGAACTTTTTCTTTCTTTTTTTTTCTTTTTTGCTACACTATGTTACAGAACAGCTTATAAAAACTAAGTATGGACATTAACTGTGAGTGTAAACAGTAGGACTACCACTTGTCAAAAGTTTAAAACACTTTAACTGTAACTGGTACTTGTTATTCATCATTTTCATTGTTTTCTATTTCTTCCCCCCCATCAAGTGAGTCTAATTCTTCACCCTGTGCTATTTCATCTTCTAAAACGGAGGAATCTGCAGTTTTATCAAGGCTCTCCTCTGCATCACTGCCTTCCAGAGTTTCTTCATCTTTAAAGGTAGTTCCTTCAGTTTTGTCAGTAGCCTTCTCTTCGTTGGAGCCCACTGCGTTCTGAAGTCCTGCTAGTGCTGGGAAACCGGGCAGAGTCAATCCTCCCAGTCCTGGAGGTAGAAACATAGATGGATAGAAGAGGCCAGGAGCCATGGTAGAGAGCAGGAAGGGATTGAAGGCCAGAGGGTTGGTGGGCAATCCAGTGTTGGTGGTGGTGGTAGTGGTGGCAGTGGCGGTAGTCACCGCGGTAGCAGCGCTGACAGATCCATTCGCAGAGTCAGTAGCAGAAACAGTGTCTGTGCTTTTCTCAGAGTCTTTATTCTCCTCTTCGTTCTCATTCTTCTTCTCTTCAGCTTTTGAAGTGCCATCCTCAGTCTCTCCTTGAGCAGAAGCAGTAGTGGCATTTCCAGTAGTAGCTGTTATTGGGTTATTCAACAATCCGCTTAGTCCAAACATATTGGGCAGCCCTGCCATCCCTGGCAACATCAGAGGCAACATGGCAGCCGGATTTTTAGCGTCCCCCCCAGCAGCAGCAGCTGTTGCCAGCCCTGGTGGGAAGCCCATGAGGCCTGCAAGCTGGAGAGACTGCAGGTTCTGTAGGTTCTGGAGGCTTGTGAGGTCCATTCCAGCAAACAGACTGTTCATTAGGAGCGGGTTGATTCCCGAAGTTGATGCTACAGCAGCAGCTGCTGCAGCTGCTTTGGCAATTTCACTTTTTGGCCTTCTTCCTCTTCTGCTTGCTCCTTCCTCCCTCACAACAGGTCCAGTGAGAAGACGGTCAAACATGGACTCTGGAACAAAGCCCTGAAAAGGGGGTGTGAAAAAAAAACAAACAAACCCAAGCTTTAATCTCCATTGGCTTTTCTAGCTGTCAGCAGTTAACTGATGATGATGGAAGAAACAGAAGGGATTTCAGCAGAGCTCCAAAAATGGTTTGTTTTTCAACCCTGGCAAATTGTGACTAGCTAGTGAGTGGCAGCAGAACATGGGGGCAAAACTGAAGAAAGCAAAGTCACAGATTTTGGGGGTTTTTGTGTAACATTTAAACCCAACAGTAAAGCAACACATGCTGAAACTCTGTGGCTTCACTAAAAAACCCCACTCTGACACACTGCAGCTAGGAGTTCATCCCTTTGGACTTCAGGGCAGTAACACTCTGTTAAAATGAGTGTGGCACCCTTTGCTTTCAAACAACTGTTGTGAAAGAAAAGGCAGGAAACCCAATCCCTTGATGTTGCTTGCTATCAAGATGAAGGAGTCTATTTGTTATAAATATGAGAAATATTTTCTCCATAGTTCCTAATGCATGAATATCTGTGTTTAGTAACCACAGAATCATCAAGGTTGGAAGAGACCTCCAAGATCATCAAGTCCAACCATCAACCTATCACCAACATCTAAAGCCATGTCCCTAAGACTAAAGGATTGCTGCTTATAAGGAAGAACAATGCAAAACAAATGCTGAAGGCTGCCTCAGTGCAGCTGAGATTTTGAGTGCAGCAGCCTCCTATCACCACCCCCCTCCCACCCAGACACTACAATTTCCTCAGCTCCACAGCACCTATGAGGTAAAGACTTAATAATCAACACACACAGCCTTCAGCTTTTCCATGCTATGATCTACAGTGAAGTATGGAAGGAGTTTCACTTACAGACTGTTTAACAATGTCAGTCCAATCTGGAGCAACAGCAAATTCAGGATTTTCTTCCAGCCATCTTGGCAAGTCCTTCATTGGAGGGGCCATAGCTCCACCCATCTAATGCAAAAGACAAGGTTAATACTTAAACCAACACAACAAAAACCCCCAACTGTTTCTATGGACATTTTCTATCTGTGCACCTTCATCTCTGAAGGATGGCAGTGAAGACTTTCACTTCAGACTGGGGAAAACTACATGGAAACCAGATAATACTGGAATTGAGAATCAGAGAATCAGACAGAATAGTGGAGGTTGGAAGGAACCACCAGAGGTCATCTAGTCCAACCTCCCTGTTCCAGCAGGGTCAGGGCTAGTCATGAAATTCATTATCTGTTGTAAGGAAAAAAATATGCTGTATCATTTCAAAACTAAGAGTCCTTTACTCAAGTGATTAGTGTGAGCACATCAAAGAGCAAAGGAGGAATTAAAGGATCTGAGTGGTACATGCCAGTCAAAAGTAACTGCCGCTGCCAAATTATTCAGCTTAGAAAGAAAACCTGGAGCAGGCAAAGGCATTGTTAAAGCCCTCTGTTAAACTGACTTCATTTTTACCTTCTTTCCATTCCTCTTATTTACAACAGGCACCCTCTCCTCCCCTGTCAGGGTGTTTATATCCAGTTTGTTAGGGTTTCGACACCGGTGGCGTTTTTGTTTCGGCTTCTGAAATGGGGAGAACAGCACATCTGCACTCTTCTGGAAGGAAGAGAAATGGATTGCTGTTCAGTTTTTTCATTTCCTTGACAAAAATCACCAATCATGGCCCTCCTACTCACAACCATTTAAGATGGGGCCAATTCCTTTACCCTATGATTATCTCTGAAGAGTATTTTTTCTGATCAGATGAAGAAATTGTGCAGAGCTTGACACCAGCACTGGTTTAAGACATTGTTCTGGACAAGTATAAAGAAAGGAAAAGCAGCTCCTACAGCTCAGTGCCACTTGGTGTTTAGATACTCCAGTAAGTGTGGCTGAAGAGAAAATCTCTCCTGAAAACCAACAGTTACAAACTCCAGTGACTAGGCCCCAGTGTGAGAGAGAATTCACTCTGACATCTGTAAAACCATCTTCTGCATGAATGTAATACACCAACCCTTTTAGAATCACATACTTACTGGTACATAACTTGGCATATCTACAGTGTAAGTAGGATGCAATTTAAGCCATTCCACTAAATCCTTGTTTTTAGGAGCATCCTCTCCCACCAGCCTGGTCCCATCCTCTAGATTGATTACAGGGATGCGAGTGTCTGGGTCCAGTTGACCAGGAGATGGAATGTTCCTTGCTGGTAGGGCTTCCATATCTTCTTCAAAAGCTTTGGTCACTTCTGCATCCTCCTGAAAACATTGAACAGCTGTATTAATCTTCACTCCAAGAAAACAAGTTACCTGGGAGAAATCATTTCCAGGACCAAAATGAAACCAAACGCCCAGGAAGATATTTGCATACACAAGAGTTAATGGGGTTTTAATACTCATCCTATGTAAAGCAATGCCATTGCATTGGGGAAGGTTGTAAATCTAGCATACTTGAACATTAAAGAACAGGTAGCTAAAGACAGAGCAGGTTGGCCCCCAAGATCTTCCCTTCTGCATGCAGTAAAGACATACTTGAGCCTCAAACTTTATTCTGCTAAAAATGTATTAAATTTGGGGTTAAGAAAAAAGTCTTTTTCAAAGTACAAGCTACTTAAAACTCAGCTACAATTTGCAAGAGTAAAACTCGATGCAAAGAGCACTTTGGTTCCAGAAGTAGTAACAGCTCTGAACACAAGAAAAGAAGCTGGTTGGATAAAACGTGTGCATTGCTATTAAGGAGAATATAGCAACACTTTAAACACATTCAGAAAGTACTAGACACAGAAGAACAAACACAAATATAAAGGTTGCTGCCTTACTACAGTCAGTGATGTCCGTTTGTTGCTCATAAATAACAGATCAAGCCCTTCCACATTTTTCCTCCTTCCTCTCCTCCTCTTCATGGGCGGTTCTCCATCTAGTAAAGAGCCATTTAGGAGATGCCTTGTGGGTGTGCGTGAGAGACCTGCTTGCAGCAGCTCCATTTGAGTTTTAAAGGCATCAGACACGGGTGTGGAGACATTAGGCAAGATAAACTTTGAAGTAACAGATGAGAAATTTGAGGTAGAACTTGTTGCCTCTCGTGAGGCCTTTGATAAATCTACAACCTTTTCTTGTCCATTTTCTGAGACCACCTGAGACTCACGTAACTGGGCAACCATTTCC
Organism: Galbula dea; assembly: GCA_013399015.1. Taxonomy (NCBI): domain Eukaryota; kingdom Metazoa; phylum Chordata; class Aves; order Piciformes; family Galbulidae; genus Galbula; species Galbula dea. Next base: position 693,900 of record VWZX01000455.1, read on the forward strand.
ATTAGATTTCTCCTCTTGGCAGCTCTCTCAGCTTCAATTTCAATCTTTCTTCGTCTCCTCCTCCGACGTGGAACCGATAAATTGAGTGCATCTTCCTAATGAAAGAGAAGCATTTCCAAACATCAGCAAAGCTCTGGAGTGCTACACTGAATTTAACAGAGAAGTCCACACATGTAACCCAGAAAACAAAACTTTCAGGTTATCCAAAGACTTCAACACTTTAATTTTCCTGTTTTCTTTAAGGAAACGGCTATTTCTTCATTTTTTCTGCCATGTGAAAGTGCACAGAGAAGATGTTCTCTGTAAGAAAGAGAAAGGTGCAGCCTTGCCTTGGATAACTGAGGAGAAGCAGTGAGATCTTCACTGCCACTGATGCTGGCTTGACCAACCATGGAGAGCTCTGCAAAGCTCCTTTTCTGTAGAGGGCTGTCCACAGCTGTTGGAGTATAGCCAGGTATGAGCCCCTGGAAATCAAACATCTGGCGCCTATTTACTGGCCACTTCCCTTTCAGCACTGCTTCACAGATGTTGTCTAATCGGTTGATCATGACTCGGTCCTGCAGAAAGGAAAAGCAGGGAATGAACCTCCAGTGCTAAAGTTGCCTTTGCAACTGAAATGGGGATAAGGACACAGCCCAGCTTCCAAAACTGGAGAGATATGTTCAAAACCAGCTATTTTGCAGGTCAGGATAAACTGATTGCCTTACAAGAAGCTAATGTACAGAGCACTCTGTGGAATAAAACACCACCAGAATTTCAAAGCTGCATTTGTGTCAAGGGGGAAGGTGGAAGCCAGACCAAGTTTTCTGGATGCCAATGTACAACTGACAACTGACCACAAACTCACCCTTGTTTTCCACTGCAAAACTTCCCTAGTTAGCAAAATCAACAGTTAGGAAGGGAAAAGCAAAACATCTGCAACCAGTATCTTAAAGCTGCAGTTCTTGAGATCCAAGAGGCTGGATCTGCAGTTCTGTGCTAGGAAGTGGATCCTCATTAGCGTCACTATTAATAAAGTTCAACATTATGAAACGGGCACCAACCTAGGGACATCTAATGAATGTCAATTCTCATTCCACACCCATTATCACTTCAGCTTTCATTGAAGCGTGCACACTAAAAATCTCTAATTGTGTTAGTCTACTTATGCTGAACCTATACAGAGGAAGCACTTTTTGGTTTACTTTTACACTAGGATTGGAGGGAAATTTTAGTCCCTGTTTCCAAACCACATGCTGAAGGCAAGGAGGAGCCTCATCTGATTTGTTCCATTTCCATATCGAAGAACGTTCTACACCAGCCTGCCTGAAGTAGTAGAAACTTCAGAACTATGAGAAATACTGCTGGGCAGGGAACATGAGCAGCAGTTAGCTTCCTGAACAGCAAACCAGTGCAGAAGCCACCAGCAGATCTCAGCAGCTGCAACAGACTGCTTGCTTTCCCCAGGAATAAGCCTATTAAGAGCAAGGTCCCCTCGCCCTGCCCCCTCATCCCAAACCAGATGGCCCTGTTACGGTGATTAGTAAGCTTAAGACTATTACTACTTTATTTCTCTCTCTCCCCTTGCTGCAAAGGAGAGGACTAAATTATGTATGGATTTATTACAAGGTTACAATTTCCTATTTTTAAAAACCTTTTTCCATTAGATAATTTTCTGCATTGTTATCAAAATAAGATACAGCTTTATCCTATCTAAACCTGCTGCTTATGTTTGCAGGATACCTTAATACAATTACATCTGTCAACATTACATAATGGCTTAGATCATGTAGGTCACCAATAGTCTTCTCACCCCAAAAGAAAAAGGTGAGCTTACAAAACCTCTGCTCTCAGGGATTCTCAGAGATTGTTCTGCAGACAAGACCCAGAATTCAAAGTCATACATTCACTTCCATCAACAGGGGTTCAAGAGCTGTGATTCTGCTGATGTACAGTTATGGAGCCTAGAAGGAGCTCATGTCTGTCAGCAGTTTGTTGTTGTAGTAAATTACACTATTTACAGGGAAGCAATTCCTTTCATTTCCTCTACTAACCTGTATGAAATTGAAGAATAAAATGCTGTTCCACAAATCATTCAGAGAAAACAGTCCCTTGCCCACTACAAGTGCAGAACTGTAACAGTTCACTGTTGTTTTGCAAACACATTTCCCATATGTTAACTGCAGTGAAAAAGACACATGGCACTATACCCCTCACCAACCTTAGGCCAGAAGGAGAAGGCAAATGTTCTCTCATGAAGCAGCTGAACCACAGAGGGATCCCCATCTTCCATGTAGAACCCGTCACGTGTTTCATCCCTTGCGGTACTCATCGAGGCATTGCTTTCTTCATCAAAATTCTTACCCTGAGAAACTGCTCCTGCTGAATAACAACCAGAACCAGGCATCAACTACAAAAGTTCCCAACTACCCAATGCCAACCTAACGAGACAGGTTAAGACAACCAGGCTTGACACAACACTTCTAACTCGGGCTTTTGTTCAGTAATTACTACAACAGGGCCTTAGCCTTCTGCATTTGGCACAGAGACTATGCTTGTTGGCTCAGTTCTAAATCATCCCTGGGTGGGGGGGAATACCCTGCTGATGCTGGATGGGTTTTATGAAAGCTTATCTAGCCACCTGATACACTGAAGGGCAGAGGAACTGCTACATGTAGCCCATCCTGAGCTCCAGAATGGCTCCATGTGTGTGCCACTTACCAGCTGGCACAAGTTACAACAGCTGTGGGATTCATGCTAAGCACACAGAATTCATCTGAACACCACATTACCTTCAGGTTGGGAGGATTCTTCTGATTTATCATCATCATCCAGTTTCTCCTCTTCATCTTCTTCTGACCCCTTCTCAGAAATTGATTTGGGGTCTACGTCTGTACTCGTCTCTATGTCTTTCAATTCACATTTGACAGAGCCAGGCTCAGCCTCAGCATCACAGTCCGGTTTAGTGTCCTTATCTGCAGTATCTGTCTCCTCTTTGATATCAGACTTTTCTTTGGCTGCTGGATTTTCAGACCCTTCAACTTTAGACTCTGTTTGTTCTGTAGTCTTTTCTTCTTGTAGTGGTGTGGATGGGACAACAGGTGGTGTTTGACTGCAGCCAGCACCCAGAGGGTTTATCGAAGAGACAGTATTTGCACTACCCGTCCCTCTGTTTTGAGCAAAGTTTTTGTGAGCCTCAAGAAAAGAGAGCTCAGGATCATTCAGAATGTGATAATCTGTCCTACTGACTCCATGTTTAGCAGCACCAATCAGTAAGTCTTTGTCATGTTTACCACACTCCCACCACTCTGGCAGGTCCAAGCTTGGTTGGCAAAGTTTTAGCCTCTCCCCCAGCTGCGGGTGATGGAGAACCTGTTCCCGGATCTTCCGCAGCAGTTCGATGCGATATAAAGTCCTAGAAGCACGCTCCTCTGTGATGGGCTCGATCAGAGTGGAAAGATCAGGAGGTTCTGCAACGAGACCCATTTGTATCGCTTCAACATCCAAGAAATGTGCAACCATTTCCAAACCACTACACCCAGGCATGAAGTTTCACCAGTGCCAGTGTCTCCTAACAGTCAGGTTGCATTTTACAGTCAGTCACGACTTACCGTCATCGGGTTTGACTGGCATCCGGCACACTCGTCTGCACATATTCACAAAGCCATTAAAATATTTCTCCAAGCTTTCATCAGACTTTTTATCAAGCCTGGCAAATGCTCTGAATTGATTCCAATCAAACTGATGTTTCACAGGATCAAAAATAATTCCAAAAGTAGACACCACACGATAAAAATCAGCTTCTTCTCTTCTTGTCCACCTAGTCAAGGAAGAAGCAAGAGAAATGAGGCCACTGAACAATCCAGACTCCAAACGTAGCTTGGATGCTCTAACCCCCCCCTTTAGTTCATTGTTTCCAAATCCTACTGGTGACACACGAGCTCAAACATGATTTCAGGAAAGATACCACTGAGAAACTCACTTTTGCCTTTTTTCAGTTATTATAGCTTCCCTTTCTGCTTCCAGTGCCCTCACTTCTTCCCGAGGCCGACGTCTCCTGCGGTCAGTCTTCATTAGTGCCTCCTGCCTCATTTGTTGCCTTTTATAGCTGCGCTGATAGGCAGTAATGAGGCGACGCAGACGGGTAGTCAGGGTTGAAGTGTTGGGCCAGTAGAGTTGGCCTAACTCAGAGTTGCTTTCACTGTGCTTGTCTAGAGAATAGAGAAGTATTTGTGCACTGCAAAACCACCACTAAACATCTCAAAAGTTTCTATGGCTCTGACTTCCTGTTTTATCAGATAAGAACACAAGCCTCATTAATACTGGAGCATAACAAATTAGAAGCAGGGTAACTACACTGGTAGGAGATAAAAACCAGAATGAAACCATCCAACTCTGAGAAGGTAAAAAATGCTTGTGAAGCACTCAGAGATAAGCATCAAGCATTATTATTCAATGGTATGAATGCAAACATATTATGATTATTAGGATTTAAATGAATGCAATGCACCTGTAAATATATTACTAAGAAAATTATTCTGCCTCTGAGGAAACACCTACGCTTATGATTCTCCACTTTATTACTCTCACTTAAACCTGGCAATTTTCCTCCACTCTGAGGAAACAACCTATCTCTAACTTCCAAGATTATCTGGACAGCAACATCAACGGCTGCGTTTTGAAACATCCTGTCTTTATCATCACAAACTCTAATGTAATGACAGGCCCAGAAAGCCAGCATGGGGATTATTCAAAGGCAGCAAATAATTGTTTTGAAAGAGGTGAAGCATGGAGAGATTTGACAGTAAAAAGTTTACTGGGGTGTTTTCCCAAAGCACCACCTATCCCCTCATGTGGTAACAGAAACAGTTCACCTCTCACTAAATGGTCTTTGCTAGAGTCTTACTTGGGTGTATTTCTATGGACTCCTCTTTGTCTTCTGGAGGCGAGTTGGCAAATTCCTTGGGGAGAAGACAGAAGTTATTTTAGTTTTCAGTTCTGACCATATGTTGTCATTTCAGGAGGAAAATATGTCATCTCTCAAACAGCAGCAAACAAGCTTTGTAAGGTGTGTTCATCTAGGAGCTCTCAGACATGAGAGCTGCACATTAAAATAAAGAGGGAGAATCATTTATAGTTACATCTATTGGTAATTACAGAAAGCTGGAAGTTCTTACATCAATTTCATCCTTGAAAGGAGTCCTGGTTGGCTTGTATTCTGGATCTTCGTCCTCTCTGTCAAATTCACCACTATAAAACAGTGAAAAGAAATATTTTGGTTTTGAGAGGCAGCTAATTTTCTAGACAAAAGCAAAAAAATAGCAGCTACAAAAGCCATCAGCATGGTGTACCAAGCCACACATTTCTGTTGCATGCTCAACTGCGTAATCAACCGTATGTACTTTTTCCATCATATGATGGCTTCAGATCCTCAGGTGAGATGTAAGCAACATATGACATATGAACTCCTGCCAACATATACAATGCTGATCAAGTTTATTAATTTTTTCATGTCCTCCTTACCCATCACCACCATCTGCTAACATGTCTGTCCCTCTCTGCTCAGCAGCAATGGCCTTTGCATCAGGCATGCCAACCCGTTCCAGAAAGCACAGCGTCGGATCAGCTCTCATAGAATTGTACTTCTCATAACCTGTGAGCAGAGTGGGAGACACACTTGCTTTAAAAGCTATGACCAACTGGGAACAGAACAGGTTTAGGCAGTAAAGGTGCAATCTTCTGGATTCATTCCTTTATTTTTACATAAAACAAAGGAGCTGTCACCCTGCTGGAAACAACCAGTTCCTTCATGTAATGCAGTTTTTCAGACTGGTAAGCTCCAGAACGACACAGACACATTTTCCTATCAATAACATGAACAAACAGCAGAGACAGGAAGAAGCATTCAACTCAACAACTTTAGAAGTTAAAGTGAAAATCTTCCAGAAGTGAAAAACTTCTTTTCTGTGACTTCTGCAGTGGTTCTCCACATTCAATCCTCCCTACTGGAAAGACGCAGATGCAGATGGACACGAACACACACACACACATAAGCATTTTCTATAGCTCCAGCCCTGCTGGAACCCTCAATGCAGGCTGCAAAAATGCTGTATACATGGGTTATACATAAGGCCAACGAACCTGTCTTATTAGGTTTAGGATGATGCATGTCAGTAAGATGACACTGTTCCCTCTATGGTTTTCAAACTGCCGTTTGCTTTTTTACTGCCCAAGTTGACTAGATGGAAAATGGCAGATCCCAACAGTGCACTGCAGGAAAATGATTTTTAGACTAGACTTGCCTCAGCTGAGCCCACAAAACAGAGCTGCTGTACATAGGCAGAACAGCACAATTCAATTAGGATTTGTACTACAACACACTGCTCCTAACTGCTGTAGAGCCTCAAGCCAAACTGTAATCATGAAAGGTTTTATAAGCCATCATTCTCCCCTTTAGTCAGGCTGGGCTGCTGAGAATACCTCTGCGACCTCCAGAGAATTGGGATTATAATCAGGAATCGCTCACTGTATATATCATGCCAGCTCTGCATCCCCAGCCTTTCAAAGTTAACAAGGCTGCATCCCACTCAAGGGAGCCGGGAGTTCTCAACACTGACATTTGTGAAATATTGCTTGGAACAAAGCCCAGGAGGCACTTGTACAGATTAATAGCAGAGGTTAAGCCCACCGTCCACTTTGACACTGGTTGGCAGAGTTAGCAAGTGAGGCAGTGCTGGAAGCAAAGTTTATGGAGATCTATCTTACTATTTGGCTATTATTTAAACAAATATGGTTTTGTTTTATTCCCAGCCAAGAAAGTAATGTTTTCTTCTCAAATGTTCTGCAAACATTTAAAAACAGCATCTGATATTTACAGCTCATATTAGGTTTTTAATGCAGGCAAGAAAAAGAGGGAGATACAAGCCAACAGTTCTCTGGAACAATACTTGTTAATATTATGACTGAACAGTCCTACACACAGAAAGCTTAACAACTGAGTTTTGTTCAGAGTGAGACATCACTTACCGTGTTTGAATACTCCAATTAAAAGGGATTTATCTGCCTCCTTATCCCACCAGTCTGCAGGAACTTCAGCATGGAATGGCTCAGGTATCCACACATCTACTTCACTGTGAAGACAACATCAGTTACATTCTCAAAGGTATTACTGGACAAAGATGTTAAAAATAAAATTAAAAGTGGTTCACATTATTTGGTAAATAAAACCACCAAAACTTAGAGAAACTGAAATACCTAAGAAAATAATTCGGATGGTTAAATCCTCCACACACACAAAACCGACAGCAAGAACAAAAACCACCCCACTAAACAGCTCTTTGGAGATTGGAATGATAATGGCTAACCAAATATGACTCATTTAAGGTCTTAGTATAGATAAATGTATATTTTTTACATTGAGATAGAATTCTTCAATATTAGCAGAACTCAAAACCTGTTTCTGTCATTTCCCACATCGGTTCCTCCCCCCCGAAAATTACCTCCAGCTCTTGAGAAAATCATAAGGCTGCTTGAGACTAGACATGTAAGAGATAACGTGTGACAGCCTCCAAAGGCTGCACTAGTATAGTAAGTGCACTTTATAAAGAGCAAAAACATAAACCTGCACTTGCACTAACCTCGAGTCAGCACCCTCTAAGATCTTGTCTGCTTGGTCCCCTATAACTTCTTGTCGTAGATAGTAGAGCATGCGGACACGCAGCAGGACCCTGGAGAGGAAGGCAGAGGGGGGAAAAAGTTCTTAACTTCAGGACTGTTTGCCAACAGTGGCTTTTGGCAGCTGCTGCTGTTCATCCATCATCCTGCCAAGGCTGATTAGCCATGCTGTATGGTAGGCTTGAAGCGTGACAGATGGTGGCACATAATCACCTCTGTGTGGTGCTTTCTGCTGGCTTCCAACAGGCCTGCCTGGCAACCGCTTACACTGCACAGAGAGGGACCCAGCTCAGCCCGGCCCCGGCGCATTTCATTTAGTTCTACCTAGTGCAGCTTGTGAAGTTTAGACACGTACTCTACCACTGCCTCTGAAGTATTGAAGCAAGTTTGTAAACAACTGAGCAGATGGCTTTCAGTAACTGTTCTGCTTCATTATCTCATAAAATTTCCTCAGCTGCTGCCTTAATACCATTTTTGGAAACACATCAGAAGTTGTAGGAATAAACGAGATATAAAATCTGGTTTTACTACCTTACAATAAACCCTCAATATGGAATGTCAGGTTTTTCAGATTATACAACTTTTTGCTTCTGAGAATGGGGGGAAACAAAAATAATCCCCTGTTTCCCTTGGGAGATATTAACTGTTTTCACTCTTTATAGTTCAAACTGCTATTTAATTTTACCTGCACGCAACCTAACTGCTACAGGGGAGTGAAAAATCTTCACTGCCCGGCTTTATTTACCCCCTTTTCTGCAATACTAGAGTCATTTCTGGAAGTGCTGTCAGGTGGTGTGGTCACACTTGAAGCTGGCAGGACAGAGAGTGGCAGACTGGCTTTTCAAGGAGACTAGAAAAGAGGTCATCCCTGTAGAAAAAGAATCTACCTGGAAATAATCCTGCTCGATGATGTTTACCCACTTCAGGGCCCCCCCTGCTGCCTAGTTCACGAAGTAAAACTGGGACTAGCTAAGATGGAGATTACTCTGCCTGCCCTCTCACTGTACCCAAATCCATCACAGCAACTGTTGAACTGCTGCTGCTCCTGGAGCAGTGAGGGTGACCTGGGAGGCAGTAATCTGATCACTGGCTTGCATGAAAAATTTAGACCACCACCAGTTTTGAGAGCTCCTCATCAGAGACCCGATGCAAGTGGAGCAATACTGGCTTTTACACGTGTTAGTCAAGTAAAGCTCAGAAGAGCAGGGATTTGAATGAAGGTCATGTCGGCAATTCAAAACATGTCAGACATGCTTCTTTTCCTGTGCATGATAACTGGGACCAGGAAGGTGTCCCTGCTCCCTGTGTGGCTATGTAAATAAGCTCTTCGGGGTCTCTGTCATCTTAGTATTAAGCTATAGCAGCTGCTGCATCAAGCCGAAGAAGAGGAGCAGGGAAAAAAAAAATACCCAACATCATCATCAACCCAAAAGCAGAGGTTCTCTGCACCTTTCAGGAGTTCTGGGTATAAGAACAGCAGAGATATTACACAAGGACAGAACACCAGTTCCCACCAAATCAATCACTACTGCTACCTCTGGAAGGAAATGACTTGATTAATTGGCTTCCACCTCTGATTTTTACCTGGGCTAAACATGCTGCACCTACAACTCACTTAGTCCTGGTAGATCTGGGAAGTGAAGGAAAAAGATAGCAACTGAAAACATTCTTGCACATTTACCAGTCTTCCCAGTCCTTGCCATAGTTCTACTTGTCTTATTACAGAAGCAATATTTTAAAAAGGAATCTAAGTCTGATCTGCAAACTGATATAACAAGGAATGAGGACATGTTACCTGGGAGATTAAAATAATGTTACAGGAAAGAATTTAATTACTTTAAGAGCAAGTGAAATGTAATAACAGATCTGAGTAACAGTTCAGAAAAAAAAAAATCAGAAAGCAGTTTATTTGGAAGCACATTTGCTAAGGTAATTCTATCAGTATCTGTTTTCAGCAGCTGAGAATTAAGGTTGGTTAGCATTTGGAAAGGAGCTAATGAACCCCTGAAATGCCTTTCCTCCTTCCCATCACCCCCCCTATTAACAGCCCACAGGTACTTTTCAAATCAATCATTCCTTTCCAACAAGCAGTATTAGGGAGACACAATATATATCCAACCCAGAAAAGTCCTGATGACCTTTCAGTAACACTGCATGACATCTGTATGGTATATATACAATAAAGAGGATAAAAACCAAACCAAACCAAACCAAACCTTCCAAACCCCTCAAGCAAGCCATCTCCCTCCCAACCCCAAAATAGGACATTTTTAAGACAAAGGTTAGGTTCAGTGTCTATAATGGAGAACATAAGCAAGTAAAACTGGGATGGAGAAGCAAGACACTGTCAAAGGAAGCCAACACAACAATAACTAAGGTGTTACAGAACAAAAGCTAAAAGAATGTACAGGAGGCTCTTAAGAGACTTTCATGCAGCAATAAAACAACATAACACCCAAATCAAAACACAATTATCTTTAGCCCCAAAGGCTTTCAGTTTAGTAACATGTTTAGAATGTCAAAAATCCAATCAGGGCACCAATTCAGGTGAGAGAGCTCAGGGAGAAACTTCATCTCCAACAAAGGAGAAAAGAAGTATTCTGTCTAATGTGGAGAGAAAGAGAGAAAAGCATCCACACATGGGTGAACTACTACATGAAGCTGTGGAGACTAAGAACTTTAAGGATATCAGCCTGAGAGACCCCACAAGAAGTGTAAGAAACAAACAGCTTTTGTTTAGAGATAGCCAATTGTCAAGAGAAATAGACTTGATGTAGGGCTACAGGCTTTCCTTTATATGGTAAAAAGAGTAACTTCATCTGGTTCCATCTTTATTTAATAAATAGAAAACAATTTTCTTCAGAAATGGTGTTTGAAGTGCTGATCAGTCATAAAGAGCTTCCAGAAGTATCCAGATATCAGTTAAGATGATTATCCCCAAATTAAAAAGCAATAATGGCCTTTACATCCTATTAAATGGCCCCATGTTCTATGGAAAATAAGCCTTTTTAAAGCATGCAATAAAAAACCCCCAACCCTGTAAAAGAAATATTTATTCACACTTACTTATTACAGTGATGTTTGAGATGTTTCCTATAGCTGTCTTCTTGAAATAACACATCTGGATTACAGGTTGTGAGCCAATCAGCATCTTGCAGCATTGGCTGTGAACTCTGGGCTTTTACTTTCTTGCCTTTCCTCCCTCTGGGCACTGGTGCAGACAGACCTACAGGAAACCCCAATGTTCCTTAACCCATCTGAATAGAACAGCTCTCCCCCCAAACTGCATTTCAAACATACATTTAAAGCTCAGTATTACTCCTCTAATAGTTCCTTTGTGGGCAACACAACCACCAAGAACTGAACAGCAATGTAATTCAGTAGAGAAACTTGCAAATAACAAAATCCACCAGAACTTCCATGCAAATTTAGGTGTGAACATTTCAAGAATTCAGAGTGCCAGCCAGAAAATGGTGTTACATAAATATTTCTTGTCAAAAGTCTGATGAATCTGAATGGCCACAAGGAAACAAGCCTTTTGATTCATGGCAATTCCAAAAAGGTTAACCCCAGCAGGAGGTGCCACTTAAAAAAGACACTCAAGTATGTGTTCGAAACTGATTTCAGGGAACTGCATTCTACCAAGTATCTGAAGGACACTTCCCCTTTAAGCACAGACCAAGTCAAAGCCCACCTTACTCATAAAACCTGACAAGATCCTCCAACATGTCAGAAAGGCTACAGTTTCAACTAAATAGATAGCAGGACTGAAGCAATTCTTTCCTATTTACTAGGATCATTATTTGATTGAGGTAGACATACCGGAATGATTAACCAAAGCTCGAGTTTGCCCATCTGCAGTTGGGGTGATCAGATCCCAGATGAAACTTTTGATATTTTCATCCCCTTTGTAATGATTAAGACAATAGACCAGGATAGTTCTGCAGATGGTTTCCACATCTTGTTCTGTTAGCTGACGTTTATAGCGCCCGTGTGAGAGGATGTCTGTCCACCGACCCCAGCTGTAAGAAAAACACCTTCAGTACAACAGCCAGGCCATTGCTATTGCAGTTTGTGACTTTCAGTTTAACTCCTAGTCCCAAGCAAGTTGGGACCTCCTCTGCTAGCACTAATGCATTTTACATTTGCAGCTCAAGCCAGGGAATCCAACCTCCAGCACCAAAGAGTTAAGAATGTTTATTTTACAGAGCAGGCAATAAGTTCACTGCTCGTAAAGCTGCAATTGAACTACACTCAAAATAACACAGTACATATGTTTAACTCTAATGGTCCCAGAAAGCTACCAAAAGGAAATTCAGCAATTCAGTTCTTATGATGGTGGGATTTGGGGAATCATTCTTATGCTGATCCTGAAACCCGTTATTAGCCATTGCTGTATGCAGCTTCCGAAAACAGAGAGAGTCAACCTGAAGCCCACCCTGTCAGCAGTCAAGTCTAGCTACTTGCCTGCAAAGAGGGGAAAATCAAACTGGTAAATCCAAGGGGGAAAAAATATCAATTATCAACCAGTTGAATTTCAGTGGTGCCAAAATACCAGCAAAATACCAGACTGACTGTCGATTTGACAAGCACATTGTTCTTTACAAACACACTTTGTTATTCTCCACAATGCTTAGAAAAGAGAGATTAAACCTCAATAACTCAGGAATTCTTTAGGCTCTGAGAAAGCAGAAACAAATATTCCATCATTGCAAAACTACATAACTCACCAGTGAGCTCACTGCCATCTGTGAGACACTCGGATACTCCAAGCTAAGGAAGAGGTATATGAGGAACTTTACACAGACAGCAGCTTAGCCTCTCACCAGCATGCATACAGTGTAAGAAGGTAAAGGTTACACAGGAAGAGATTATGTGACCACGTCCAGGAGAAGGATGAGTGAGTTACTGTATGCCATGTACACATTGTCAGCTCTTCAGCCACAATCACTACATCCAATCTGTATATCCTTACCCGTAAACCAACAAGTTCTTCTCCACCCTGAAACATTCACTTCTTGCATAACCCTGGGATTTGTCCTGAGGCCTACGGGGCTTTGTGCTGGGCTTTTCTTCAGAATCACTTTCCAGGTCTGAAAACTCCATCAGTTCATCCTCTTTGACTGCACTGTAGAGCCTGGTTTGCTTTCTTACTCTTGGTGTATCAATAACTAGGTTATTCTAAAACGAAAGTGACAACACAGAGATTTAGGAGGAGGAAGATCTTCCATTTACTTGTAGTAGGAACTATCATAAAGCTCTTACCCTGCCATTTAAAGCATCGATATCCAGCTCAGCTTTCTTTGCCCACTTCTGCCAAAAATTAGGGTCATCCAAGGAAATGTCTGTCCTGTTCCCAGATGCAACAAAACTAGCCTAGTAAATGTGAAAACACATGCATTGGTTTCTTAACTGCATGCTACAAAGAATATCTATTTTCACTAGTAAATAACAACATTAGGACCTATGAAGTTGTAGTTTCAAGAAATTACAAAGGTAAGCCTGGAAACACAGATATCCCAATATTGGTGAGGAAAACACCTGAGACAAGTACATTGAAAAACAACATTAAGAGAGAAGGTAATTCAATCCTACTGCCATCTATCCTGGTCACATTGAATTCACTTTCCTCTGCATGTCAATGCACACCTTTGCAAAGGTTGAGCCCTTCCCTTCAGACTCAATAGTAATGGTGTGCGTTCGCCTTAGGAGAATCTGATCAATGTCCTCTTCACAGAACTTGGAGCCTTCATCTTCCTCCTCCATCAGAGCACCATATGCTCCTTTCCGAAGAAGATCTTCTATTTCTTTCTTAGAAAGCTGTTGCACCTGTAAGATGGCAGAGAGGGAGTTTGGGGTTTTCTTTGCCATCAGCCAAGGTGTACATCTGACAGTACAATCAGACTGACTGTCCTCTTCCTTAGCATTTTAAGAGCTGAAACTCTAAGATAATGTGGTCAATTAAACATTCATGCTGAAGTCACCTTTAAAGTAAGAGTACAAACAATAAAACTCTTAGGGTGAAGTTATGTGAGTGGTTCAAATGATTCAATAATTCATTGTCACTCAATCTCTTTGCTTTAGCTCTGATGACTGCTAATCTCCTCGTGGGAGCAGATTGAACTTCTTAACCTGAGAAAAAGCTAAAGCAAAAAAAAGCCCAAAGCAAAAAGGCTACATCAGAAAAAGCTGACTAGAAGAACTCCCAAAAAATGCCAAGATCGACATCATGGAAAGGGTGGAAGGATGAGAATGGATGAGGAGGGAGGGAACACGACTCCACCTGCCCCCTTTTGGCAATGACTGAGCCATTAGATAGGCTGAGCCAGCTCACGGAGTCTTGCCCTGAATTAACCCTTCTTGAACATAAATGCTGTACTCCACCTGAAAACCAGCTACAACACAGACAAGGAAGAAGTGTTACACATCCATACTGTTTGTTGATCGTGCACCTTAATGTATGAATTCTCACCCCGTTTGTGGCGTTTTCTCTTCCACTCATAGACTGCAGCACAGCCTTATCAAGGCCAAGCTTCAAGCTGGCTTTATCAAACATTTCCCTTTCATAAGAATTCCTTGTTATCAACCTGTAAATTTTCACTGATTTGCTCTGTCCTATTCTGTGACATCGTGCTTGAGCCTGATGAAACAAAGTCAGACACTCAGTTAGAGGTGACAAAAGGAGGAAAAACCTCAACATATCAATACAGAGAACTTACTTTAAAAGATACCATTTTCTATATAAATAATCTTTATGCTCTTAAGAGAAGGACAACAGGTAATTTCTCTTGTAGGTGAAGAGAGAGGGACAACAGATCATTTCTCTTGTAGGTGAAGAAAATTTCACAGCAACAAGACAAAGCAACATTTTCATTGAAATCATCTCTTGTAATATTACCTGGAGGTCATTTTGGGGGTTCCAGTCTGAATCAAAAATGATGCAGGTATCAGCAGCAGTAAGATTAATGCCCAAACCTCCTGCCCGTGTACACAGCAGGAAAACAAACCTATCAGAGTCAGGTCTTGAGAACCTGTCAATAGCTGCCTGACGCAAGTTGCCTCGTACTCGGCCATCAATTCGTTCATACGGGTACCTGAGGGAGAGAGGCAAGGTAAGGAGAACTGCAATGGCATTGGTTTTTGGAACAGAAGGCAGTTATTGGCTACTAAACTACTCCTATAGGGTCACAAGAATTAGCTACAAACTGAGTGATTGTTCCTGTATCCACTAACTTCGTCGGTGGACTACATTACTTTGTCTCCTGCTTTGTGCCTTTTGGTAAAGAAGAGATTTTGTTTCTCCAAGGAATGAAATAAACATGAAAAAACCCTTTAGAGCAACTAACACATTTAAACAAGCAGTAAACTAAGAGGTTAAAAGCTCTCCATATGAGGTCACTTGGTATCCACCCAAAAGAAAATCCTCAATCCTTGCAACTTACAGGTGTGCTCCCTCCCTTTTGTCAAGACTGCTACTGAAAAATCCTGGGAAGTGTTTGAATTTCATCCCTTTTCAAGGTGGATTACTCACAGGTTAAATACTGTGGCTGCTGAGGAAAGCACAGTTTATTTAGAACTGTATGATATTGTTGCTCTCACCGTCTTTGAATGAGGTAGTCTTCCAGTATGTCCAAGCAGCGCACCATCTGGGAAAAGATAAGCACCCTGTGGCCACCAGCCTTCAGTTTTGGCAGCAGCTTGTCAATCAGTACTAGCTTGCCAGCAGCCTGGATCATTGCCTGGAGCTGAAAATCTGGAGAGTCTGCATTGTGTGTTTCTTTAAACTCTTCCAAAATTTTCTCTTCAGCACCTGCAAAGATTGGACAGCAAAAGATGAACACTGCAAAGGGCTTTATCCATAAACAATGAGCTCGCCTGCAGTGCCCTGTAGCTACTGCAGGAATCTTCTGAGCCTTAGGTGAAGAAACATTTATCACAGATATTAACTTGAAATGTAAAGCAAACATAGGCAACAAAACCAGCATAAATAAAAAGTAACTTCCAGCACTCATTCTTTTTTTTTTCCCCACCCCTCTCTTTTAAAGGGGAGTAAAGCCCTTCCCAAAGGAAGTCATGCAACTACTTGATGCACACAAATGAATGAAAAATTAGAAGGCAGGAAGCAAAAATAAACCCTACTCCAACTACCACATTTGCTGTCCTTTTCAAAATGAAACATGAAATAAAATACATCTAATTTCCACAGGAATCACATCTGATGGCTCTGCCTCCAAAACTGAAGCCAGGCTTAAACACATGCGTCACCTGGACCTGCTCCTTCCATTATTCATGATAGAATCCAAAGCCAAACAATGACAAAACTAATTTGGGGAGGGAGGGACAGGGAGAGGGTAAGGGTAAGCAGTGTGAAATTATGATTTTACCTTCTATTTAGCTTTCTTTTCTCACTGGATGTATTTTTGTTCAGCTGGATGAGGCTGTCTCAATGTATATAGATTGCTTCCAGACTTAGTTAGATCTTCCTAGCCACTCCCTTTGCCTACAAACGATCTGCACAGCAGCAAGTATTTCCTCACACTGCTCATTACCTGAAGACTACAGATCAAGTCCAAGTTTTCTTGTCAGCCTCTCCTATGCTTTTATTCCTTTTTTTATGTCACTTCTACAAACAGTGGTCTATGCCAAGAATGATCAGACTACTCTTCTTGGCTACCTGAAACGTTAGGAATCTTCATTCTAAGCTTATTTCACACCCAAAGCAGCTCTTTTTTTTTTTGGAGCTGTCTTTTCCAGTCCCTCTGCTTTTTGGTTCTAAATAGAAGGTAGTTTATGAAAAGTATTTCTGGTTTATATAATATTCAATTTCAGTCCTGTTTCTGACTAACACAAGGAAGAGCTGGGGGAGGGAGAAGAGCAGCTTACTGCCAGGCTTCTGCTGAGCATCTCTCCTATCCCAGTTCTAAGTAGAGGCCTGTAAACAAACATGCAAACACCCTCCCTGTGTGATCACTGGTTCAGTGCCTGCTGTAATGTGGTGTCTTCACCAGATCTTACCCAGAGCAGCCTGTCTGACAGCTCCCATTACTCAATACCCTTGCACCCTTAGCTCTTACAGAACTTAACGGACTCAAAAGCCAACCGCACTTGGAGGTAGTTTTACATCCTTCAGTTTTCCTTCTCTGGGTTCCCTGTGCCAAGAATTACTGATGCTAATGGTTTGCACCATGAGATAAACAAAGCCATGTGGAAACAAGACTGCCAGACACTCCTTCCAGTTCCCTTCAGTCACACCACTTCCCATTTTGTAAAACAGGCAGAATTTTGGGGAGTAAATCTCAGATTCTGTACTGAGCTTAGGCAATTCCAGGGTATAAGAAGCTGTCAAGCAGTTAATATAGAATAACTTCAGTGACCTTTCTTGGTTACATGGTTTATTTCTTACTCAACTGTGACATCCAGATTTAAGTGTTACTACATGAAGTAAACCAATATGCAAACACAGCATCTGCAAAAGCAAACCACTTAAGCCAAGTGCACCACAAAACCCCCACAAACAGGCCTAATGAACTGTGTATTTTCAGTACCAGAATTTGGTCTCAGCAAGACTTACTTCCATAACAGACCACGACCTCCAAAAATCTGCTCTTTCAATAAACCCTGGCCAGCTAAAGCCTGCAAAAGACCGTCCTCTCTTTATCAGAGAGCCACAGACTGGTAGGGGTTGGAAACGACCTCTGGAGATCATCTAAGTCCAACCCCTCTGCTAAAGCAGGGTCACCCACAGCAGCTTGCCCAGGATCACCTCCAGCTGGGTTGGGAATCTCTCCAGAGAAGGAGACTCCACAGGCTCTCTGGGCTGGAGAAAAGGAGGCTCAAGGGAGACCTTCTTGCTCTCTACAGCTCCCTGAAGGGAGGATGTGTAGCAAGGTAGGTGGTGGTTTTTTCTCCCAGGTTTCAAGTGATAGGACAAGGGGAAATGGCCTCAAGCTGTGCCAGGGGAGCTTTAGGTTGGATTTTAGGAAAAATAAGGTCTCCCTGGAGCCTTCTCTTCTGCTGAACAACCCCAACTCTCTCAGCCTGTCTTCACAGCAGAGGTGTTCCAGCCCTCAATAACCCTCATCTAAAATCAATACCATCACACTGAAAAGCAGTTGTTCCAAGTCTAAACTGGCATTCATGCAAATCATTTTCTGACAATTTACATTAGGAAAATGAACTGACAAGACCTTTATCCAGACCTTTATTCAACTTTCATTCAGAAACTTTCAGTTACTCTCTCATAATGCTCTACAGCAAGGCTGTAAGTAGCAGCTAAGGTATAACTCTGAAGAAGAAATTGCCAGATTTTAGCCAGCATCCAACAACTTCTAGGATAACATGAGTCTTGTTTGTCAGAAATAACAGAAAGGAAAACTTGGCAATGCTGCCAGGACTAGGAAGCCTTGGAAAAAGGCAGCAGAGATGTATCAAAAGCAATGCTGTCCTAACAGATATCCACATCTAAGAGAACCTGAAAGGTTATCTCACTTCTCCAGATAAAATAAATTAGCAACCACAAAGACACATGAGAAAAGAACTTCTAACTTGCTGAACTTCTTGCAAGCAGATTTTGAAGGAGGACAAAAGCAGGAGGCCTACCATTAATAAGGTATGGATGATTGCAGCATTTTCTTAGCTCCATCATAGTGTTTAAGAGATTAGGTACATTTGCCTGACCCCCACCCTTGGAAAGAAATGTGAAATTCTTCTCAAGAATAGCACGATAGTATTTCTTCTGGATGTTGGTCAGCTCAACTTCAATGATGGTTTCCTCTTTGGGGGCCAGGTTCTTCTCCACATCCTCCTTGAGACGTCTCAGCATCATGGGCTTCAAAATAGCTTGGAGTTTTTGCACCTAGGAAACATGCATTGAATAAGGAACTGAATTAGAACTGCAAGGCTTCCAATATTTAGTCTGCATTTCCCTTCATTCCAAAATCCTTGTTTCCTACCTTAGCTCCCAAGCAGAAAGCATTTGCAAAACAAAAAAAGGTCTTTCTCCATGATCTGGAGCCTGAGTTCTCCTTGTTAATTCAGGGACAGACACACTTCTGAAGTCCATCTTCAGTGTGCAGCTCTCCAGTTTAGTGAGTGTTATTAAAGAGATCTCAAATAGAACTGTCCTCCCAGACAAGGACAGGACTGCCCAGCAGCCATGCAGAGCCAACCCTGAGCAAGCACAGCTATAGAAGCAGCTCTAAGATCAAGGTTTGCAGTTAACTTCCAAGCACTAAACACAGTGTTTAATGCTATTTTTCCCCCTTTGCAGACCACCTTCTAATTCTTGTCTTATTTCCTTCCTTAGACATCCACAGAAGTAGAAGTATTGAGACCTATTCTCAAAATGAAAACATTTTATTTCTGTGAACCTTTAGCTGCTAACTGACCCTGCCATGGGTCATCACATCATTCCCTTATTCATAAAACAACTTGAGGAGAAAATGGATCAATTAGCATGGAGAGAGGAACAATTAAAACAATACCTAGAACAGGATTGCAAGAAATGGAGGAGAAACCCCAAGTCCTTAACATATCACCTCTCCCATCACTTGAAAGATAAATCAAATTCCAAAACATCTACTGGTTTGTCAGCAGAGAAGGCACTTCTCCAAAACTTGTTGGCTCAAGCAACCCAGGCTCCAGGTCTGCTCAAGGTCAATGCCATTATTTTAGTGCTATCTTCATGGATAGCTTCAGAAAAAACCCCAGTTCTGCTCTGCTGACATTCTGAGCTAGCCAGACAAAAGCTCTGCTGAGAGTTAGGATATATTAACCCCAGCTCAAACACTATATTCACAGGACTACATGGCTTCTGGACCAGGGCTGGCTCACTTCCAATCAGGTCAGAGTCCATTCTGACTGCACAATCTGTGGAAACACATCCTATGATTCCCTCAGGACACACTATGATTCTTCCAGGAGCTAAGGGGATAAGGATAAGGAGAGCTATTTTTTAATTCAGGCTATTACCTATGAAACAGTTGCTCTCCAAAAAAAGTTCAGTTCAAGCAGTCAATCATCAGAACTAGCAGAAGTTGAATTTTCAGGCAAAACCAACACAAAGTTGCACAGAAAAATGTATGTTATTGAGAAAGTAATTACCAGAAGGTGCAAAGGGCCAAATTCAGATGCCATGCTTCAGTTAGCACCTCATGTCAAGGTGATTTGACTGCTACCTACTGACTTTTAAAATCATTTTCATACATACATCTCTCTGATACCAATGCTTAAGGAAAAATATCAACTGACAAGGTAATTCTCTTAAGAGAGAACAAGCACTTCTAGAAGTATTTTCATCCAGCAACTGTTACAAGACACCTCCATCCCATTTTTAAACACCATATTTTAAGGAGGGAAAACTTTCTCTGTTTCTGTCTGACCAATGGAAAAGGGATTAGTTAAAAAAAAAAAGCAGTAAGGCAAAATGACTTTTGGTCAAAAGCAAAGTAACCAAACAAAATGAAAACAAACAAAGAATTCAGGGATAAAAGCACTGTGGCCTTCCAGAAAGTAAATAGTTACTGCTTGTAAAACACTAAGTAATGAAGTTCTGAGGTAATAAACTGGATAAATTTGCAATAGCTAAATAGAAAAGTAAAGGTGCAGGAGAAGTTTACCTGTTCTTCAGTTTTCAGATCACCAAATTCTTGCATGAATGTGGTTTCTGATGGGAAGCGACCTGGTTCCAAGAAGTGAAGCAAGCTAAAAAGCTCCTCTACTGTATTTTGCAAAGGGGTTCCAGTAAGCAGCACTTTGTGTTCCTGAAAGGTTAAGAAACAGTTGCCTAGGAATCCACCCAAATTCCTCTTCAAAGGAGAAATACACAAAATATTCTCTTTTTCCCCCCCTCTATAGCTGATCTTTGCTTTCTCTTGCCTCCTCCAGTTACTTCCATACAGCATTTTGAGACATTCTGACTAGAGTTCTGGCCTCCCTTCAGTCAGAGCCCAGAGAAATACTTCACCATTTAGAGCACCTTCAAAAGCCCTCCAGATACAAGAAGAGGTTTTACTGATCCCAGCCCTTTCACAAATACAATCATCTTGAAATGCCAAAATAAGAGCTGAACACTTATCCCATCACTCCCAGTATAAACCCAGTGATTGACCACATTCCCAACAGATCTCAGTGCATGGATCTCTTTGAGTCAGGTGCAGGTTGCCAATACAGGGAATCTGAGGCAGGGTCCTACTTTCCATCTACACACAACAGAGCATGAGACTGGCAGAGGCAGGAGGAAAAGTGGCTTAATGCTTTAGAGGAGCCCAGACAGGTTAGGCTACTAGCCCAAGGCCAAATGCTAATTTTGTAGTAGAACAAGAACTGAAGTCAGCCAACCCATATCTCCATCTACAGCCACACTACAAGCTCACCTTGCTTCTGATAGCAACCATAAGAGTAGGGAGGCTCTACAGAGGGATCTAGACAGGCTGAAGCAACAGACCAAGGCCAATGAGATGAGGTTCAGCAAGGCCAAGTGCCATGTCCTGCACTTGGGTCACAACAACCTCATGCAACACTCCAGGCCTGGGGCAGAGCAGATGGAAAGCTGCTCATTGGGAAAGGACCTAGGGGTGCTGGTCAACAGTGACTGGAGATGACCATGACCCAGCAGTGTGCTCAGGTGGCCAAGAAGGCCAACAGCATCCTGACCTAGATCAGAAATAGTGTGGCTTACATCAGAAACAGTATAATAAGAAAAATAAATGGTACACAGCATCTTTACAAACTGCCATTTGTTAAGCCTCAAGACTCCTCCAAGAAAAGGACTGTTTACCAAACTGGGAAAAAAACAAACCAAAAGTGACCTATAGGTCACCAGTGCTTGTGTGAGCTAATGTTTATGCCTCTACTGCTATCAGAAATAAGAGGCTTCAAGTTCCAGGTGTTAACTTAGCATGACTGCAGTCCTCTCACATCTGCAAAGAATCTTCAGGCCAAAATAAGCAAAGCCAGTAAAATCTTTAATAATTAGCTTATTTTCTCTGTCTGCTCAATATATGTAGTTTGTGCACATAACACAATACATAAGCATCAGAAACCAATTTGCTTTCCCCTTCCTTCACCAGTCTCCTTAAAGCTACTCAGCAAATTAACTTTAGAGCTGACATTAGCAGCTTAACTCTCACACTCATGTGTGGCCACTTGACCACGTTATACCTTTAAATAAATGTCTAGGTGCAGAAGTGACCATAGAGCAAGTCACATGAAGAGAGAGAAAGGAAAGAACAAATTTATTTGGATTCTCTTAACAGAACACATATATTTCTAGGTCTAAATCAATGAAACATCAGCACTCCAGAACTGCAGGAGTGCATGTGCTTCCAGGCCTCTTAAAGCTGCACTCCCTCATTCTTCTTCACACTTGATGATTTTATACTGGAAAACTTGAAGAAAACTTTTTACTTTTTGATGAAACCATAAATCAGGAGTAATAAAAACACAGGAGAGATGTAGCCACTGACCAGGTCCATCATCTTGAGTCCTTCCAAAAGCTTACAGTTCCTGTTTTTCAGCCTGTGGGCCTCGTCGATGACCACGCAGCGCCATGGAATGTTACGCAGCTCCGGGCAGTCAGTTAAGATCATTTCAAACGTTGTGATAATGGCATGGAACTTGTAGGAGCCCTTTATCACACGACCCTGAAAAGGACACCAAAAGTTAGCAACTCCCTGGCATGGATTGGAAGTACCTTTGTTTCATCTTCAAAGCTGACTCTTTAGAAATACAGAGCAGTGCATTGGGCAGGACGTATTAAGTCAACAAAGTCACGGTTGCTGAGGGAGTGGGAAAGTTTACTGCTGGCTTCATGCTAGCTGTGGTTTGAATCCTGTAAAAAGACCCACAAAATTCCTGTGATGTCATGACAAAGATGGATGTTCTGCAAGTATTTCAGTTGTCACTCATGGATTAAGCTCGTGTCTTTAAGCATTCATGTATTTCTGCAATATTCAAATAAGGTTTTCAGACTTTGTCCAGAGATTTTTCTTTTAAATCCAAGCTAATCAAATCAAACAACCCAAATAAGCCAGGAGGACATGAAGGCTTCATTTTTATGACTGTCAGAATACTTTGCTCCCAATAAACAGTAAATTTTTCCCAGTGGACATCAAGGATTCAAAGCACCTCCAGCTCTAGTACAGAGCTTGGAACAGAAACAAATCTCTGAACTCTTAAAGGAAGAATCCCTGTACACATTTCCTTGCTATTTTTGTGTATTTGTGTTAAGGAAACTTCAACAGGATGATTTACTTGATGTCTGACACCATCTCACTATTTATTTGGCTAGCTGAGGGTCTTATTTTCAGGGCTGATACTAAGACTCTGCTTCAAAAAACAAAACCAAGCCCAGAAGAACCTTTTCTCAGGCTGATGAAACAAAGAGAATTCTGGCATTATGCTAGATTTCTTCCCAATGCTGGTCAAAGAAAAATGTAACTGGGCATCTCCAGTGGCACTGGCCTGCCCAGGAACACTGTCTCTAAGGATGAGCCTCACCCAAGTTCAAGGCTGTTCTGTGTTTTCAAAGCAGGGCTCTCATGGCTTCTCTACTGAATCCATTTCAAAAGAAACAGGTATTTCACAGCAAGGTTACCACCTCTTCCTTCAAACATGTGCAAGTCTGACTCCTTTTATAAGTGACCTGTAGATAATCCTCTCCAAACTGTGGGGATCAGAAGTGGCTACTGACTCAATGCAATGATTGGAAACCTGATGTGCTGAACTCAGCATTAAATCTGCCTATGCACATCAAGTGTATTCCAGAGGAAGGAACAACCAGCAGACTCCAGAAACATTTATCTTCTTAGGGAGAAAACCTAACAAACAGCAGGTAAGTTACACTAAGTAGGCAACTTAGAAAGTCAACAAACTGAAATGCTGTAACCTTTTCAGGGGCCAGATATAACTGAAAACATGGAAGTGCAGCCCAAGAGGTTCTTTCCAAGTAGCTGAAAACACTTTTTTGACATGGAAACTCAAGCAGTGCTCTTCAGAAATGATCACTGCCTATAGCAGCACATCCAGGTGAAGCACACAGTGTTAAGAGGGACCCTCTGTTGTATTCAGGGCTAAGTCTCACATGAGAATACACACAGAGGTCTTGCCACAAGGAGGACTTTTCAGTTATGTTGCTCAAGAATACCAGAATAGCAAAATACCTTCTGCTTCTCCACAAACAGAAGAGCAGGAAGGGGTTTAAGGGGAATATCTCTGATAGCATCATGTCCTCAAGTACTGAAGTCCCAATACTGCAGAAATGTATTTTGTTGTCCACCACTATCTAGATTTTCACAACAACTTGACTCTGGTTGCCAATGCTGACTCTGAAAATCACACTCCTGCAGTTGGGGTAGGTGCTTCTCACACTTTGTTTCTCATGAAGGTCCTTCAAAGCCATTCAGACCTTCTCAATGTTCAATTGTCTTTTTGAGAAGCAGCTCAGCTTGAGAGGCCTCTCTTCATGTGAAGTCCTACAAAGCTAGAGATGCCAATGCCTGGGTGGATGTGTTTGGCAAGGAGACTAGAGATGCCACTGCCAAAGCCTGCCTTCTTCACCCTTCCTGTCCCCCATCAGATGCCCACTGATGGTACTTTAGAGGACATCAGGCTGAACACTACATGGGAGTTCTTTCTGACAGAACACAGATTTCAGTTTCTGCTATGCAGTTCACAGCTGAACTGCCTTACAAACAGTGGAACACAGGTGATTTTGTGACACCTCTAAGCTAACTGCCACCAAAAGGATAAATTCACTCCATTTCTCCTTTATCCCCAACCATGGCAATTGTCTGATTCTCCTCTTAAGCCAGTTGAGGGAGTGAAGCTAGCAGAAAATGATTCATTTTTCTGTACCATGAGTGCTTTGTCATTACTCACTATGGGGTCTAATGACTCCCATGGTCTTTATAAGAGGTGAGTTAAGAGCACAGCAAAAGAGGAAACAAAACTTTCTGCAGCATCTTGCACTAGATCCTTTCAGTTGCCTTTTGATCAAGGAAATGCTATTGCCAAAGTAACACAAAAATCTCCACATAAATGGGGATTTTCCAGTAGTGTTCCTTCAGGTTTCATGCTACATAACTGCTGCATCCTAATGGAAAGGACATGCAGAGAACCAGCACTGCTTAAATAACAAACAAACATGGTTTTCAACATAGGAAACACTCCATTTGTACAAACCCAAAGTTTTAAACTTGATATAATGTGTTTATCTCTGCTCAGAAAGAATTCTGAACCCAGAAAAAGTACTCATCAATCCCAGTTCATCTGTGTGTTACACACCTAGCTAAGCAGCTAAGTGTGATTACTATCCTAAGGAATATAAGCCCTTAGGCCTCTGTGTTACCCAAATCAACCATCTTCAACAACAGACAGATATGATTTGGGTTTGAAAGTTTCTTTGATGAAGTGCAGAGAAAATGGCTATCTCCTTGGCCAAACAGATGTATCTATCTCCTCTAAGTTACCATGTGTTTTTCTGCTCTATTAAAGTATGATTCTATTTGTTTGCTCTAGTAGCATGTCAAGTTGTGCCACAGCCATTGCCTTCAAAACAGTTTTGACTCAGTTCCTCCCACATTTTCTATCTCACAACTACCCTCACAGCTTTGCTCTAAGGGTTCCAGTTTTTCAATCCTCTTTCAGAGGACAGGAAACAAGACCTTAGCAGAACCATGCTGCCCACAACATTTCTGACAGAGAGAATGCTGCAACTTTTCTGCTCTCTAAAGATTCCTTTCCTACTACATGCTTGCACCACACCAGCCCTTTCAACCACAGCCTCACGGTATGAACTCAATGTTTAACAGGTCATGTGTCATGACACAAAAGGATCTGCATTTGTCTCACAGCCTTCCCAGAGTGGAGGTCTCCCTGCTGCAGGAATCATCTCCACTCCTTGCACACAGATAGTCCTCCATGGAGCTATTCTGAGCATTGCCAGCTTGGATCCAATTTATTAAGTAACACAGCTTACTCTGTATCCATGAACTGTCTTAATTATTTACCACTCTCCCCATCTTTGTGTCATTTGAAAACTTCCTCAGCAATGATTTTATGTTTTCTTTCAGGTCATTGATAAAAGTGTTAGATAGCTCATGGACATGACCCAATCCCTGAAGAACTATGCTGGAAATGCAAATCATCTCTCATTTACAATTACATCCAGAAATATCAGTTAGCCAGTTTTAAATACACTTAATGTGTGCCATATTGATTTTATATCATTCTAGTTTATGAATCAAAATATCCAGTGGCATAAAATCAAATGCTTTACAAAAATCTAAATATATGAATTCACCACTACCACTTCTTTAAGCTCAGCTGGAAATAATACTCCCCAATACATCACATCAGGTTGAATTTCCACTCTTTTTCCTCCTAAGTGAGGAAGATTATACTGTTTTGCAATAATATTTGATGTATACACATTATTTTTCCACAATCCACTTTACTTAAATGCAAGGCTTTGCTCAGAGTAAGTGTAGAGATCTGTTGCTCTTTCCAGCTTCAGTTTTCCAAACAATTTTCTGTTTCTATCTCCAGTCTTTCCTGGACTTGCTCTCCTCTCCTAGAAGCTATTCAACATGAGTGCAGCAACACAGACTCAAAATACAGTTGACTTCTCAAATTTGATAAAGAAGCATTGACAAGTTTCATTTTTGCAAGCTGGCCCTTTCCTGGAATGGGAGGCAAAGATTCTGTGATCGATTTTTAAGCATAGTTCCAATTAAAGTAGTTTCTCTGTTAAGAATCTTCTCTGCCAGCTCTCCTCAGGGACGCAAAATAACAAAACCTTGGATGAAACAATGAAAGGCACCATCCCAGTAACTCTTGGTCTCCCCTCTGTTTCCACCTTATCTCTTGGATATAAAGCCCTCTCCTCATTAACAAATATGCCTTCATCCTATGAAAGTGAAGGGTCTGCAGCACAAGCCTTGTAAGAAGGAGCTGAGGGAACTGGGGTTGTTCAGTCTGGAGAAGAGGAGGCTCAGGAGAGACCTTCTCACTCCCTGTAACTCCCTGAAAGGAGGTTGGAGTGAAGTGGGGGTTAGTCTCTTCTCCTAGGTGACTAGTGACAGGACAAGAGGAAATGGCCACAAGCTGCACCAGGAGAGGTTCACATTAGCTATTGGGAAAAAACATCTTTTCTGAAAGAGTGTTTAAGCATTGGCACAGGCTGCCTAGGGCAGTGGTGGAGACACCATCCCTGCAAGTGTGAAAAGAAAACATGCAGCCATGGCATTTCACTCCATGGTTCAGTAGGATGGTGCTGTTGGCTTGACAGTTGGACTGGTTGATCTTAGAGGTCTTTTCCAACCTTAACGAGTCTACGACCATTAGCTAAAACCTACCGCACCAGTCCTAAAAACCTAATCAACACTTAGACAAATTAACAACAGTCAAGCACATACAAAAAAAAAAAAGAGAGAGGGAAACCAAAAATCTATGAAGAGCTTTTTACCTGTGGATCTTTGAAATACATTTCATACAACTGAATGGTCCGCCGGCTCGCTTGGCTCCCATGATACACAACCACATTCAACTCTGTCCAGGTGCGGAACTCCCTTTCCCAGTTGGGAATTGTGGACAATGGTGCAATAACCAAGAAAGGACCATGGATTCCTTTCAAATATATCTCATAGAGAAACGTAATGGACTGGATAGTCTTTCCCAACCCCATTTCATCTGCTAAAATGCAGTTTCGTCTGGAAACAAGAAGAAAAAGAGTCTGGGTGATTTCTTCGGAGTGATTTATTCCTAACTTAAAGCACAGAAAATCAGGATGGAACTAAACACAGGCAAGCAGAAAGGACAGCGTTACCTTTGTCCATTTAAAATAAACACTATGATTTGTGATGCAATAAGCACGGGGATACAGCCATTCTGTGTACCTCTCAAATACACATGCAGGAGGAAGGGGCAAGCAGGGGTGCGCAGGAACAAGTGCACGTGCATGAACATGAACATAGACATACAACAGCATTTGCCACGAGAACCTATCCGAAACAGTCATGCTTTAGGTAACATTAGGTTATCCACTCAAAATTAGCTTGTATATTGTTCCTGCAGCAGGAAAGGAGAGATGCAAATCATTCTAAAACCTCGCTTTAGAAGATCACTTGGAAAGGTTATTCTCTCAAATAAACTACGAGAGCTTCTCCAAAGCAGGGTCCAGCAGTAAGCAAGATGTTACGTACGTGTTGTACCAATTGAAAAGAAGCCAGTTCACTCCCTCCAACTGGTATTCCCTGAGTTTGTTATTGTTTTTATACTCCCTGGAACTCTCCGATTTCTTCCAGTCATCGGCAGGAGGTCGCTCCTGTTTCAAACACAGCAAATCCCATTAGTGGTTTCTAAAAGACCACATTACTTGACTATTTTCAAATCAAACCCTCTCTCTGGAGCCAATTCTTACCACACGCTCCATTTCTGGCTCCCTAGACATCAGCTTCTCAAATTCTTCGATCTTCGCTTGGTCGATGTCTTGCTTGAGCTCCCAAGTGCTGTCTTCGTAAGGAAGCGAACACCACTTCACCAGATAATGTGTTACAGGCTTTGTTAAAGACAAAAATAAGATGGCATCACCATTTGATAAGTGGAACCTTTTTTTTTTATAGGAGATCTGCAGGCTTGATACAATTCATAAAAGCTTTACTCGACCTGAATGTCTGCATCAGCCAAAAGGATAAGCAAACAGCATGCTGACACCTTGACAACCTAATGAAGTAAGGTTGGAATGGGGGGAATCTTACCACCAAAACAAGCACAACACTACAGTTGAAATCACTAAGAGTTAAACTGAAATGGTGAAGTGAAACAATATTCATTTTCCAACTGTTTACAATTTCTCTGTTTTGCCACACATCCAGTCAACTGTTTCTTTCTTGTTAGCGTTATCAGAAGCTTCCCAGCAGGCAACCCAAACACCACCATTCACTGACAGCAATATGGAAATACTGACACTCTCAGTGAAGCTTGCTATTCTCCCAGGACCAAAAGGGAGTCTCCTGGAAGACAAAGTAATATTGTTCTGCAGAAGAAGTCATCAAAGAGTAAGAAACAGTGAATTCAGCGATCTTCTGCCACAGATAGTCTAAACAATGTCTGAAGTCTGATGACATTTACCTAAGATCCTTGCAATTTTCATTTAAATGCTGTATTACCTGTGTAGACACAGTATTTCTACAGTACTAAGTGCCACCTTAGACCCACAGATCAGGGAATTTTGGTGCTGGTGTTTTTTTGGTGGTGGTGTTTCATATTTCTTTTTTAAACACGTAACATGTTTGGAATTCCCATTTAAACCTCTATTCTTTTCTGAACTGTGTTCCTGTTTTCCACCCACATATGCATTGGTAGCTTCTGCAATGTTTGAATACAGTCAGATTAAATTGGCAAGAGTCAATAAATTCCAAGCACATTGTGTAGATGACTACAAACACACTAAAAATGTTGTTTACCTCTCCATTATCATCTGTGCTACGTGAAAAATCCATGATTCGATCAACTTCCACATAATCTGGATTAAAAAGCTCATCATCAATCTGTTCAAGGAGAGAGGCAAAAATATAAAAGACATCTCTATTAGCCTTTCCTGAGAGGCAAAATGATTCTATATTTCACCATGCAATAATATTTTGGGTCACGGTGACACAGAATTTAGATTTGGCAAACTTCACCATGTTAATTGAAATGCTACAATTCAGCAAGATCATTCCCCGTGAGGGAATCAGACTTCTCAGACTTTGTTAACTGGGCCTCTTAATTACTGTGTGAAACCTTTTACTGTGAGAGAATGTTTAAGAATATTTTAAATGAAGTGTGAAATTACAATTCACTAATGAGCAATCGAAAAGGCTTATGGCATGCAATGCATTTTGCATTCTTGAAAACTCCAGCTTGCAATAAAGAAATTAGAGCCTTGTACACGAAGTGCCTTTGGATTATTTTAACTACAGGAATTGCCTAACTGCTTTCTAAGCAAGATTCACAGAGTATTATTTCAAAAACAGAGAACAACCACTGCAGGCATACACAGTTTGGCCAAAAATCACAGTTTATGTTCCTCCTTAGGACTTCAACAGCTTGGAGGATTCTCTTGTGTACTCAACTTTTGTCTTTCATTTTCTGCTTTTAAGCTCCCTTCCAATAGAAGAGGCAGACAAAAGGGCCAAAGACTAGGTACATTCTGATAGCTTCAAAGACAAGAGCAAATTCCAAGTATTTACAATGACTTGTGACCTGCATGGAAGCAGTTTGTTAAAAGCAAATAAATTAAAAGGCAGCAATTCCAGGCATCTTTGCTTAGAACAGATGTTACATTTTTACCATGCTGCTGCTTAATGGCATGCCAGACTGTACTGACTGTTATTCCAAATGATGTATTTATTAACTTCTTTAAAAACTCAATTATCAGGAGTCTTGAAAGTTAATTTAACTTACTTCCTTAGGCATTAAGTACTACATGATGCAGCTAATTCTTTATAGGTGCCACCTTATTTTATAATCATCTCGAAGCATTTTGGGTAGCTCTGAACACAGAAAAGCATTTTGGAAAGCTCTGACAGTGAACAGGGTTGTTCTGTACTCTCTTAGAAGCACAACACATTGAGTCCTCCTCCCCAAATTCCTCTACACTTTGTCAAAAGATGTCCACCAGATTAACTTAATGTGAAACCCACCCTGACTTTAGGGAAGTTTTACATTTGCAACAGGTTTTGTTTAGCTTGAACTATATAGAAAAAATAAGTAAATACAGTAGTGCATGAACTTGGGGGTTTGTTTTGGTTTTTTTGTCCCCTCAAAAGACATCATTTTACTGAAAGATAAGCTTTCAGGGACACAAATCAACAGATCTGGTCTTTTATTGACAGGACCCCTGCCACACTGCTGCTTCCAGCTCTAAGTGAAATTAAATTGATGATAAAAAGCTCAGAATCCCTAGTGAGCAGCAGTCCATAACACAGAAAAATGAACTGCATTTCTCTGGCATAATCAGCTGTTGAGAAAAGAGACTTGGTACAGATTCACTAAGTCATGCTTACAATGCAAACCACTAACCACTCACTTCAAGAAAAAAAACAACCCATATAATAGTAATAAAAAGTATAAAGTCAGGCTAGACCACTTGAGTTTCATACACTTGCAAGACTTGGATCAAGCACCATTATACTTTCTATCAGAATAAATGCTACTGCTAAATCACACAGTTGTTCAAAATCATCTGCTTGTACACAGAACAAGAATTCATAACAACATTCCTTAAATATAGAAAAGAAACAAATCATACTTCTGAAAGGAATTTGTTCTGGCCCTGTTTTGCCTTAAACCGCTTAATCTTCTGCTGAATTCTCTTGTCTTTGTCCAGCTCTTCCACAGATGCCCACTGACAATGAAGGTAAGAACTAGAAGATGAAATAGAAAATCTTACTCAAAACCACACTTCTACTGCACACTCCTCTGTGTATCCCACTAGTAGAGTTAGATCCTTCAGCACATTGGGAACCTGGACACGGTCATCTTGATTAACAAGTCATCTTTACTGGAAGTAATTACACTTACTAACAGAGAAACTTGGCAGTAAATAAAACCAACTTCCACTCAAAACTGAAATACATCTCATGTTTGGCACAAAGCTAAGATGATTTTTATTGGGCATACTTAGAAAAAATTACTACAGAAGACATGTAGCATAAATGCCACTATTTAACATCCTATTCTAGCAAAGAGGAAGGGATTCAGAAGTTAATAAAAACACATAAACATTTCAAATACTACCATGTTATACACTGCTTTTTATGAGATCATTGTCATTAAAGTCACATGAGTCAAGTTTTAACACTGAAAGATAGAAAATCCCTTTTAAATGCAGTTCTGAGGTAGTAATTCAGCTTTAAGAAGACACAGAGCAAGGAAGAGCATCTCTGCCAAAGTAACTAGTTCCACTTGATAAATTTAGAGTCTGTCAAAAGTTACATTACTAAGAAATGTAAGCATGCACAGTTAATGCAACAATTACATGCCCATGTAATAAAACTAAAGAAAGCACAATTAGGCTATTAAATATCATGCAATAATCAATACAGTGCAAAAGAGACAAAGGTGGCAGCATATTCTGTGAAGTCAACTATCTACAGGTAGCTGCAAGAAACTCACTTCTAAGTGAATTTCTCTCTCAGATGGAAAACTGGTTAAAATTAAACAAGAGATGCTATTTTTTCTACAAGACAAATGAGCTTCTCCAGCTGTGAAGTATCTTATTTTCAATAGTGACTGCATTGCAGTTTCAGAGCCCAGAAGTGAAGCAACATGCTGCTCTCCCCACTGTGACAGCCTCTGACAGAGAGGCAGCGATCTGCTGGGATACTGGAAGCCATCTCCTTTGTTACCTTAGACACTTTGTTGAACACAAACAAATCTTGGTTTTGAAACAGTTATGGGTTACTGTTGAGTAGTTTTCAGGCAGGTTGCTCATGGATCCACACAGCTACATCAGCATGAGCTCATGGATCTGGATGCATAATGAGCCTTGAAGTTTTTAACAGCAGAGCAACTTTACCTCTGGATTTCATTTTGGAAAGAACAGAAATTAAGACATTGCTACCAAACCCACTACCACCAATGCAAGGACTTCCCTGTTTATTTGCCACTGGTTTGGATTAAACATCAGAAATGTTTAAAGTTAGGTAGTAACAGTTAGTGTCACTAACAAAATGAGCTATTTAAATCTTACTTAGAAAACACAGGAACCTAAAGCCAGTCATCAAACCGATGTTTACTTACAAGTTTTTGTACTTGACATAGAATTCCTCTACTTCCACCTCCTCTCCATTCTCCATCTGTAAGAAAGAATTGTTGAAATGTGAATGAAACCCCTCCACAGCCCAATTCAGTTCATGATTAAAACCAACCAAAAGACAGAACACAGTCCCCACCCCGAGAGACAAGCGGAGGTGTAAGGAAGCATTGGGGCAGGCGGGGGGAGAGGAGGACACGGGCGAGGAGTTTCCTCCAGCAGCTTACCCAAGTGAATACTGCACTGCTTACTACAACTTCCAAGACATGAATCATTTGAACTCCTCCCTAACCACATGCAGCTTCATTCACAACCTCTCCCCAAGGCTGGCCTGCTGCCAAACCCACAGCGTTAAGTAGAAGCCAAGTGTACCATTTTCTCAGGCAGCAGCCAATTAGCAACTGCACTCCTGAATGCCATATGTATTATTTTTGGCTGGCTCATGGCAACTTTACATTGTGGGGTTTGTAATGTTTGGGAAAAAAAAAAAAGGGAGTTTTAAAGGGGGTTTATTCCTCCATATAGTTAATAACTCCAAACAAGAAGCCATATAAAACTCAACCTTATACCTCTGCTAGCGTTTTAGTGCATCAGTGTTCATGGCTTTAGTTTTACTCAATGGTGCAATTAAATTCACTCAGGCAAGATGTCTCACATACAGAGCAGCCAAATTAAATTAACACCCAAAAATTACATTTAAAGCAAGGTTAAGGTCATGATGTAAACCAGCAAAACCAAGGGCATTCAGTGCTAAGGGTTGAGACTACCCTTAACTCATCCCTAGTGCCAAAGTATTGCATAACATATGGCACATAATGCTGTGTTGAAGTACTCCTGAAGCCAGCTGTAGGACAAACTAAGGACAGTGCACCAGGCACAGGCTTAGAATTCAGTTTTTGTCACAACATGAAAGGTTTGTGTTTACTAATGAACCTTGGAAGGATTTTAAATAGAAGAGGACTCTTGGTTTACACACTTGATCACTGGCAACAACATCTCTAACAAATACTGTATGTAGCACTAAACAGGTGAAACTGTTGGTCCCTGGGTAAATCAAAGTCCTCTGTCTTTATATTTATATATAAAAAGAGAAAAAATATAGATGAGAAAGAGACCACTCTAAAGCTAGAGGATAATTGCCATCTTTCAAGTTCTCTCTCAGCAGAAAAGTTGCTGGCTAGACACTACTTCCATAGCAGTGCAATTAAAGAACAACAGGAGCAGCTACATTCAACTCTGATCTAGCACAGCAAGGAAAAAGTTAATGCATTCTCAATCCCTGATTTACATAGAATTCCTGCTCTTCCAGAATAGTGTTGATGTCTTTCCAGCACACTGCTTCTGCCCCTTTCTAGAGAGAGGAGCAACATGAGCTTCCCCCTATCTCTCTGAGAGGAAATGGAAGAAGATATGGTATTCCTGGTGCTGCTTCTTGAATCCTCTATCCAAAAAGATAAGCTACCCCTAACCCTAAAGAGAGGGAAGAAGCTTCTCCATCATTTACAAAGATATGGTCTAAAAGAAAGGAATCTGAAGACCATCAAGGTTATTTTTATTTTTGAACAGAAAATGTAAAAGGGACAATTTCTCAAGGTTTTCCACATTTGGATGTCAAAAATGTAGTGAAAAATAATAATTAAAAAAAATCCCATAACCTGAATCTTTTCAATACCCTGAGGCAAAATCACTCTTGAAGAAGCCATCTCTAATTTCAAGACATTAACTTTGTTTATTTTCTGAAATGTATTAAGGCCAAGTCTCTCTGATTAGTTTTCAATCCAAAGCCTGCAAGATACATCAATCTTACAATGACAACATGCTTAAACACCTTTAAATAAAGATTTCTTATTAGTCAATTTAATTCCCCTCAGCAGCATTTCCATCAAGTGTATTTTCTGTCAACTGCCAATTTAATAATAACAATTTACAACTTAAATCTTGATAAATCCTGTAACTCCCATGAGTAAAACATACTTTCATGCTGTCTAATAGGTAATAAGTGCTCTATGTTATTAGATGTTCTTTCTATGAGCATGCATCAAACACTCATCTAAATAAAAAGTAATTCAGAATAAAAGCTTTTTAAAATCTTACTCTGGTATTCATACTCATGGCCAAAAATATATTCTAATCAAGTTGCAATCACCAGCACTCAAGCAGGGTTTAACAACAGATCAGTTTAGGGTGTATGAGGAAGCAGCTTATGCATTTGACATCACTGTCCAATCCCCCCATAAGTCACATCAAGCAGGTAAAAAGGTGAGACAGAAGTTCTGTGCAGAATCCTCCCTAAACTGGTTACCCAGACATCCTAAACCAGCACATGGTAGACTGGGGCAACACAAGACACCTCAAATTAGCATCACCCAGCTATGGTTATCATTGAAAATCTGATCTACAGTCTCTGCAGATAAAAGAAGAAATAAATCACAGAATCCCAGACTGGAAATGGTTGGAAGTGACCTCTGGAGATCACCTGGTCCAACCTTCTGCTAAAGCTGGGTCAGAGCAGGTTGCCCAGGATCACCTCCAGGTGGGCTGGGAATCTCTCTAGAGAAGGAGACCACAACCTCTCTGGGCAGCCTGGGCCAGGGCTCCAACACCCTCACAGCAAAGACACTTTTCCCTCATGCTTATGTGGAGCTTCCTGGGTTCCAGGCTGTGCCCACTGCCCCTTGTCCTGTCAGTGGGCACCACTGAGCAGAATCTGAGCCCAGCCTCTTGCCCCCAGCCTTCAGCTCTTGCTTGGCCTCTTGCCTCTCAGCCTTTAGATATTGCTAAGCCTTGAGGAGATCTCCTCTGGGTCTGCTCTTCTCCAGTCTGAACTGCCCCAGGTCCCTTCTTTAAGCAAATACTAAAGAGCAGAAAATCTTGCTCTGCCAGTGCCACAGAAGTAGCAATATCTGCTAATGCTAGAAAAACAGCAGACTTAACACATTACTAACAGAGACAAAGCAACACATACAAAACCCAAACTGCTCAACTGATACACATCCCTAGATTATAAACTAACCAGTTTGTGGAAGAGATGTAGGCATTTGTACCCAGCTCAGTTAGATCTGGTTCTCACCAGGTACTGGTAGGCCAAAAGACAGGAGGCAGAGAGCTCTGCAAAGGCCACGTCTTTCCACTGTATGTGCTAGTTGTGCTGAACAGCATATTGGGTTCTAGCCATTCCTTTGCAAAGTTAAGGAGCAGAAATGCAAAGGGGACTGGAGCTGGCCAAGAAAATCATTTGAAAAATGAACAACTTCCACACAGAAAGAGGGGAGATCAGGACCAGGATGGTTTGGAAAGAGAGTGCTACACGCGCTCACCCTTCCTGCAAGAGCCAAGAGGATTCAACAGAATCCAAATTCCATGTCAAGAACAACAGGGAAAAACTTCTGTCTTTTGTACTTCAAATGTGAACTAACAGAATTCCTACCTTTTATTCTGTACACATTGCAAAAATGGCTGTTCAGCACAGTGCTGCATCACCTCCAGGAACTCCCAAACTAGACTACAGCTGCTTTGGAGAAAACCAGCCTCGTGTTCTGGTAAGAACCCTGCTCCAAGAGAGTCTCATTCAATATCTAATGTCCTTTTACTTGAAAGCAACATCTTTGTTACAACCTAATCCACTGAAAGGTTTCCTAGTGAAGCCCTTCCTCATGTTTATTTTATGCATTGGTCCTGATGGCAGCAATTTTACTTTGATTAGTAATCTAACAAGCAGGGTTTTGATGACGTTGGTAAGAGTGCAAAAGATCTTTAATAAAAGCACAGTTGGATACTTCAGATGTTAAATATTAACACACTGAAATCCTTTTTTTCTTTTTTTTTTTGGATTTTGGAGAGGAGGGTTGAGGAGAAGAGCAGAGAAAGAAGAGATACCCCTCAAACCTGCAAATACAACCCATAAAAAACATTAAAGGGCAAGCTGGAAATAGAGCTTGCCTCCAGCAGAGCTTGCAATCAAAGACATGTAGGCAGCAGAGCAACCACTTCCCACAAACTGCAGCAAAATACACACTCCCCATGAGTAATCACACCTTTGTTTGCAGGGGAGAGGAAGAAGGGAAGAATAATTGATGAAAAACTGCTTCCCATGTAAAGACATTTCTGAAAAGACCACTTTCTCCTCTCCTGCCTAGTAGACCATCAGGACAGCTAATTACTGAGGCTATATTACATCAAGTTTCCCTGAAAAATAAGGGCATGGCTTGAAACACAAAATATAGCTCTGGGCTTCAAAGAAAAAAAAGCCAGAGAGGTTTTGTGGTGTGAAAGCTGCAGAAACAGGTCAAATTCAATCACAGCCAGTGATGACATTGCATGAGTGTAGGTTTACAAAACTGTTAATGATGTTATTGACAGTAGTAATAAAATTAAAACCAAATCAAACCAAAAGTCTACCTCCTCCAACCACAATATTAAAAAAAAAATCATTTATAAAGGCAACTCCTCCTCCTCCTATCTGAAAATTAACACTTTGAGGAAGAGAATTATTTCTGGTTAACTAACATCAACATGAGTATCATATCTGTGCTAATCAGACAGTTTTCTTCCCCACTGCAGTACAAGTTAGGGAATGAGCTACACAAGAAAGTCTACACAACATAACAATGTCTGGTTTTGAACAAGTCCTTTTCTACTTTCCTCTCAGAGTTTAATAGCTTGGAAGTGCAAAGGCCAAACAAGTTGTGAAGCAGATTAGAAGAATCTGTAAGCAAAGCAAGAACACAACTAGCAACCAGGGCAAAATTAAGAGAACCACAGTTCACTAAGGAGACTTCTTTCACTATCCAAGCATAGTGACAAGGAACATATTCATCACCTGTGTAGGTAACATGCTTGATCACATGTCATCTTCTTCTAGCTGCTAAGAACAATCTCTACCAAAAGATGCAAAAATTACAAGCAAGGATTTTTCTTTCCTAGAAAAGGCAGAAACTCAGGATGCAGGAGAGTTCTCTTCACCCCTCAACTCCCATGAAACAAACATCATTCTGAAGTGAAGAGCACCACAGATTTTGCCCAGGTATGTGTATTTGCAAGAATTAATCTCTCAGATTCTCATCTGAAAAACTGCAAGAGTAGGAGTGGAAGAGTGACCAAGGAATCTGGTTTGTGCCTGTCTACCCAAAGCATATTAGGTATCACCCAAAGACACTGACTAGAGGAGGTTCCCTGACAATAAACCAGTTTTTCCATTTGGGCTATCTGAGGTATTTGAAGACTTGTACATGGGCTTCAAGCAGAAATACACTTAGCCTCTTGAAAAACATGGAGGGAAGGGGCTTTGGTTTTACCTTTTTCTTGACTGAGCGGCTGCTCATGATCTTCTCCACAACAGGACCTTCAGCATCAGCAGATTCCTACACCACAAACAGCATGCAGGAGTTATGGGAGTGCATCTTTGCTCCTTAAAGACTTCATTACAAAAACAGCAAACCATTCTTTTGCAACTGGAGTTTAATACACTGGAGGACTCTCTCTCCCTAGCATGAGAACTTGGGAGGGTTCAAATAGATGTAAAACCATAACAAAGGACTGAAGGATACTTGTTTAAGCTCATTTTTAAGAGCTCCTGCAAGTCTGGCTCTCTCACTAAGGCTGACATGCACAGACACACAGACAGAATCAAACAAGCAGCTCACCTCTCCTTAAATTGGTACATGCTTTCAGCACCATACAGTCTAAATGTCAGAAGATGTTCCAAAACACTAGCTGGCTGTGTAAGTGCCCACACAATAGCTATCAAAATTGCCTGTGATTCTCTACTGCACTATCCCATGAATTTACTATTACTGCAGGCAAACCTACCAAATTCTCTTTCTGAGAAGACACAACTAGCAATGGAGATCCCACACTATATTTTAGGGGACACACACACACACACACATATATATATATATTCTCCAATAGGTCATCAGTTAGTTAAGTGCAGTAGTCCTTTGAAAAGGCACTACAAAACAATGAGATTGTTACAACAGTCATTCCTACATTATTACCCCCTCATCTTATTCAAACTATTTTATCCATCATTTGCATTGCACAGAGAATAAAGTGTACCCTGCTGGGTACTACAAGGCAGTAATTTCATAAAGGGGTTCTTACAGTGCCTAGCAGCAGGGGACAAGCTTGAATGGTTTATTAAAGTCCGACCACTGAATTCAGGGGAGTAAATTCAAGGCTCCTAGCAGTACAGTTCAGGTTTCCTCTAGGTAGAGACCACTAATTTTAAAGAACTGTGTCAAACTGGGTGGCATCAGCTTGTAAACAAAGTCATGATATATTCTTTAGGAACGTAACAAACTAATGCACTCTGGCACACTGTGGCAGCCATGGATGGGTACTGTTGAGGAAAAGGGCCTGTACTGGAACTCAGAAAGCTGCAATCACAGTCTCCTTTCCAGCCTGTTTGTATCTGACCTGTTGCTCTGACTGAGAAGTATTTGAAGGAGAGTCTCTTCCAGCAGCATCAGCATCATCAGCCTCCTCATCTGAAATCTTGAACTCCAGGTCTTCTGTGTAACGCTTCCTCTTCACCTGCCTGCTGGAGCGTCGCTTCTGAAGAGAAAGCATTGATATTTTTCATGAGAAACCAAACTGATAAGCAACAGATTAACTGAGAAAACATCTTTGTGCTTCTCAAACATGCCAGCCTGTAGCAGATGCTATTATTTTTACCACACCATGGCAAAAACAATGGAGTTAAGACACTACTACTCTAAAAATTCCTTCCCGTTAACTGTTCTTCATTTTATTAAAGACCAAAATTAAACTAACAAAAACATCCACTTCATGCCTGCTCTGAGAGTTTTTTTTAGCATGACTAAAACCACACTAGAAAATGAGTGTCTCTCAGAAAGCAATTAAAACCCAAGAAGTTGCACCTCCCAATTCCCACCTATGACAAACTTTGACAGATGGCGAGCGCAGGAACTGCCCGGCCTGCAGTGTTGCTAAGCAAGGACAACACACTTGCTCTGCCCATCCACCCGGTTGTGCCCAGAGTATCTGGCAGGGGAGATACAATCACATATGATTTCCTCACTCCACAGATACAGCACTGTTCAGAAAGACATCCTGCAGCACAGCATAGGCAAAGACCCCAAATTAAGAGAAGAGAATGAAAAACTTCAACTCTTCTAACTTGAAAATGTGTCTTCTGTGTCCCCACACTCTCACCTCCAAGATGAGAGAGAGCTTCAGAGAAACTGCAGAAAACAATCCACTAGATACACAGACATACATTTGAAAGAATCTGCCACTTGAAGCTTGACACCAGGCACCATTTTCTGCAGCAATAAAACTCAAAACTCCCAGATAGTCTGCATCAGGTTATGGATTTTGAAAAGCTGAGAGCATATGCTGTTGAAGGAAGCTGTCAACTGAGCATCAGAGATCTCAATGGACTGATGTGTGTGTGCATATATATATATATATAAAACCATGTTGGACTGTCAACTATTAGAAAAACATCTTTATGTAATTGATACACTGCTTATTTTAACATCTTTCTCAGCTTCACACACATATTCACCAGGACATGCAAAAATTGTCATGGAGCCTGTTTAACAGAGCTATGCACCCGGGTCTCTCAAGGTACACAGACAAAGTCCAATATTTACTTTTAGATAGTTAACAGTACTTTTGAAATCACAGACACCTGATGCACTTCACAAAATCAGACTAACTTTCTTCAGCTGAAAATGAAGTTTTTGAGCAAAAGTTAAGTTTACATCACCCTTTGAAACAGTGGTGGTGTGGCTTCTACCTTCAACACCACAGCTTATGGGGGTTCCCACTAAACCAACAATCTTCTTGCACTTGTGAATAGATATTACCTGGCAAATCTGCATCCTCATTTCCCTAATCACTGAGGGCACAGTAGCCATCTTCTTTTGGCTCACTAAGTCAGTCTTAATGTTATTTCTGGTGCCAAAAATCTCTTCTTCCACTTCTCCAACAGAAAGGATGCCAGAATCGTAATGGTAAACCTCTATGTGATTTTCACTGCCTTGGTTAGCTTCCCATTTCCTCTAACCTCCACGTGAGGCTCTGCAATTGTGCCTGCACTGCTTCACAACAGAATTCTTATTTTCAATGCCCACTGCCAGGAGAAGCAAGCCAGAAGCTGATCACTTCTTAAACAGGGCTAATGACAGAGCACACCAAAGCTGTCCTGTGTGCTATTTCTATTGCTTTTATGTGAAATAAAGTTTGGACAGAAAGGAGCCCAGTGGTCAAGAGAAATTATCAATGTTAGCTGATGACTAGCAGTCCTGTCAAAAAGCCCTTTACCCATCAAAGCAGTGTTGTTACAAGTCCCTGACATGCATATTTCTGACATCCTGCTTTGTCACTTCTTATGCTTGACTTCAGAAGGTTTCCAAAGCCAATGCAAGAAGAAACAAGAGGGTTATAAGCAAGACCTCATAATGCTACCTTAAGTTTACAGAGTACAAAACTCAGCACCATAACTGCAACACCGATGGAAGAGAACACATGAAATCTCAGCATCACCACACACAGATCTGCAGGCAACAAGACTGTAAAGCAAAATTATCATCAGAAATACTCCTTTTAGTAAAATATTTATCATGGGGGTTTCCATTTCTCACTTTCTTGATCTGTTATTCTAGACAACATAGAAGATACACAAACACCTCTATCTCTGTAACACAGACTGCCAGAACTACCATTTTATGCACCTAAATTCTCAAAGGCTACATTAAACTTGAAAGGGAGCATTACCTGAACCCCTGGGTCATCTTCATCTTCATGATGAGGTGATGGTGGTGGAGTTTTTTCCAAATCTGAGTTTTCAGAACCTTCCTTTCCCTTGTTAACCTTTTTCTTTGCACCACTAGTTTCCGAATCTGTTTTCTTGTTACTGAAACAGAGGTATTTTATATCAGTATTTGTACAAAAATGTAAGCAAGAAGTGTTTAACAGAACAGTTCATCTAGGAGGTGTTTATTTTCAGTGGCTTCATTCTTTTCAACTGCCTTCCTTATTTAGGTATTTAAACATAACTGTAAAAGTCAATGATGCAAGGGCCATCACTATTTCCCATTCCTTAGCAAACACCTCGCTTCTTTCCTTCAAGATCTTAGACAGTGACACTTTGTACCTATTCAACAAGAAACTAAAAATGAGACTGGAAAGGAAGAGCTGCTCTCTTCAACACTGGCACTTTGTGAAAGTGCTGTTTGGGCAACCTGAGACATGTGAAGAGAAACAGGAGCACACGTGCACTTGTCTTGATACTAACAGTGCAGACCAAGTGAGCAGATCCAGAGGAAATGTTACCAAAACAAAAGACTGAATGAGAACACTCTTAGGTTTTCTCCCACCACCCCTGCTATTTCCAAGCAGGAAAGGCACTCTTGTGTCAGCTCTGAGGGCTGACACACAGCCTCAATGCATGCAACTGCACGCTTGTATGGGGGAAAGAAACACCCAGCTGGTATCTCAGCATCTGCATGATACCAGAAAGCTATTATCCACTGATGATAGGGAAAGGCATCATTTCTCCCCTTTATCCCCCATGAAAACATTTGCCACCTGAGGAGCTGGGACCACAGCTCTCCAGCTGCACTCAGAGCCCTGGAAATGGGTGAGGACACAGATCAAACTCCAGTTGTAGATACATCAACAGCACTGAAACAACCCTCAGAATCACGAGGGTGGAATTTCTAAATGGCAACAAAGAACTACTGATGGTACAAGTTGATAATTTTAAGCATGTTTGAGTCTTCCTATGAGTTCTTGTTAGTCTTTTTTTCCTCCTCTGTGGTCACACGCACACACACCACACCCGACCTGTTACAGATTTGACAGGCTGCTTGCAGAAAGTTGCTGAGATGTTTAAGAGTAGAGCAGAGTTACATGCTGGTATCCAACAAACAATGAGTACAGGTTGCCAAACATTATGTAAGCCACTTTTATATGGCTTCTGCACCCTCAACATTTTGATTTCATACCCAGGACACTGCCTGGGGTTTGTTTTTCCTTCATAATCCCTGGCCTTGTGACTCCTCAAACAACTTTAATCTTATAGAATCATAGAATCATTTTGATTGGAAGAGACCTTTAAGAATGACCAGCAAGTCCAGCTGCTAACCCAGCACTGCCAGGTCACCACTAAAACATGTCCCTCAGCATCACATCTCCACATCTTTGAAAGCCCTCCAGGGATGACGGCTCCACCACTGCCCTGGGCAGCCTGTGCCAGGCCTTGACAACCCTCTTGGGGAAGACATTTTTTCTAATTTTTTTCTCCCCTGGCAAAACTTGAGGCTGTTTCCTCTGTCCTATTGCTTGTTACTTGAGAGAAGAGACTGGCTTTTATTTCTTTACTGTGAGAGTGACAGAGCACTGGAATATGTTGCCCAGAGGTTGCAGAGTCTCCTCCTCTGCAGAGATTCAAAAACCATCTGGCTACAGTCTTGAGTAATGTGCTCTAGGGGACTCTGCTAGAGCAGGGAGGTTGGACTAGCTGACCTCTGGTAGTCCCTTCCAACCTTAATCATTCTGTGACCCTCACCTCACTCCAACCTCCTTTCAGGGAGTTGCAGAGAGTGAGAAGGTCTCCCCTGAGCCTCCTCTTCTCCAGGCTAACCAACCGGAGTTCTCTCAGCTGCTTCTTAACAGCACTTGCACTCCAGAGACAAGCTTGTTCATTTCGATCAGGGCATTGGACCACTGAAGGCACATTTTTGAGCTGTAATTTCCAATTCCCCAAAAAAAACCCCACAACGTTTCACATTGTTTCTTTAACTTAAGATTCCTGAAAAAGGCTTCGTGTTGTTTTTCTAATTTAAAATTCCTGAAAAGGGTCTCAGTAATTTATCTAAACAGGGATACATGCTGTTTCCAGCCAACTCAGTTGCCTTACTATCCCCTCCTTTACAGCCTATATTTAAACTAATGTTTGACTTCAACAAAGCAGCCAAACTGTGAGTTTGGGAAACGCATTTGTATTACTGGGATACTGCAGGGCACGACACGGCTATCTCCCCAGAAGAAAAAACACACCTCAAACTGTGACAATTTAAAGGGCGGGGGGTGGAGGAAAGGAAACAAAAACAGACAAACA
This sequence comes from Galbula dea, assembly GCA_013399015.1. Lineage (NCBI taxonomy): Eukaryota > Metazoa > Chordata > Aves > Piciformes > Galbulidae > Galbula > Galbula dea. The sequence continues at coordinate 737,444 of VWZX01000455.1, forward strand.
AGGAAAAAAAGGGAAAGGTGGTGGTGGGGGGGGAAAGCCGGACAGGCCGGAGGGAACGCTCGCTGAGGGGAGCGGGGTGCGCGCTTCCCTGCCTGCCTACCCGGGGCGCGCGGGCGGCGCAGGGCGGGAGGCGGCGGCGGCTCCGGCTCCCCTCGCGGCGCTTGTTTCCGCTCTAGCTGCCACCAATGGCACAAAGCCGCCGCCGAAGCCGGGGCCCCCTTCTAGCCTTTCATCCGCGCGCCGAGAGCGCTCCCGTCGCCCGGGCAACCCGCGCCCACGTGACCAGCACCTGCTCCGCTGGCTGGCGGCCACCGACTGCAGCCATCTGCTTCCCTCAATCAGCGCCCGGGCGCTGCCGGCACCTGCGCGGCCAAGGCCTGCGCATCCCCCCTTCCACCCCTCCCCGCCGCTCTCCTCACACACGCACATACACATACAGCCCCAGCACCCGTACACCGCCTTTTATCACATCGCCGCGTCCAGAAAGAATAACGTTAAACAAAACCTGCAACTTTACGTGTTTCTCGAGTTTGTTTAAATCAAAGGTGAGGGTGCCGGGAAGGGGGGGAAGGAAGCCGGCCGGCAGCCAGGTGAGGGGACCTCCCGGACTGGTCCTTCCCATCCCTCAGCCCCATATAACTGTGCACCTTGCTCTGCTTTAGCTGCAGTAGTCGTTACCGTGCCCCGGGTGAATAACAGGCTTGAAGTCGGGAAGAACAGCGTGGCCTAGGGTTGATGAAACACCCCTTTGCTGAAAGGCTGGGAAGCACTAATGAGGACCGGTCAGCCTCCCTGCCTGCCTCCTTCCAGCCCTTCCTCCCTGCCCCAATGCTCACTGCCCGGCCAGGCCCAGACAAAGACCCAGCCAATGACACCAGTGGCAGGTCCACCTCGACAAAGGTTTCTTTGCAGCCTCTTGTTAGACCTTTCCCTGCTTGCAGAGGCAGGGACTCTGAGCTAAGAGTATTTCATGACCTATATACACCCCCTCGAGTCCGGTCTCGGTGGTACCGAGTCGCTCTCATTACCGGAGACACAGCCAAAGCAATTCGGACACAGTCTCAAATCTCCTCCCCTGCCAGGCCAGTTATAAACAGGCCTATGAAAAAGAGCCAACCAACTCAGGGAGAACAAAGCAAGTGTGCAGCTCCACCAGGAATTTTAAGTTCTAAATCCATCAGAATTGCTCTTTTATATCTACAGCTACAGCTTTTCTTTCAAGTCAAAGAAAGGAAGGTGAAGCACAAATAAAGCACAGAACAGCAGCACCATCCTCTTCAGCACCATGCAGGAGCTTCACCTGACCAGTGGGAGCATCACATTCCTCAAACAGGCAGCAATTGCTGTTCCTCTCCATGTTCCCACAGGGTCAGTGTGATCTGTTCCTGACAATTACGTGTACCCACTTTTAGACTCGCTCAGCCATTCTGCTTTCTAGAGGATCATACTCAGGCCATTCAGGAACTGTCTTAGCCTGGACCAGAATTATCCTTCCACGCAAGTACAGGCTGGTAAAAACCTGTTCTGAAGAGACTTTGCCATTACCAGGAGGGTCTGTGTGTCAATGCTTAACTCTGGATGCACAGGTAACAGTACTTTCCAAATCTGGCAGCGAGGACAACAAGGAAGGTGAAGTGTAATATACATATTTAGACAACTCTCTCTCATGTTTTCACACCTGCATGAATGCAAAATCTGCCAAGTCCCTCTACAGACAAGACAGGGTCCAGTCCCAAAACAAGAACTAGAAATCTGGGAGAAACAAAACACTGAACATTTTTAAACTGTCAGTCCTTTTACTCAAGTGATACGAGCACAGACATTTCACATTAGATGCCTTACACCTAGCTGTCCAACACCACTTTCTGGTTCCCTCCTCTCATCTCTGAGGACTGCACAGCACACAGACCACAGGGGATCAAGTAAGAAGACAACCTGTGTCAGTTTGTCAAGCAGCCACTTGCAGGGTTAGGTCAAACTCCAGGAACCTACAGGGCCAAACCATCTGACTCAAAAACACCCCAAAAAGCATGACATGCTTGGCAGGATTAAGAGGGGAAATAATCAGCCCCTATGTTTACATTGTGCAACTGCTTCATCTGACCTGGGTAACTGACAGATCTGCTGTTCATCAGTGTAATTTATGATGGCTATCAGGATTTGGATGATACTTTTGGTGTCATTTAAACATCTAAAATAATTCAAATGGACTACTGATCCTGATTTTACTGCTTGGGAACACTGTCCTGTGACAAATCCACGATTAGAACATGGCTTAGAAACTGTGGAGCATCAAAATCATTAAAAGAAATAATCTCACACTCTCAAAAGGTTAAGACCTGGGAGAGTTTCTGTACTGCCTTACCTGAGGAAAACTAATTTTTTTTTAAAAGCTCCTAGTGTAAGCAAAACATATTTTTTAAAATCATTTTTTATGTCACAAGAGTAGGAATAAACAATAGGTCAGCAAGGGTTTTTTTCCACCCTGAAAACTCAGCCAAATTACTATGTTTTGGTAAGAGCAAAGGCAAAGGTAAATATCTGGCAGCTGGGCTGGTTCAAAAGGGAGCTGAGGACAGGTGTGAACAGGAACAGCCTCAGTGGACACACACATGGAAATCTCACACAGTTTCCTGTTCTCTCCCACAGGCAGCCCCTTCCTGCCTTGTTCAGGATGATCTGAGCTTGGGAGTGGAAATCACCACCACCGCCTCAGGACCTCTCTTCCTGTCCTCCAGCTCCCTAGGGTTTTCCCACTTCCACAGCCAAGAGCCATCCCCTTTCCCATACAACAGCAAATCTGGATGCCAAAAAAAAGTCTCTCTCCACTTCATGCTTAGCACTCCTCTCGTCAGCAGCAACCCTCCTGCCCTACCCTGCAGCCCAGGCTGCTGCTGTCCATGGGGGAAGGAGGAGGAGTTCCCCCTGCCGCAGGGAGGGGAGGAAGCAGATAAGAGCAGCCCTGCTCTGAGGAGATGGGAGGAGGGATGAACTCCTGCAAAGAGCTGCCATTTGGCCCTCACAAATGGTTACTGCTTCTCCCACCGTAACCGGTGGCCGCTCTCTAGGGTTTCATAGGAAGCAGCAGGAGAGAGATCAGCTGTGCTGCAGCATGATCTTCTCAAACAGGTGGTCCCCATCTCCTCCAGGGACAGGCACTGGCAGAACAGACATCTGAGCCATGACTTTGCAATTCAGTAGGACTACTTGCCTTTCTCTGTCCAGCTACTTTGGGAAAAAATCTGCCTGCTCTGCATGTGCCTGAAGCTGGCTCTGTAATGTTAAGAGCTCACAGAATACTCAGCACTGCAGAGGTTTAATGAAAACCCTTCAAATGAGATCCCAGGTGTACCTACATTTCACTTTCAAACCTGGCTAGTTTGGTCCACAACAGGTTTGTTTTGCAAATGTTTGGTTTTTTCTTTTCCAGCCACCACTGCCCTTGTCTTTCTGGACTGGCAGGATTGGGCTGACATCCATTACAAGTGTCATAATACAATATTTATGTGTGAGCTTGCTTTCACAATCACCAAGTACACAGCATAACATACCAGCAAGTCCATTTGGGTGTTTCCTTTCTTTTTAAGATGCCATAGGACACACAATTCAAGCAAGCATCAAATTAATCAGCTTCTTCCCTTCTCCAACCTTTGTCCCCCACACAAAGCTGCATTTCAGTGAGGTACAACTTACACCAAAGATAGGAGGATAAAGTTTCTGGGATTTTGTTGTTGTTGTTGTTTGATCAATAAAAGATTTTACTGCTACTCAAAACTGGAACTGAAATAAGAGTTAAATTATGAGCTACATTAAATTGCAAAGTGGTTAAGATAGAGAAAATCTGGTATTTAGGCATGTGTATACTCTAACACAGCCTGTGTCACAATTAGCTATCAAAGACTTGTTATGCTCTGTCCAAAAAACTGTTGCTCTTTAATAAATCCATTTCCTATGTCTGACTTTATTTAGCTGAATTTTTCATGAGCGCAAAACTCTTCTATTAAAACTGATCAGCTTATCTAAGAATGAAACCCATTAAGTTTTCCACAGCATTTAGAAATCTTAAAAAAAAGAAAGATACACTACTCCTTTCAAGGCCTGGAAGCCAAACACTGAGCAATATAAGCAGTAGGTAGTAAACACATGCCAGATACTACCTTCATCAAAATATTTTCCTTCTCCATAACCAGCTATAACCTACATTAGCTTGCATTAATCTCACACATCTCAGCCACTGTAGTGTTTCCTTTCTGGAGTTAGGGCTGCTGAAATACCATGGCTCAGACAACTGAATCTCTGGCCTGTTGATTTATTTAAGAACTCAATGCAGTGATCTGTCACTGGGCAGGTTCCCCACTCTGTGATACTGCCAAAGTCAGCACGTTTCTTTCACCAATTTCCCAAATCTTTGGCAGCACAGCATCCCAAATGAGTTCCTCAGAGAAGTTTGATCCCAAAGCTGACAAGAGCACAAAAAGAGCACAGCCTTGTCTTCAAGACAGCCTTTGGTAAGAGAGCACAAGAGTACTATGGGAGAAGGAGGACTTTCTCCACCTCCCTGAGTAAGTGTAAGGAACAGCAAACACAGCTCCAAACACGTTTCTCTCCCAGGTAAAACAACACAGCTTGGAGTAACTAGAATTCATCCAGCCACCCAGGGACAAGAGTCTTTGTGTCTCCTACAGACACTACTACACAAGTAGTGATTTGTTCCTCCAGAGGATACACTGCTCTTTCATCTGTATGGCATGTCCCAGGACTTAGAGAACTTGCTTTAGAGATATTAGGGTTGAGTGGATGGGACAGGCCAGTTCTGAAGTCTGATGTCCAACACAGCCATAGGAACTCATGCATGTTTTTGAGGCAGACTCCTTCTAATCAGTGCCATTTGAGCAAAGTTCTGTTGTAGACAAGACCTTGCAAAACTGAAGGAACTGAGCAGTCCTGCAGTGGCAGGGGGGTTGGACTAGATGATCTTTCAGGGTCCCTTCCAACTCCTGACATTCTGTGGTTCTGTGAAAAGGTTTTCTACTTCTTGGTTGCAAAAATTGCTGGGAGATGCTCAATACCATGCAATATGGCCCGGTCAGCTTTTAAACCTATGAGTACAGGGAAATGGAACTAAAATGTTAGTCTAGCTGATCCAGTATTGTGGTTTCAAAAACCACACACTGGGAGATATAGAAAGAGCTCTTCTACACTGTGAATTACTATGTATGTAAACCCCATCCTGAGGACAGTCTGGAACATAGCTGGAGTAACTTCTGTGACAGAAGATCAGCAGCAGGCTGATCAACTGTAATTTACTGAACTGTTAGGACAACTTTTGATTTTACAAGCCAGTGCTTACCAGTTCTTCAGGAAACATCATCTCTGCTAATATAAAACCTTCTCTTTCCTTGCCAAAGGAACAAGTAACACCTCCTCCTGTCCACGCCTCATTTAGCCATAGAGCTGTATCAAACCTCACCAACAGTCAGTCTGGTAGAAAATACACAAAGCTGATTCATTAACTGCAAGTTTTAAACCCTAATACAAATGGATTTTGCAAACTGATTTGGATTAACCAAGTCTGGCTGTGCTTCCATCTGGAAGTTATATTTTATAACGCTAGCCACATCTTGAAAAACAGATTCAGATGTTTGGAACAAATTCAGAACAGTTGTAAGAAACTCTAGGTACAAATGAAAGAAGAAAAAAAATGGAGTTTAATGTCTTATTCCTCTCAGTTTTCTTTCAAGGAGGCATTTCTAATCACAGTGCTTAGGGAGTGGAGGGGTAAGGAAAGAAGCTGTGTTATTATCTATGACGTATTTACTCATGTGTAACAGCAGTTTGTTCTCTCTCAGACTACTCTGGAGCATTTGAAGCCTATCCTGATAAAGGGACGTGATGCTGAGTGAAAACAGTTAGGAAATGGGGTTGAAGCATCTGGTCTATTCACCAAGATTTTCTACTAGGAAAATTGTCATTACATGAAACAGCAAAATGAATATAATCCCTACTGCGAGGCTGCATCAATATCCGTAGACAAAATGCCTCTTCAACAGCAGAGCTTGTAGCCAATGGGTTGTGTCAGTATAAAACAGGGTCTGTAAGGGTTCAACAACCTGTAACTACACTAAGCACCTAACTTACTTCATTATTTAGAGGAAAAAATATCATCAAACCTCTCCATCCTAAGCCTTCATCTCTGAATTTGGTTAAACCTCCATTAATGTTGAAGCCATTTAATTTCTTAACACACAAACCACACGTGAGGACAGATGAGCATTAGAAAAGGAGTTAACTCCAACACATCCAGAAATATTTATGCCTTGAAAACCAAAATAAACCTCCTGCTTTTCCAGCTTGTTTAAAGTAACTGTGAAGCCATAAACAGGAAAGCCAAACCAGAGAAATATGCCCAAGTTCCTCAAAACCACGATGCTGTAGATGGTAGAAGGCAAACAACAAAACAAGATCTCCTCTCCACCCATGCCACTCAGCACTGCCACGCTGGCAATCCCCCAGACACACTCTTTCCCTCTGACCACATCCAGCAGTCTCCTGACTTACCTAGCCTTTTTGCTGCTCTTGGGTTTTGGCGTGGTATTTTTTGCTTTCTTTTCCTTTGGCTCTTTAGGGGTCTTAGGGACTTTGGGGGTCTTGGGTTCCTTCTTTTCCTTGGGTTCTTTAGGATCCTTGGGTTCTTTTTTTGCCTTGGGCTTTTTCTTTTTCTTCTTGTCGTCTTGGGAGCAATCCACTGAGTTTCTGCTTAGATTCTGGCTGTCAAAGTCTTCCTTAGCAAAACCTTTACTGGGACCTTCTGCAGCAATGTGATTGTTTTTCTTCTTCTTTTTCTTTTGCTGGGGCTGGGGCTCAATGGCTGGCAGATAATCATCGCTTTTCACTAGCTGGGTGTTCGCTCCACTAACCTGAGTCATGTCTGGCACTGGCTTCTCTAAAAAGGGCTCCGATGGAGAATGCTGAGAGAGACAAAGAAAAATCAAATTGTAGATGTGCAACTTCATTTCTATAGCTTTGCTCTTTTGGAGCAAGAGGTTACAGAGGGAGAAGATACTAAGCATAAAATTAACCTAGGAGCAGATCTGAAACATTGGACAGTGAAACAGCAAAATCCTAAGTTTTCTGCAGTTCAAACAGTAAAATGACCAGAAATTATTGATATAACAAAGTTAAAATTATTCTAAGTGGGAGCAGAGCAAATATTTAGTCTTCAACATTTAGATGCAAAGTCACTGTTATTTCAGCTATTTCAAAACAGTTATTAGTACAATGAGCAACTTCTTACAAATTATTCAACTGCAGTGGAATTCTGTCCTCTGGGAAAAATATTGTTCAGGTTTGTTTCTAGACATGCAAAGGAAAATAAAGGACATTCACAGGCTGTGTTTATCAAAAATTAATCAAGGCAATTTACATTGCTTCAGCTGTGACGGGAGGTATTTCCATCAGCACGTGAAGGATTAAGTCACTTTAAAACGTAATACAATGTTACATTTTATGTCAAAGGCCCACACCCCCACACTTGGAACTGAAACAGATTTGCTCCTGCTCCAGACTGGACAGAGAACTACCTTAAGTGCTTGGGAACCTGCACAGAACATCCTATTTCAAAGTCTGTCGAGTGTATCAGGTTTACACCAGACTTTAAAAGTACATGAAAACCTATGGCTAATTACACAGGTGTCAAGTGCCTGGACTAAACACATCAGATATATTTGCCACACTTAATGGTTCTGTTCTACACAAAGATCCATAAACCTGCAATGAAAACGAAGTCTGAGCTGTGCCATGGCTTCACAGCACATGGGACATGGTTTAGTGGTGACTTGGCAGTGTCAAGGTTAACAATTGGACTCGATGATCTTTGAGGTCTTTTCCAGCCTCAATGATTCTACCATTCCCTATCAAAGCTCTGACCTGCTTCTCCTCGCTGCCTGCCCGTGGTTGTAAATGCAGCACAACAGTGCTTTTCAGGATGAAAAGTAATTGCATGACACCATACTGATGCCTTTCTTGGAACTGCATATGTGGTCAGACTATTTTCCTACTCTCTGTCTGTTTCTCCTTTTCTCTTCCCTAAAAATGAAGTCAGGTTGATTCCAGGTGGAAGAGTTCCCCATTAGCCCTGGTCATAAAGCCTAGCCTTTTGAAAGGTCTGAGCCATTGAACTGGGGAGAAGGAAGGTTTCTAGCAAACCAGAGTTTGATTTGGAGGAATAGCAGTGCCTGTGTAACTATAATGTTACTCACTCTTCCTTTTCTCCACCTCTTATTCAAAGTGCCCTTCCTTAGGAGCAGCAAGTGTGCTAACACATGACTACAAACCCAACCCCTGAGGGTAAGGACAACTGATGGGCATATACAGAGAGAAACCTTAGCCACTTGGATTTAAAACAACAATGCACTTTATTAAGCTGTAGGAACTAGAATTCTCACTAGCATTACAGGAGAAGGTGAATCCTAGAATGCATGTGCATTTTTCAAAAGACATTAATATAGATTTCCAAGGGTAAACAAACTGAACCAGTGCAGTTCTAACTATTTTCAGCATTTCTTCACTGCCTTAGAACCACATCAATCAGCCCCACCTGAAGTATGAACCAACACCACCTGTTCTAGAAATCCACAGTCACCATAACACTTATGTATCTTCACTCTGGGAAGTTCACAAAGACTGGATATTCACACACAAAATGTTGATCCCAGGGCATCAGTGGTGCCAATCAGTTCTGCAGTCTAATTATGCATCACATAAACCAGGTATTTTTAAGTCTTCCAGTTGGTTTTGAGTTTGGTTCACTGAATTGAACATCTCAGACTTGTTCTGTGGCACAGAACAAAACTGCCTTTCCTATACCTCAGACCTATGTGCTTGTACTGTCTAATGTTTATTTTTAGGTAGGAAAAGAGAGGAATGTTACACAGATCACCTGTAGGTACTTCTTAACCATAGTTTTTCAGAGCAGTACTGCTAACCAACACTTTCCCATCATATTTCTGGATGATCTGCCATTTCAGATCTCAAGCATCCTATGTTTTTAAAAGCCCTTGAGCACAAGCTCAAGCACGTCTTCACCATGCTGCCCACCACAATACTCAGTGACACTTGCTGTGTCACTTGCTAACCTAAAAATCTAAATTTTTCTTTGCATCCTTTGTAAAATGGGTGTTGAGCAAGTGCCTTCCACATTGAGAGACTTCTACAACTATCTGAAAGCTGATGTATAAAGCACAACGTCCTATATCAAATCAGAATTGGTAGTTTATTTTTCCTCCTCTCAAGCATGTGAACCAGCCAAGCCAACAAACACTAAAAACCACAAGAAATGCAGTAATGCCATGTAAATTTAATTCCATAAAAATCTTCAAGGTTGCACCTTCAGTAGTCTCATTACCTTTTTAATCTAATTCAAGCCAATTAATCCTTGTCTCCTTTCTAAGGCTTCTGGGTTGGGGGTGGGGTTTTTTGTTTGCTTTAGAATTCTGAACAACTTTCAGTTCAGTCCTAAGCAAATCTGAAGTTAAGGCAGACAACTTCCCCAGTGCCCACAAGAGCAGTGTCAGCCCTTCACAGTTTGGTATTTCAGTTTGGATGGCAGCTCTGGCCAGAAGGTAAAGCACTGAGAACGGCAGCGATTGCTGCCACACTCCAGCAGTGCTCAGTAACTCACTCTGGCAAATGTCACCCTAGGAAAATTCAGATTCTTAGTCCCTCAGAAAACCTTATCTGCAAGAGTCATTCTCAGGCTCTAAACCAACTCAGAATATACATTACACTTAAACATTATGCAGGAAACAAATACTAACACACACCTCCAAATTTACTGCCTTTTACTTACAGTACCAAGTTCTGTGCGTTCCCAAGCACACAAATGAAAACATTATGGGTTTTGTTTCATATCATTCACAATCCCCAAAACATTAAAGCTACCAAAAAAAGTCAATTCTGCCCTAATTAATCCTTGGTTGTATTTCCTGGGGGTGGAAAACACAGTGCTTCTGCCACATGCCACTCCCTCTGCAGCTTGACACGTTCTGCAATTCATTTCTACGTGCTCTTTCAAATGGTAGCACTCTTTCAAAGAAATGGGTGTGATGAACTTTCTTTTTCTAGGAAGCCTGTGCCTACACTTTTGCAATATGCTAAAACAGTTTCTCCCTAACTGACAACCCCACATTGCTCCCTAGTGTGAAGCTGGGTAGGAGCAGCACAAATCTAGTGAGGAGAGATGGGAAGCAGTTTGCAAGATGCCTGGTTTCCTAGCCTAAACCAGTGGTCTGCTCTTTCTTAAGTAGGGAGAACATGAAGAACAGGCTTTCACTAGTAAATATTAGATTAAGCCTCCCCCAGGGAATTATTTCAAATAGTTCTACTTCTTTAAATCTACAAAGGATTAACTCAAGTTACAGGGTCACAACTTCCAGTGAAAGAACCCCACTTTCCATTTACAAAATTTCAACAAAGATTTTCATTTTTCTGGTAAAAAAAACCACTTGTACAATTTACCTCTTCACAGAAATCCCTTCTCCTGCTGCTTTTAGTAATAGCAAAACCATAATTTAGTATGTTGATACAGAATTTAATCCTCAGCAGGAAAGAAAGCAGTGAAGATTAAACACAAACAGGTATTCCTTCAGTTAGATATTGCAACAGAACGATTTTTGCTATTTGAAATAAGGTGACAAAGGTGCTCAGAAATACTGGTGTGTTTACTAGACCCACATCTCTTTAAGTCTTACAGAGAAAAGCTGTTTTTGTAAACATTTAACAAAGAACAGATGGCCTGTTTTAATCAGGCGAAAAAACCTGGAGCTCACATTAATACTCCTAGCCCTGACTCCTGGGGCTGCTCACCTCCCTAGCCAGCAGCGTGGTACAGTCTTCACTAATACCATTTCATTTTATAATGGCCATTTTCTCATCAATTCCCACTGCCTGACAGTTAATCAATGCTATTAACATGCCCATATCACAATGCAGGACACTCCTAAAGATCACAGTTTATTAGAGCAAAAGAGAGCTTCTTCAGGAACTCTGAGGAGTTAACATCATTTGCAGCTCAACAGGTTACCCAGGACAATAACATGCTTTTCTGTGATCAGGAAAAGTCAACAACATCTGAGCAAATAATAAATGAAAACACTATTTGAGAACTGTTTCAGGAGTGTAAAAATTCAAACTTATCTTTAAATTTCCAAGCATGTTTCCTTGAAAACTGAAAAATGAAGCTGCCTGCACTTCACAGCTGCTTACACCTTTGGAGCTAAGCTCATCCTCTGCAGCCCAAAGCACTGAGAGATCACTCAAACCAGGCCTGTTATGTGAAGCAGCAAGGTGGCCAGGGTGCAGGATTAATCTGGTGAGGGTTAGTGGCATGGAGAGAGGTTAAGGAGGAGGATCTGCTGCTGCTTGAACAAGGATTGAACCGCAATCAGCTGGACTTAAGCACTGAAAGGAGCTGAGTGCTGCTTCCCCTAGCAGAGCAGCAACTTGAGCCACTACTGAGCCGTAAGCAGTGTGACATGACTCAGCTAACTCCATGAAACTTCAACATCAGCACCAACCAAAAACAGGCTCCTTTTTACTAGGACTACTTCTATTTCTCTCCTGAGTACTTCCAGACTCCTTGGGCTTTCCAGATTTAAAGAGAGCTACTATAACCACTCTTTATTTAAATTTGCTGGACCTTTGGTTTGTTAACTAAATTGTGTAACAGTAGAGTAAGTGCTCAGTTCCTTCCCACTGGCTCCAAAACACAAACCTCCACAATGGATAACCACACATTAGGAAACTCAGCACTGAATATTCTCATCTGCAGCAACTGCAGTCCTGTTTTCCAAACCTTCACTTTGGAAAAGTTAAATCAGCAGCCTGTGACCAAAGAAAGTTCTTTTGAAGCAGAAGAGTGACTATAGCATCACTTGTGAGAGCAGCTCTACCTCCTGTCCCAGACACAGCACCCACTTTAGGTTTGCATCCTTCCTGATAGCACAGCTCCCAAGGTGTTAAAAACCATCTCCTGTAGAAATTGCTCCACAACTCTGACTTTCAAAGCCTAATGAAAGGATTCATCATTCCTCTGGATTACTGAGAACAAACTACACATCTCAACTGCCCTCCAAACAAATCATCTGGAAAGTTTCCATGTCATGTTGCTATACATTGCTTCGCCCCTGAACTTGTCTTGTCAACACCTGCAGCACTAGGCCTGTCTTGGTGCTCCCCTTGACCTGAAAGATGCTTCAGCTTCCCTTAACCTATGTAAACTCTTTGCAGACATTGTCCCCCTTCAAAGCTCAAGTATCAGTAAAGTCCAGAGTCAACAGGAATCAACACCAGAACCAAACTGCAACCAAACACCAGCACCAACATTTGACAACACTACAGCTGTACAGTATTGCTTCCTGTAGCAGCTAAAGTCCAGAAACATCCTCAAGAATATGCCCACATCCATCATCCCTTCCAAAATCTCTTTTACCAATCAGTTTCTTCTCCTTGATTATGAATGATGATCTCTTCCCTCTGCTGTGAAACTACTGCCTTGAATTGAAATGCTTCTGTCTTTTTCACTTTACAATATGAAACTACATAGTACAACCTTAAAATATTTTGGGCAACAGAGAATCATGGGGAGCTTTTCAAACCTGGATGATTCTAAGATCACTGAGTCCAACCATTAAGCTAACACTGGCAGGGCATCACTAAACCATGTCCCTACAAACCCCATCTACCTGTTTTTGGAAAGGTATTACTAAGCCAGTGGAGTATCAGCCAGTGCAGTGAGTGCTGATGGTTTGTTCACAGCTCAAAAGTCACTTGTCCCATAAGAGACCTCTTACAAATGTTTTAGTAATGCTTTTTTTTTACCACAGATGGCTTTGTAATACAAATTGCCTTAGACACCAGTGTGAGACTTCTCTGAATGCAAGCAGGGCATCACACAACAGTAGCCAAACTCTCCACTTGCCATCACCACCATACAGACAGGGCAAGGACTCAAGATTTTGCAAGGATTTTACTAGTTCTAGCTGCAGAGACACACAGAGAGAATGGGACAAACAGCTACTGAATTCTACTGGCAAAAGCCACACTGCTTATGTTGACAGCTTGTCTACCTCAAGCCTGCCTTCCCTGCAGACATGGTCAAAGAAAACCTCACTTCTGTGTCTGCTCTACCATCAAGCAGTAGACATGTCAGAAATGTGCCAAGGTGAATTTTACCACAGAAGTTTGACAGAGTTTATACTATGCAGCCTAAACCACAGCTGGGGAAAAGGACAGGCAGAGCAGCACAAGTCCTACTTGCCAAACAGACCATAAGCACCTTTTTCTTAACACTTCACTTCTGCCAGGTAGGACCTGTATTTAAAAACATGGATCATAGAATCATAGACTGGTTTGGGTTGGAAAGGACCTTTCAAGGTCATCTAGTCCAACTCCCCTGCAGGCAGCAGGGACATCTGCAACTAGAGCAGGTTGCCCAGAGACCCAAACAACCTGACCTGGAATGACCAAGGATGGAGCATCCACTACACCTCTGGCCAACCTGGGCCAGTGTCTCACCACCCTCATCATAAAAAATATCTTCCTTACATCTAGTCTAAATCTCCCTTTTAGTTTCAAACCACCAGCCCTTGCCCTGTCCCAACAGGTCCTGCTAAAAAGTCTGTCCCATCTCTCTTATAGTCCTCTAAGTACTGAAAGGCCACAAGAAGGTCTTCCTGCAGCCTTTTCTTCTCCAGGCTGAACAACCCCAACACTCTCAGCCTGTCCTCACAGCAGAGGGGGTTCCATCCCTGGATCATTTTTGTAATCTCCTCTGGACCTGGTCTAACAGGTTCATGTCTTTCCTGGGATGAGGACTCCAGAGCTGGACACAGTACAGCTGAGGTCTCACCAGAGCTGAGTAGAGCCTATTTTCTTTGTGAAATGAATCTGTTAAGTTACACCCAAGCACAGCTATCAAGATACCTAGTGCTTGTTAGACAATTCCTTGGAGTAGAGAATATCCAGGAGGACTACACAGCAATCTTTTCCACACCCTCTAAACCAAGGGGATGGCTGCACATCTCCAGGCAAGATAGGGAAGTCACCAGCAGAGTGAGAACATCTGAAGATCAAACAGTTTCCAGAGGAACTCCTACAGTACTTCAACTTCTCCAGGAAAGGGGGAATAGGGGAGGAAATAGCTTCACATACTCAACCAAAACAGTAATAATGAAACTGCTATGATGCTTATTACTGCTATTGAAGTGCTTATTACATAAACATTACAAAGGATAACCTCACATTTTAGCATATATATAGGCTGAGTCGTTGCTCTTGGGCTTGCCTGCCTCCACGTTCCCCCACAGCTCTTCAGCTCCACTGTGAAAGCAGAGCAGTTCCTCCAAGAGTAAAATGTGAACATCCTCCCTTCTCAGGACACACTTCACAGCCAGAGGTCCTGAGGGAGGAGAGGAAGTGAACTGCCCTGCACATGCAGCCTCCTCCCTCCACCAGCAGAATTCCCTCCACACACTTACTGAACATCACATGCCTAGAGCTCCACCCTCTTTGAAGAAATCTGTTCCTGTACTGCCACCACCACAGGTTATGACCCTTCAGTACCAACTATGACTTCCACTTAACCCCTTTATTGCCTACCCAGGAAAAGACAACCCAACAAAACAGTCCTGAGCTGATGTATTAAGCACACAGAACCTGATTCTAGTAATTAAAGCAATAAATGTCCCCTAAAATTCTGGTTTTCTACAGAAGATGTAAAGTCACTCCAAGAACCATTCCAAAAGGGACCCTAATTAGCTCACATCCACTTCTCTCAATGCTGTTATTAAGTGTGAATCACAGTGACACAGAGTAAATGGCACTTTATGACTAAGGTGAAAATCAAAGAGCAGACCACGTGGTGTGAAGGCTGCTTCTTCTGACCACAGACAACCCAAAAAGTTCCATCTGTGCTTTCACTGCTGCAAGGAGCAGTAACACCAAAAGCCCTACATGCCACAACAGCAAAAGCCTTTCTATTCTGGTACTTCCCCACCTCTTCTAACCCCTAAAAGAGTTAACAGGAAAACTTATTTAACCACCTATGCATGTAAAAAATACAAGATGAAAGGTAGTAAGACACATCTGTATCTTACATCTCTCTTTATTTGACTTGCAAAGCCTCTAATAAAGTATGATTTACCTCAATTCAGATAAAGTACACTTTTATCTTCTCATACTTTCCATCAAATAAAGTGCAATTTAACCTAAGGTAAGGAGAACAAAAATGGAGAGAAAAGCAGCATGTTTGGGGTTTTTTTACTTGATGAAATTTGTGTTTCTTCAGGTAAACAGAAGCTCCAGAAACACCACCTGTTTGATGGCCATCCTGGGAGCTCTAGTCTGTTGCTTTTAAGGACAACATGAAATGCTTTTCAGCAATGAACCAGAAGGACAAAGCTGCAAAAAAAGCAAGACTGTAAGGAAGTAGACCAGGAGCAGAGGTGAGCACAGATGGGAGCAGCATGGATGCCAGTGCATACTGCCCCAATCTATTTACTTGGCACCACTGCCTGCATATGTGTTTTTTCTTACATTGTTTCTGTGCCAGAAAAATCCCAGAATCCCAGCATGTTAGGGGTTAAGAAGGGACCTCTGGGGATCATCCAGCCCAACCCCCCTGCTAAAGGAGGGTCACTCAGGACCACCTCCAGCTGGGACTGGAATCTCTCCAGAAGACGACAACATAACCTGCTGGGGCCAGGGCTCTGGCACCCTCACACCAAAGAAGTTTCTCCTCCTGTTCAAGTGGAACTTCCTGGGTTCCAGTTTGTGCCAAACATAGATGTGGCAACTTGGTGACATGGTTTAGGGTCACAGTGCTATTGGGTCAACAGGTGGACTTGACCTTAGAGGTCTTTTCCAACCTTAATGATTCTATTTACAAATACATACATGTATATTCCAACATTTAACTTGCAGTGTTCTTCACATTTGCTCTACTGATGTTTGACTCCCTGAACTACAGCTGCTGCCACGTTCACTTTCCTATATATATATATATATATATAAGAAAAAAAAACAAAACCAAACCAACCAACAACAACCAATCTGCAACAGAAAAAAATAATCACCTAAATCATGTGGGTTCTTTCCTGGTTACATACTAAGAAATAACATTTTCCATCCTGTCACTTTGAAGATAACCCAGTCCTCAGGTTAAGTTCTATGAAGATCAAACACTACAGAATGGAAAGGCAAGTTTTTCATTTCCCTATCTTGTCTCTAAACAGAAAAGGGAAATAATCTGAAAGGGTAAGGACTTGTGTGATGGTTTTCTTGCATTTGGTTTTAGATGCACTCCTAAGCAGTTATGGAAAAGCAGTAACTCTAAAAAAGTCTCTCTAATTAATCAGCCTTTAAACACCTATAGTTGATCAACTCCTGGATACCAGAGGGCAAAAGGTCCAATATATCTTCAGCACTGATGCATTTTACATCCACAATACCTGTTTTATGAGAGAAAAACTACTAAAGATTTAATGGTACCAATTAAAGAAGCCAAGAGTTTGCATGGCTCAATGGCTGAGTCATAGACCTTTTGCCTCTAATAGGTTCCATTATAGCCCTGAGCTCAGGCTGGGGGAAGAGGATTGCAGATGAGTAAGAGGAATTAGGATCTTTAAATGTTACTGCACAGGAAGGTGTCCTTTGAGCATTAGGCAGCTGCGACTCTAACAGCAGCGGAGCAGTTTCTGCTTCTTACTCACAATCTTAGTTTGAAAGGAGATGCTCAGAAATTTGGGGACACCTTACCCCTTCAAAACAATAGCCAAGAGATTAAGCCCATCAGTGTCAAGCCCTCAGAAATTGACCTAGCCTTTCATATGCATTTCCAAACTTGAAATACTTCAGTACTTGTTATTTTTGGGCTCGGTTTTTACCCCTGATTTCTGGTATCCATTTATGTTCACATAAATCAAGGCAAGGCTGTGTACCTGAAGACCAAAGCAGCTTGTGCTTAACCACAGGATGTCTAGAAACAACTAGTGCAAAGTACAATGAGGACAAGAAAAGTGAAATGTTGGAAATGTCTCTCAAGATGGCTCCCAGGGAACCCAGGGAAATATTTGTGCCATAGTGCAAGATTGGACAAAATTCTCATCATCCACATCCACAACAATCAGACCTCAGACAGGGGTACAGGATATCTTGAAGGAGAAGCCTGAAAGGAATTTAACTTACTTTAGCTAGATGGCCATTTAGGAAAACACTGGCAGATCCCCATACAGGAAATAAAAATAATTAAGGTGTATAAAATTAGCACCAGCACAAACTGGGTATAAAACCAGTGACTGATAAATTTAGGATAGCAAGTCAGATGCCTGATCTAACATTGAGAGCAACCTGATTTGGGTACCAGTTTCCAAAAAGGAGGACAGAGCAGAAGCCAAGTGCTCTTCAAACTGAAGTTTGATAAGGTTATGAAAGCAGTTCCTAAGATGACACGTGACAGCTGGAGCCTCCACTCAATGGCCAAGGCAACCTTCACAAGTGTTCTGCTCTTAATGACTGCTGACAGGAAAAATCAACAGCAAAATCTTGTTCAGATATAAAAATAATGTAATCTGGAACATACAAACACTGACCACATCAACTGGGAAAGGAGTTAAATATGCTTAGAATAACTCAGAATGTTGGATTTTCTACAGGAAGGAAACTTCTAACAGTGCTGGCAAGACAAGCTTCTGGCTGTGGAAGTTTTAATTTCAAACCTGAAAAATGAGGTTGCTTCCACCCAAAAAGTTTTTATAATTACACTGGCCAAAGTAGCTGGGAAAAAGCCCTGAAGTATTAGCTCTTTTATGAGCCTTCCTTCACTCACATCCTCAAATCATCACAGTTATCAGCATCACTACTCAGCTAGGCCAAGAAAAACCTCTGTGATTTCAAGTGTTTGTATTTATAACATCTTTCTTTAACTAGAAGCTGTCTTCATTCATCGCATGGTTGCCATACCCAATGCAACAGTGCTGTTTAAAACAGAAAGGGGTTTAAACAGAGATGCACAGTTCCCATGTCCTTCTGCAATACTTTTCTATTCCCTGGGTTGGACAATTTTTCCCAAAACAATGCAGAAGGTTTATTTTTAGGTACTCTAGATGATAGAGATTCAAGAAAAGTAAAAGGAACTGATGAAGTTAGTGGCCATCAGTTGTTCATTTATGCAGTTACACTACTTAAGTATTAGTGAGATACTTGTAAGGGGTTAGTGCAGGAGCATTTCAGTTCATTTCTTCTATGTACTAGTCCTCACAGTTCTGCATGAGACTTTTTAATTACCCAATTAGACATAACTAGTATAAGTCCTTTAAACACAAAGCCACTTTCTGAAGCTGCACTTGTTAGCTTGGAAGTACTGAAAGACAACACAGAACAGAAAATTACACCCAAAGGCTTTTTGCCTTTTTGAGGACACACAAAAGCACAGGAGAAGTCAAGCTTCCACTCAAGAATGCATTTAGGAGTTGAGGAACAAGCAAAGTTCACTCCTCTCCAAGAGAGGGCTTTCCTCAGAGCACCAGGAAGGGCAGGAGCCTGCCCAGGGTGGTGGGGAGGAAGAGGAAGGAGATTTGTGGCCAGCAGCGTAACCTGGCTGCGTGTTTCCACCCATGAAATGGAAACAGCAACCAGGTTTACCTGCCCTACCAGTGTATTTCCACTGACTCAAATGACTCAAAGCTTCTCTGATGGAAGAAGTTAACAGACATGGAGGGTACATACCACAGGCTAAAACCATCTTCTTCTAGCTGGCTTACTAATACAAGCCTGTTCCAGGGCTTAACAACCCTTTTGGGAAAGAACTGTTCCTAGTGTCCAACTGAAACCACTCCTGGCACAACCTGACACCATTTCCTCTGTCCTAGCACTAATATTATAATTAAGATTATTGTATTATAACCAGAGAGCTGTGCCTAAGGCAATCCTTTATACCTTACCCCTCACTGTCAGTACCAGTTCCTGAGTTACATTTTTTGGTGTTGCTTTCCAGAGCACAGGGAGCTGCACCCTTCAAGCACAGCAATACTGGCAATACCAATACCAAAGAAGCAACCTCTGCCACAGCAAAAATTCCCCAAATCCCAGCCTGGGTTATAGAATTATCTGGTTTTCAACAAGTTTTCCTGCTAGCAGAAAGACTCAGAACTAACAAGACTTCCAGGATTGTAGGTGTTCCTCCCTGTGTCCACAACTGAGGATGCTAGCCCCAGTAAACATGTCCAATAGCCCATTAACAAACAGAGATACAAATAACTCCAGTTTTGAACTAGTTCTAATGACTATATATTTCATATGCAGTTGTACAAGTAATCTGTGGGAAGGTGTCACTTTAAATTCAAACATCCACTGTATATCAGAAGCCTCCCACTATCTTTAGCAACAATTGGCTGGTACAGAAAGATTTCTTCCAAAAATAAAAATAAAAGCACTTCATATCATTCAGTGCCCACATGTAAGGAAAGTTACAGTATTATCAGAGTTATCAGAGCTTTGCAGGGCCAAAAAAGATATGAAGTACCAGAATGGAAGTGGACAGAGAGCCATCTGGAAAGAACAGAGATGGAAGCAGAGAGGGGAAAAAAAGAGTTCACACTGACTACTAGACATTAGGAAGTTTATTCTGAAGCTTGTTGTGAGTCCTCTCTCATTTCCCTCACAGGAACACTAAATCCAAACATCTACAGAAGTATTAACTTCTCAGTTACTGTGGTCACTATGTTCTTTCTGCTGCAGGAGTTACAGAGCCAGAATAAACCACAACTTAATCAGCACAATTAAAATCCACTACTGTTTTTCTGATGCTGCTGATTAAATTATTCACTTTAAGAAACAAGCCTGGTGTAGGTGGATATACATTCCTTTCAGGAACTCTTGTATTACATAGGAAAATTTCCTCTCTGGTTGAAATCACAAGAGCTTCTATTTAACAGAATATAAAGAAGTGAAAGGTGAAACCTGTTTGGCACTTCCTCCAACATCTTATATCCATAGAGCTAGGATCCATTGGGTGCTGTGTAGTGTTACACTCTTCAAGAGAAATACTTGTGATTTTCCACAATTAAAAGGTTAATAATATTCCACTTCCCCAGAAAGCTGCCAGGCTCCAGGAGTTCAGAGTTCTGCAAGTTTAATTTCTGCAGCAGCGACCCATGCAGCACAAATCCACTCCAGCAACTTCTGAAGTCTTCTGCTTCTTCACTTTTTGTGCTTGTTCCACTTAAGCATAAGGAAAAATTGCTTTGCTGGGAGGGTGGCAGAGCCCTGGCCCAGGCTGCCCAGAGAGGTTGTGGAGTCTCCTCCTGTGGGGAGATTCCAACCCCAGCTGGAGGTGATCCTGGGCAACCAGGATCTGGTGATCCAGCTTTAGCAGAAGGGTTGGACTGGATGATCCCCAGAGGTCCCTTCCAACCTCTACCATGCTGGGATTCTAGTATCCTAGTTTCATAATAGTTTGGTTATCAGTTCTTTGTAACTCAATCTGAAATGGCAGAAGTGAAAAGTACTGGCTGACTGAACTGAGGGAGAAAACCTCTACTGGACTGAAGTTAAAAATCCAACTTCAAGTTATGCTGTCCCAACAGAGTGGGAACTGAGACATTTACTCTCCCCAGGGGCAAAAAAAGAGAGGACACTTATGCAAGTCTGTGACAGTTGCATTCAAGATACAAGCAAAGGCTGATTCCTTTAAAACAAATGGACTGAGTCCTCAAATTCCATGTGAAAGAGCAGGGTGGAAGTTCAGGTGGAGGATCCACACTAAAAAGGCAGGAAATCATTATTCTGTCTGCAACTTGATCCTTATGAAGTTTGCCACTGTCTTTAAAGACATAAAAGCAGTCAAGCAATTCTCCTTTCATTTCACCCTTGCAAATTCTGTAGGCTGATGATGACACACTATTCTGATAGTCTGGATTAGACTATCAGCTTTCAGTCATGAGCAAAAGCTTCTCTGAAACAACAGATTTAACTTTGCTCAAGTAAACATAAAATAGGAGAATGTGTGCAGCCACAGCAAACTAAGATGATTGCCAAATTCCACTGGAAGTGACCATCAGCAGGTAAGAATAGCATTATCTGAGGACAGATATCTGAGTGTTAACGACTGCAAGAAAACACACACTCAGGTCACCAACATATCAGAGAAACTTTCAACATAATCACTCTGAGGAACAAGGCTGGTAACTCCCAACACTCCAAGATCAGGATACTGATGCACTTGTGTCTTTATGGTAAGGCTCCAAGCTGGCTTTACCCAAAACTCCAAATTATTTTCGTGCTAGTCAAATCATGGCACCTGAGGGAAGAAGTATTCTTGAAGCTGCTTGTGCCTCCTCAACAGTAAGAAAGACCAAAAAATCCACAGCAAAGCCACCACAGAACAAAAAGACACCTCTCCATTCAGGTACAGCCAACCAGAACTGAAACTGGGGCAGCAACACTGGGGCTGAAAATGCAGGAAGGGCCTGTGACAGGGGTGACCCAGCTGCTGACTCAGCAGGACTTTCCCTGCCTCTTGCCCTGTCAGAGGAGGCAGAGAGTTTCAAAAGAATGTGTCCAGACCAAACACAGCTATGAGTTATGATCTAAAGCAAAGTCACTTGCCCACAGATAGGAAACCAGCAAAGTAAACCTGGCAGTGAACTGGTAACACACACAAAATGAATTCTCTTTCTCCACAAGAAGCTGGACACTGCAACCCAGCATCCTTCCAACACTGCTGGTGCCCTCCACTGAGCTCCACCAGCTAGTCAAGCATGGAGGCTGTACCATAACTGTTTGTCACTGGAGTATTCCTGTGTTTGACTATAAACACATGTGGAACATGATTAATGAACAGGACTCGAAACTTCAGCCCACACAGTAGCTGTGGGTAAATAAGTTCTGTGTAACAACACACCCAGAAGAGCCTTTTCTTGGCAGACAAAACTCCACCACTTGCTCTATCACTAATAAAAATCTCTGAGAATGACAATTGGTAAGAGCAACTGCAGAGCACTAGAGCCCTCAGAGGCCTGTCTAACCTGACAGCCACTCTCTGATAAAGTCTGTGGAAGAGCACAAGAACCAGACACAAACGCAGCAGATGCACCTCATTAACAAAACTCTCAGCCAACCTATTTACAGCACAGAACTCCTGAGCCAAATGTGGTGCCTTCACCTTTATCAAATGATGTGGTTGTGAGCTCACCACCTGATCATCTGCTGAATCCCTCAGAAGAATTCAAGGAGACAAAACCAGGTGATAAACAACCCTTGTCTTACAGTCACCTTCTTCATGCAGCCATATCACTCACAATTTTAGAGGCCTTCACCCCTAAAGCACCTCCCTTTGTGCTTTTTCAAGTGCTGCTGCATTTTCTGAGCCCTGAGGAAATGACCCAGAGCTGCATAGCAAAGTGCCACATCTGCGTATCATGTCCACATGCAACAGTAACAATCTTTGCCCTGCTCTCTGCTACTTTTGTAACAATTCCTACTGCTTTTATTTCTTTGGCTGTCAGAGCACATTTTCAGATACCATCTAACATCAAGAGCTTGCTCCTAAGGGGGAGGTTTTTGTCTGCCACTTCACTGCCCAGGCACCACAAAATCTTTTAGGTTGGAAAAGACCTTTCAGATCATTGAGTTCAACTGCAAACCAAACACTACCAAGTTCACTGCTAAACCATGGCCCTCAGCACCACATCTCCATGGCTTTGAAATCCCTCCAGGGATGGTGACTCCACCACCTCCTTGGGCAGCCTCTGCCAGGGCTTGACAATGCTTTCAGGGAAAAAATCTTTCCTAATATCCAATCTAAACCTCCCCTGGCCATGCCTTGGCTCACACAGCTCATGGCCAAGTGATTAAGATTCCTGTTGTATTTCTAATTATTTAAGTTCATTATTTTTAGGATCTTCACCACATCTACACTTGGCACTCAGCTCTAAGCACGTTAACAGCAGCAGCAAACTCTACCATCTGACTTTTCACTATCTTCCAGATCATTTCTGACTATTTTGGAAAGCACAAGCTCCAAGCCTGACACAGATGCCTCCACTGTACAAAACAAGCAAGCCAACTTCTACCCTCTGCTTTGCCCCTCAGTCAATTATCCAGCCACAGCAGCATCTGCCTTCCCACCCCATGGCCACCAAGCTCCTCCAAAAGCCTTCAGTGAAGAATGTTTCAAAAGAGGGCTTGAAAAAACAAGTGCACTGACTGAGTGTCCCAATGCTTTCATGGTTCTTAGGAATCTATCAAGCTCCACTGAAGCCAGCAACTCCTTGCTAACAAGGTCCTAAGAACCACATCTAGTTTTCAGCTATTAATCCAAACCAGCTGAATTGTCAATCACCAGCTCTATCTCCCAGCCAAAATAATCAGCAGTTTTGCACCCAAAGAAATAAGCCCTAGAACAGACAACTTTTTTCCAGGTTAAAAGCAAAAGAACTTCACTTTCTCTCCAACAGATCCAAAACCAAAAGGGTCATTGGTTAACCACAAGTACTACAGCTGTCCCATGAAAAGGCTAGCTTCAAATCACTGAAGAATAATTACTAAGATGGCTTCTACTAATTGAAATGTACCTAGTGATTGCCATTTCACTGACTATATCCATTTTGCTGATTTGCTTTATACAAGGAAAACCAAAGCAGTCATTTAAATAACTGTTCTTCAGTCAGGAGTTTTCTGCCAAGTGACAGGAAAAAAACAGGAGGCAGGCAGGAGAGCTACAAAGTAGGTACTTGGTGTGGAGAGCAGGGAGTTCACACATCTGCATGTTTCCCCAGAGGGTGAGGAGGGAGGAGTTGAGTTTCCCTTGACTTGAACAATATTTATTTCATCCAAAGAGTTTTCAAGGGGAAAACACCTGCCTGCCAAGGCTTTCACCACTACAGTCAAGTCTCAGACTAATTACTTAATGGGAAGGTATGTTAACAATAACTTTTACCAAATGAAAACTTAACAAAAGGAAGCTAACAGAAGTTCCTTGGCTACTTTGAATTATGGATTTTAATCAAATAACTTGAGTTATCATGTGGTTTTCCTCTATTTAGTTTCAGCACTTACCTTTGTTCAAGCTTTTCATCTGGAGTTCAGAACTTTGTAATAGTTTGCATAGCTCATTTAGGGGTTGAGCTGCCTGTGTTTTACCTCTTCACTGATTAAAGGGAAATAGATGTCCCAAGAATGTTTTAACAAGCCTGCCCATTCTGCAACTATACCTCCTCTTCCTAAAACACCTCTTGCTGCCAAAAGAAAGTTTACTGGATGGTCAGATGAAAACAAGGAATTAACACTGCTGAAGAGCACCACAGCTTTAGGGCACAGCCAATCTGAAGTCTACTCTTCCTACAGCCCCACCATCACTAGCTGTGAACAATCCCAGTGACTCTGGGGTTTTATTTCTTCACAGCCTTAGAAGTCTTCTGTTGCCATTTCTACAACTTTGAACTTTCAAGTTTTTTCTGCTAGATGACTCAGCTCTCAGCTTCAGGATAAACCCCACATCTTGTACTTCTTTTTCTGATCCTTGGTCTTTCTGTACTGATTTCTCCATGCTGTCACTACCCCCTTTTCAAACACCTGCTCACTCTCTTGGGTTTTTTTTCCATCCTGCTTACCCTCACAGTTGGGAACACAGGAGGCACTGTCAAGAGCTGCTCTCTCCAGGAGGATCCCACAACACCTCCAATTTAGGTTTTCCAAACAAAGCCTGTGTGTGAATGGCGTGGGAGAAGAAGGGCCACCACGGGTACAACATATCAGACCAATTTTGAGGGGAGGAAGGGGAAAGAAGGACAGTCTCAAAGATACTTTTTGTCCTTTCAAGAGGAGAGCTTCCTCCTCCCTCCCAGACAGACAGCGTCCTTCCCCTTGCCCAGCTGAGTCCCTGCTCTCCCTTCCAGAGCTTCCCCACTCTGCGGTCCCTCTCCTCTCCTCCACAGGGAATGCAGAAGCCTCTCCCAGCTGCTGAGCTGCTCCACCTACCACTCCTTGCCAGCTGCCTCTCTGCAGTGCATACATCTGATTCCCAGACCCAGCTCACGCTGTGCAGAACAGCTAGCAGAAGCAGCCGGCAGGCAGCAGTGGAGGGGACTGCTGAGCAGCTGCTTTCTGCACGGGCCCGGGCCACTGCCTAGGACAGCTGGGCTTATGATTTATTAAGCTTATTGAAGCATCATCTCATGACGACCACGTTCCAACAATTGTCTCCAAATATTTATGGGCAGAGCTTCTTGGCATTAATTACAAACTAATAAAACCTCTGATATCCTGACCATCTATTCATGCAGCACCAGAACCTTCTGAGCGACGACTGATGGAGCCAGAAGCAAGCCATGGCAAATGTAAAGATCCCAAAAGGCACTTTTTCAGCTGAAGCTTAATGTGCTAGCACAGAGTCAAACCTGCTATGATACAGAGGATCAAGATGGTTTACCATTTTTAGCTTCTAATTGAACAATTACATGAAGTAATACATTTTCATTGAGCCTGGGCAGATCAGCGACTCAGCAAACTAAAACTTCTACCCTGTTCAAGATTGCATTTAAGCCTCAGAAGATTTGATTTCAGACTACAATTCACATCTGCTATCTTCTCCTTGCCTAAACTGTTGCCCCATCACCTCTCAGTTGTATTGCTCAGTGCTGAAGAAGTTCATCCTGGAAATCTTTTCACGTGTAAAACTTTCAGCTTTAACTTCAACCCAGAAACCATTCCTTCAGGATTTAAAGAACACCCTTGGTTCTGCCAAAGCAAACACATTCTAACACACACTTCTTCCTCCAAGTTGCAAATACAAAAATTACTAGTTCCAATCACAATTGTCCCACATGCTTTCCATTTTCCCCTCCAAGGCACCAACACAATAAAACCCAGGTATTCAGCTTGTCCTGTTGCCGTATCACATTCCAGTCTATCCATCATTTGATCCTGTAAAAATTACTGTAAGGACATTAGCAAGCTACCTGAACCTCCTTTTACCTTCAGCTTCTGGGTACCAAGAAAGCCACGTAACCAGTAACAGAGTCAAACAGGAGCAAGCATTTTGAACCCATAGATCTTGTGTATCCTGAAATGCATTTAGAGTAATTGAAAACATTTCCTACTCCTTGGAAGCAGCTTACCTGAAGGACAGGCACTTTTTGTGGTGTGTTTTGTGGTGACTGGTGAAGCTGTGCCCAAGGCTGATGATGAGGATGTGGGGGTGGAGAAGACTGATGATGTATCCCTGGATGAGGCTGCATGGGAGGACAGGCTGGCATTTGCTGCTGAAAAGACTGCTGTTGACTAGGAAGCTGCTGGCCAGATATTAGTCGCTCTTGTATTGCTTGTGGATCTGCAAGGCCAACCCCTGGACAACCATTTGGTCTCATGTGCCCACCCATCTCCCGTGGTGTTGAAGACATACCCATGAACGGACGATTCTGCTGCATGTTGCGGGGGCCCATATTCCTCTGTCCAATTCCCATGGCACCAGGGGGCTGGTGTGACGGCTGAGGATGGGGTAGATTTGGATAACTGCCAACTTCCATTGGTATTCCAGCACTACCAGGTCTAACCTGTGGAGGAGGTGTACCTGCTGGATTACTCATTGCTTTCATAGGTGACATGGGAGGTGGAGAGGCATAAGTTCCCTGAGGCTGTGAAGGGTGCATAGTTTGCGTGTTCATTTGGTTAAGTGAG
This sequence comes from Galbula dea, assembly GCA_013399015.1. Taxonomy (NCBI): domain Eukaryota; kingdom Metazoa; phylum Chordata; class Aves; order Piciformes; family Galbulidae; genus Galbula; species Galbula dea. The sequence goes on from VWZX01000455.1 coordinate 764,174, forward strand.
CCGCTAGGGTGGATGGGTTGCTGGTGCATTAGTCCTTGACCACTGTTTGATGGAAATCCGACAGCATTTGGGTATCTTGGTACAGATTGATTCATTGGAGTGTTATTTGTAAGGCCTAAATTCTGATTCATCCCTGTATTATTAACTAATCCCTGATTAAGGTTACTGTAAGGATATCGAGAATACTGCCCTGAGTTGTTTATAGTAGGTGAGGGTACCGTCTGGCTCCGAGAACTAAAATTAAGTGTTTGCGGCCTAACAGCACCCTGCTGGGGAGGATTAGGGGAGAATCTGGGACTGTGGGCTACTGATTCTCCATGGAGAGCAGTGGGGGGATGGTGGTGAAATTGCTGGACTGAGTGTCGCAAAGAAGGTGCCATACTGGGATTCTGCTGGGGCACATGAGACAAGTGGCCAGGTCCTGAGGTGGCAATGAAAGGGTTTCCCTGATTGAGGCCTTCTTGGCCTTGAGAAAACTGGTTCATCCTCTGCTGTTGGGGCTGACCGTGCTGCTGCATTGAAAAATCACCACGAGCCATGTAGTTTCCCATCTGCTGCATGTGCTGAGGATGGCCCTGCCCAGGGGGTCCGGAGGGCGCCTGTGGCGGCTGCGTCGGTTGCGGTTGCTGCTGCTGTTGCTGCTGGTACGGTGCTCTGATCTGGTCTGGTACTTGAACTGCCCGTGGTCCCCACATGGAGCCACTGTCTACGAAGGGTTGCCCGTGTCTTTCGTTCTGCATGCCGGGATAGACTCCCATCTGACCACCAGCACCACTGCCGTGAGGAACCTGAGGAACTGGAGGGTTGTGGTACTGTGAATGAGGAGATGCTATACCATTCCCAGGGGCATTGCTGATCATCCTGTTGGGCTGATCCAGCAGGTGCATCTTCTGCTGTTCGTATTGATTATAGTGATCAAAATGGGTCAACTTGGCTTGGTTTTGATTTGCAGGGGGATGATGAAGTGATGACTGTAAAGAGGGAAATCCTTGATCCATGGGCATTTGCTGCCCCATAGGATTTACTGTATTTTCAGGATATCCACATTCTCCAAGACCTTCCAACCCTTCACTGAAAATATTCCCATCTTCTCCAAACAGACTCATCATTCCTGGATCTGCCATCTTTTTTCAGCACACAGCTCCTTGGAGCTACAACTAGAATGCTAGTCTGTGCTTCACCTCGGAGAGGTGTTTTGTCCTCAAAGCCTTTAATCCTCAACTAATCTCCTTCATGTCATTCCATATTTCCTTAATTCTTTTGGACCACGCAGTGTCAGGCAAAGTCTGGTTGCTGCTCCTAGAAAAAGCGGGGGAAGGGAAAGAGAAAGAGAGAGAGATGTTGAGATAAATAATGTCAGGCAACATAAAGGAAACATACTTGACTGGTTTTTAGACACTGCTAGCTAGTTTCAGCCCCTGAAACACATCTTCAAAATCTATTTCACTTTAGGAAGGATTCATTAGCTTTACAGAAGCTTTATTACGACAGAGAGTTAGGAAGCAAGCAAAACACTAGCCTTAACCTTAAATTAATCCATTCACTACACTTCCTAGTGCTTCTTTCTTGGGTGGAACAGAACAAAAGAACACAACATGCAGCAGCAGCAGCTGCCACAGCAGGTAGGCAGATGTATGAATATAGCCAAGCAGCCCATCTGCTGAACTAAAGCCCTGAAAACGCTCTAGTTACCAACAGCATGTCCTTAACCTTATTCCCTTGAGCTGCGTAATCAGATGAGCAAGCAGAAGCACCAAGTCCTAGGACAGACTAGAGTTAGTTGTACAGACAACAGATTTTTGAAATGCACACAAAGATGAGCCTCTAAAACATACCAAAGTCCAAGATTTAGCATATAAGGACAAAAAAAATTATGTGTTTTTTTTTTCCTAAGCACACAATTTATCTTAATGTCACGAAGTTGTAAACTGAAAGACAAGACACTTCTTCCTGCTTAAGCAAAACTAGATCTTCAATTTGTGTAAGGACATTAAATTCAATCCCTTCATTCTATAATAGGGTAGATTTCTCAATCCATACCCTAATTTCTCTCATGATGATAACAGGGAAAACTATCACTGGAGTTCATTATTCATCTTCAGGTAATCATGGCACTAACTGCAACCACAGCACTTTAGAAGACCAGACTGAAGTCTTGTTCCCTCTTGAAAAGTCATTCAGGAGAATTAGAAATATCAGAAGAATTTAAACAATAAAATGCTAACCCAACAAGGTACACAGTTAGACTTGGGGGAAAAAACCAAAACAAGCAACACACAGTAACAGAGAAGACTCAGGAAAGTTCCCATTTAGGTTTTTTACAGGGAGGACTGGCATGTTCTGAAACGTGTTCCTTGTCTCCTACCCACAACAGCTCCAAAGACTTTGTTTGGATCTGCTCATTGTGAACAGAACTAGCCTAATGTTACCTTTTCTTCTTAAGACCAGAATTTTAGATGCTATGTCTTGTATAGCTCAAAATAAACTCTGAGGATGGCCAAGGAAGCCCATACACAACTATTCTTACATCTTTTTCATAACTTAGTAGTGACTCTGCTTGCAGATACCAACTTGCCCTGAATCAGTGATCAAAAGAAAAGAAGACTTGCAAGTCTGAACTTTCACATCTTGTTTGGGTTCTTTTTCAGGCCCTTTGGATGCAAGATGCCAGACTATTTTAACTGAAGGCAATTTGTCCCAGACAAGTTATAGGGAGAAAATATCAGCACATTTATTACACTTCTTGTGGCCATTGTCAAGAGGACCTTCTACAGCATGAAGCAGAGGGCAAGAGGAAAAGCACAAGCATTTATCACTCCTCTTAAAATAGCATTTGAATGTCACCTTTAAAACCACACTCTTAAATCTCTTCAGTGCTCAGCTGGGATATTAACACTAGTATTTCTAAATCACTTACAGATAAATTCCTATGAGCCATCTCTGTATCTCTACTATCTACTTATTTCAATTTCCTTTTCTTTATTAAGCAGAAGTATCTGTAGTATTTACCACCTAAACCAGTTTGTTAAAACACAGCATAAGGAAGTTCCAACAATAAGATAAGATGGAGCCTCCTTCACCAAAACAAGCTCTCAGCTTTAGACTGCTCCAGAGCAGACCACTCTGTCATGATGAAGGTCCCTCCAAAGATAAAAGACTGCTCAAGGCCTTCTGACACTGCTGATGAAGAACACTGCCACCAGGAGCTGGCAAAGCTGGACACCAGTGTGTACAGAGATTCTCCATCTAATGGAAAAGTCTCTTTGCTTGGAAATGCTAAAAAGCATTTAAAGAAGTGCTCAAATCCTGTTACCTCCCAACCACTGACATGAGCTAGACAATAGCAAATCTGAGCCAAGCAGAGGATCTTGTCCATCAGCTAACCTATTTACAACCACAGAACTATTAACAGGAAAGAATATTCACTCATTTTGTGATATAAATCACACCTACTGAAGGAACCACTGCTGAAGGTCAGTGATCTCCCACAGTGCATTAAGAAGAGTGTGACCAGCAGGTCAAGGGAGGTTCTCCTGCCCCTACACTCTGCCCTGGCCAGGCCACATGTGGGTCCAGTTCTGGGCTCCCCAGTTGAAGAGAGACAAGGAACTACTGGAGAGAGTCCAGCAGAGGCCAGGAAGGTAACAGAACATCTCCAGAAACAAGGTTATAAGTACCAAGCACAAATCTGAATCGTGCTGCTTCCTTTACTGTTCTCCAGCTGACAGGCTTCCAATAAAAGCCAGGCCAGAGTCAGCCACCAGTAACAGTCAAAATCAGCTCTCACCAAACCTTCTTCTTCTACTTGCTCAAATAAAAGTCACACCTCTCATTTGATACATGGCTAACAGCACACGTGGAAGAATGAGACACAGCAGCAGCTGCAGCTTGAGCAAAACAAATTAACCAACATTTTGATAAGAAAACAGTCAATACTGGAATTACCTAATAAGTTTTCAGCCTTCTACACTAATGGGATAGATGTCTTCTAGATAGTTCAGCAAGGCATAGGAGTCACAACCTTACTTTAAGTTGCAATCATTTCTTTGCTTCTTTCACTACAAGCAATCAATTTTCTTTGCTACAAAGTTAGGACCTGCAGCAAACAGTAACTCTAGGTAAAATATACACTAAGTGCCACTGCCACTTTTCCATGAAAGCAGATGTACTAACAGCAAGACTGCCCATGACAAACTCAGCTTAGAAGTCTTTTTTCTTTTAGATTAAATAGTTTAAAAGGATGAGTTTGTGCATCATCTTTTCTACTGTCCCTTAAGTTAAAGCCAACAGAGATTCCTGAAGCTGTGACTATTTTCCTAGCATAAAGGAGAGAGTATCTGAACCCCTAGGAAGGAGGATTGCTGAATAGAAGTGTGAATGTATGAAAAGGCAGTGAACTTTCTATAGCTTTTCTGTCCCTGAACACGAAAGACTGCACCAATGAGACTGAAGAGTCAATGAATGTATTTCCTAAAGACTGCCTAGACAACCTATTTCTGTTCAAAGCAATGGGATGATCCCAACTACCAGGACACAGTCAATTGCTTAACAACCTTCTTGTCTCGACAGACAAAGCTTACATTTACTCTAGTCTGCAACATTCCAGTCCTGAACAGATAGATCTCAAATTTAAGTAGTAGTTCACACCAATTGCTCAACTTTGTATTTCAGAGCTCACAGGTTCAGTAGCCTTGGGCAGCTTCCCACTTTTGTAAGTGGATCTAGACTGGCTGCTGCATATGCATAACCTCATCTAGGGCTGCAACCACTAAAACCTGAGCTTCATTAATCTTGCTCCCAGAGCAGCAGATTCAGGCAGTCAAGACCAGAGAGCAGCAAGGGCAGCACACAGATACAAGTCCTCACACTGCCATTCAGAAGAACCTGTAAATCAACAGGTTCCTCATCCATCTGTCAATCCTTCTACACAAGAAATTCAGCAGCATTTCTTGATGGCCAAGCAGCAAACAAACTGAATAAACAGAACAGGAGGAGGCAGCTAATACTGACTGCTTCAAGCTCTGAAATGAGATGTGTCTCATGGAGAGTTGATATTTTTATAGCTATCAGTTGATATCTCAGACAAAATAAGATCTTAAGTGCTTGACAGTCAAAACAGTTACTCATATGATGGAACTATGTACCTACAACACACTGCAAATACCATACTACTTTGAAGAACTAGACTAAAAAGACCTCCCATGCTAAAAATCAAAGCCATGCAAAGGGTCATTTTGAGACTGGAGCCTCCAAATGTAGGATTAAGCATTCAGCTACTGAATCTGCCTTTGAACACTGTGTATTTAAACTGCTTTTCAAAACTGCTAAGATCCTGCTGGCTGTTACAGGCAGTAATTTAAACATTTGCTACACTGAAGTAGATGACAGCAATTAAAGTCACTTCCTTATTTTATGAACAAAGTTGGAGGAAAACATTCACTACAAACCTCCTAAATAGATGCAGCACCCTGACAACACAGGGGAAGTCATGCCAAGACATTCAAATTTAGGAAGACGGCTGATGAGACTTCTACCTTTCAGCTCATTTACCTACTGAGAGAACACTGCTGCTGGTGCCAGGACAGTTATGCAAGTGCCTGACCATGTCCATGGGAAGCATGCCTAGTGTCCTGTGTGCTTAATGCTGAGTTCTCATTGCTGTCACAGACAACTTGCCATGCATGGCCTGCTCCTCCTGCATATAGATTAGCCAAAATAGAACAGGAGATCTGTGAAGTGATGGCAACATCATTTCTGCCTGCAACTTCCAAAGAAACCTGGTTATCTGAATGCCTAAAGACACTTCTTGTTTCTTTCAGACTGAATGTTTTCCTAGCATACACTTCACACAGCACAGCTGTGTTAAAAATTAAGTCCATATAGTTCACATCAGATCAAAGGATGGCAGGAATCTTGGTTCCCCCCCAGCCCCTGGAAAGGGGGATGAGACTTGCAAAGATAAAAAGAACGACCTCATGCACTTCAGGAATATCCTGCCTTCAGTTAGAAAAGTCAGCAGACACAGTAGAAGCATTTTTGAAAAGTTTCATTTCAGGTGTATCCTCATAAGATTCAGCTAGAAATTTGCAAGGGCAAATTTAAGGCAGTCAGTATCTCTTGTTAAAATAGTGGGAGGGGGGAGGGAGAGAAAACCTCACATGCCTTTCCTCAGTAGTCACAGTTCTTGCCTATCTGCAATCAGCTAAACACCATGACTGCTATTCAGTAACATCTTTGGGGCAAGAAATCCATGAAATCTTAAGTTTCCCATATAACAGTTTAGCAGAAGCCAGCCTGCATTTTATTTGCTTAATGCATCATGTACTTTGGCAAAGAACAGGCTTTTACAGGGGCAACTGAGGGCACAACAGCCTTCGAATATTTGGCAGCTTGTTGCTGTCAAGCAGCTGATGTAGGAATGACCAGCTAGAGTTCAGCCTGTGCCACACATTTGGAAACAATATCCTACGTCATTCAAGTTCACAGGAGCTCTGATACGAGACCACAGCAGCATCACGTAGGACTATTCTGATGCAAAGCCACCAAGCCTCACTGTTACACATCATATGCTGTCACTGCAGACACGGTACTGGTTGGGCTGCAAACTCTTCTCCTAACATGGGGCACTGATAATTTCAAGTCAGCAGCTATAGCATGAAGTAAGAAGCCTCAGCATAGCTTTTCTTTCCAGTCCAGAAGAAGGGGAAAATTACACTACGAGTGCGAGGCTGCCCAGAGAGGTTGTGGAGTCCCCTCTGGAGAGATTCCAAGCCTGCCTGGACGTGATCCTGGGCAAACTCCTCTGGGTGACCTTGCTTCAGCAGGGGGGTTGGACTAGTTGATCCCCAGAGGTCTCTTCCAACCCCTACCACGCTGGGATTCTGGGATGAGGTGGGAGGGGATAAGCCTAAGCCAGAAACACTTCCGTTTCACTGTTATGTAGCCTGGGCTTTTTAAAGGCCTTTTTTGGTCATACGACCACCCTGTTTCCCAACATAAGTTTAAAATATAGATGGGAGGAGGAGGAGGTTTGTCTAAAAATAGTGCTAGATAAGTAAGAGAAACAATTGCAATCACAAAAATATTTCAGGAATACTCTTAAAAATACTTGATAGCAGCACTACCTTGCAAATAACTTTACAAAGGGGAGCAGCAACACGTTAATGTGGTTCTACACGAGGGTTGGACATGACAAGCATGGTGCACGTAGACAAAATGATGACCTTAAAGGTCTTTTCTAACCCTAAACGACTCCATGCTATAATTTCGGGTGTCAGTGGGCCAGAACTGCTCTCCCCCACCAGCCTCCCTTGCTCGCTGTTGGGTGCCAGCTACAAGCCCAACCTGCAGCTCAGCGGCTAACAAATAGCCGAGGCATGGCCAGGGAGGGGGAGGAGGAGGTGGTGTCAGGGAGAAGACTTATATTGTCGCCATCAGTCACCGAGAAATCTCCCAGCAATTACATTCTCTTCCCGAGCTGACACTAAACCGGCCCGGGGATTCAGGAGGTGGGGCCAGCGGCGACCCGCTGGGGCACTTTAAAAAAACCCACCCCGCGCAACTGATGACTCTTGTTAAGGGCCGTGCTTTTTGTGCACCTACTGCAGTTGTCACTGATTAACCAACTGATCTGGCAATTTCCTACATTCTTTTGCATTTAAAAAGGATCTGAGAGGCCGAGAGTCATCCCTTTTCATATGCCAGCGAGAGCGGGAGGCTAAGCCCAGGTCCAGCTCGGCTGTGGAGGGGCCCCGCTCTCAGCCCCCCTCCTCCTCCAGCGCAGGCCTGCAGCTGAAAATAATTTATCTGTTCGCTCTGCCGGGCTCCCAGCATATGCGACTGGGAGGGAAACGTATCCATCATGAATAAACTTGAGCACAAAGACAGGCTGAGTGTCACAGGATACAAAAGGGCAGAGGTCGCCGCGGCGAGCGGGAGGCTTTGCGCGGGGCAGGGCCAGGCCCTCATGGCCGCCTCCCGCCACAGCCACACGGCAGCTTCGGGCCGCGGCCTGCCCCCTTTATCTCATCCCCTGAGGTAAACAAAGCCCAGCAAGTCACACGAAATGTTGTCCATGCCACCAAAAATGGTGTCCAAGTGACAAAAACCGGTTGTCTCAAGTCACGGAAAGTGTAGTCGAAGTCGCTTAAAACGAAGTAAAGATACCCTGAGATAAACAATGCCCCATGCCGCCTGAAGTCCCACAAAATGTTGTCCACGCCACCAAAAATGATGCCCAAGTCACAAAAAAGGTTGTCCACGTCGCTTAAAATGTTGTCGGCATCCCCTGAGGTAAACAAAGCCCCGCGCCACCAAGTCACAAAAAAACCCCTGGGAACACCAAACTAATGGGAGAGGTGACCGAGCTCTTAAGTAAAACAGAGCCTTTCCTGCTTTTGCTGAAAGGAGCTCATAGTGTTTACACCCTGAAAGCTGGGAATTGTAAAAATTCATGAGGTGGATACTCAAATGTTTCCCAGGGTTTCTGAGCATGTGATTTTCACTGAGATGTATTTTTTTAATCACTGGCAGGTTTTAAGACTTAATCGTATCCCAAAAGGCTATTTCCAGCTATAGAATTATGAGCACTTTAAAGTAGCCAGACCTTATATTTTACTTTACCTGTTATATGGCCAATACAATCATGTTTCATTCATAGTTTATGAAGTCAGAAAAACCACTTGATGAAATTACAGTCTACCGATACCACACATGGTATATTTGTCCACGTATATTCTATAATCATTTCAATTTATGACTTGTACTTAAGAGTCATTTTCCTGTACATGTGTTCTTCATAAATACTGGTAGATCACAGTCTGTGCTTGTACAGGAACCACATATCCACACTCATTTCTGTGAAGATAAATACACCTTCTACATCCAAAGTGAAAAGCCAGAGTTTTCACAGAACTAAAGAGAACATATTTCAGGGTTGTGGAACAAAATGGTAGTTCTCCTTTATGCTCTTTACATGTGGCAAGATGAATCATCCTATGGCTGAACTTAAGCCCTCGCTCAACTTCCAACATCGATGACAATTTTTACCCTGCACACTTCAGCATAACGACTTCAACCTTTCAGCCAAGAAAAAAAAAAATTGCCTATTACATGGGAAAAAGGATTACAAATGATCTTTTTAACAAAAAAAATAACATCAGTGTTTTATGATGTATTTTAAATGAAATCACATGCATCTATTGGATTTTACATAACTTCCTGTCAGAAAGAAGAACTGTAGTACCCAGACTAATAATGTATTTTATCATATGCAGTTGAGTATTTAAAAACAGTGTTAAATTATTTCACTAACTTGAAGTCTACCATAAAGAAAAAGGGTTGGGGAAGAAGGGGTGTGGAGAAACCCTACACACTGCGGGGCATAAGGCAGTAGAGGGAGTGAATAGATTTCAGGAGCCTTCATTTACTGCCTGGACAATTAAGTAAGTCCAATAATGTCCCACAAAATATGGAGGATAGCTGACATACAGGGCAGATACCAAAAAAGCCATTCCACAGCTATTATTTATTGGACTCCTTGAGTTTTTTATTTGTTTTAACAAGATCAACATATGCATCTTGAACATCTTAATGGGGAGATTTTCTGGAAAAGGATACACCAGAAAATGTGGTTTATTCTTGGCCTGTGGAAAGGAAGCAGGATTCTTACATGTACAAATAAAGTCTGATTTTTTTTTGGTTTTTAACATAATGCCTGGCTCACAGTGATCATCACTGCTTATTCAGACCACAACATAAATGACTGTACCAAGCTGTTCTTTGCCATGGAGAATGCCAACAGGAAGAGTTTGGAGTTCTCAGCAGCTCCCAGCGTATAAGACTAAGATTTTGAAGAGTAAACAAACTGCTGCACTCAAGTTCACTTAGACATGGAAAAAAGGTGCCTACAGAGTGTAAGCAATGGTATCATCATGCATCCTGTGCAGGGTGGCTTTTCTTTCCAGACAGGACCAAGCTAGAATGCTTTTCCTCTATAAAAGCAGGGGAGACTCAAAAGGAAGAGAACTAAATTTTCCTGTGAAAAAAACTTTAACGAGTCTCCAGTTTCTTCTTCACAAAGAACTCACTAGGCTGTTTTCAAGTCTGTTCCTTAACTGATATGCACTTCTAAAATTACTTCAATATAATTATGTTCACACAAACACAAAAAGCCTTCAAGGAAAAAAAAAGAAGTCTGTCACCTGAAGTTTTAGAATGATGCAATCTCACTCCCCTTCTCATCAAGATCTTGAAGAACTTGGAAGTAACTTGCAAGTCAAAGGTAATCACTAACTCAGTACCCAGAGTCATAGTCATTCAAGCTATTGCAAGCAGTAGAAGCTGCTGACCTTCATCTACCATAAAAATCTATTACACCCAACAGGGAAGTTCTTGAGCTACCTTCAATTCTTCTCAAGCTTTTCAGAAACTGACCATGAACATACAAGAGCAGCTGCATTCATGGATAAGATGTGAAAGGAAATTTTTACTCAACTGAAAACAAACTTTGAAACTGGTTCCATTCCCCTGTAGGTAGCTCTACCTATTACTCAAAAACCAAAAAGAGAGTAATTAAGCAAGAGAGATTGGGACCAGCTTAATCAAGAGATGACTGCAAGGCATCAGCAATAGCAACAGCTGTCAAGCAGATTTGTTCATCTGGATTGTCCCAGTCTGCTTCTGAGCATCCAGGTAAACCAGCTGCCACCTTCCCTTTCAAACCCACCCCTTACCAGTCAGCCATGCCTCTCATGGCAAGCTTGGGTTACAGCACAGGCTGCCCTCTCTCAACATATTCAAAAGCTGTTGCTACTGAAAACTGGAAGCATTTATTTAAAATTAAGATTTTTTTGGTGTCTTTTTTTTTCCTCTGAAGAAGACTGCCTTCGTGTTGGATTTGTGGCCACTTACATAGTAAGTTTCTAGGGGCAGGATAAGTGAAGGCTTTACTGAACAAATCTAAGCTTCAGACTTGACAATATCAAAAAAAGAGTATCTATCCTTACCTAAAAACATCATAAGAAAAATATGGCTGATGCCATTTAAGTATCTATGATTTTAGACATCTGCATTTACAGAAGCAGCAGTTAGGTGTTTAATGACACTAAATGCTAAATGGTGTATGCATTCTAGTAACTCTTCCTGACACCTCTGTACAAAATCAGTTTTCTTTAGAAGGGATGTAAGATGAAACAAGAATTTCTATGTATCTATCATCTTTTCAGGATGTAGTAATTGAATCATTAGGTTAAAAAAAACCCCAAACACCAAGAAACCCCAAGAAAAGCACTTCAACATCTATTTGCTTAAAAGGCAAAACTCCCCTATTCTTTAGGGATCTCAGGGTTGTAAGCAGCATCACATACAGGAGGGATTATTAAATATGCTCTCCTAAGAAACAGGCTAAATCACTTTTTCTGTCTACACTGAATGTGTAATTTAATTTATTTCATTTAAACCAGGAGAGCCAGCTCCATGCTATCAGCCTGCTCCACAAACAGCCCCTGTAGATAATCTGGGAACCAGAGAATATTGATATGGCCATGACACACTACTGCACCTGAGGATGAAGAGTTAATTTTTCACATCTCACATCCATTCCCTATTTCTTCTTCACAACAAAGACACAACAGAGCTTCTCACACCTTCTTAAACACTGAACCAAGCAACAGCATTAAAGCTGGAGTGAATTTACAGGTAAGGCCCAGAACACTGCTATAAAAGCCTTTTTTTTCCAGAGCTGAAGCCAACTATAACAAGTTTATTAAAGATAGAGTTTCATTTGAGAGGCAAGGAGGAAGTATACATCAACAAAGCTGCGATGCAAGGAACATCTACAAGACAGAAATCTCTGTAGCACCTCTATTTCAAACCTGTGACAGCAATATAGTCCAATCTTTTACACTTTGTTAGAAAAGCAGTGTCCACCTCTTATTTCACAGAAGACAAACTACTTTTTATGGTAACTGATACAAGTGAAACAGGGCTACAGAACACACTGAAATATTTTTACAGTTTTGAGACCTGGATTGAAGATTTCAGTGTTTATCACACACTCCACATTTCACTGCAGCCAGGAAACTGTCCAGCCACTTTCCCTTCCTTATTTTGGACTTAAGTATCTACAGCTTTGACTGAATTCAAACCCAAATAACTACTGATTCATCCATCTAAATTAATTCCCCATTTCTGCTGCACCACAGAGTAGCTACTTAACCTCAGAGCATACCACACAACCTCACTCCTTAAACCATCAGGCACCCACTCCACCACTGCTTGTCCCTGAGCTTCAGAAATCACAAGCTGACTTCCCCTTGAGCCTGATTTTGTGTCTTCTCTATTAATTCTCCACGTGCAGAAGACAGGGTGGGGAAGCTTCTCTCTGCAACACTGCAGAGCCCCTTAGGTGACACCTCTGCACCCATTCTCATTGCTCAGCTAACCTGCTGAACTATTTACAACACCACAGGAGTTGCTCAGGACTGAGCACACAACTGAGAGGCTGAGTTGCACAACAGTTATCCATCAATAAAAACATTCCTGCTTCACTGAGTGCTCTCCTCCTTGGTCACTGCTTCCTTCACTCGTTGTTTTTCTAGAAGGCACCACATCTTGTGGGCACAAAGCTTCTCACTCTCCACTGAATGACATGTGGTAGCTGCACTGACAGTCAGGCACACAGAGAGCCATCCCAAGGTATATTACATCTCTGATAACAAAACATCTGTCCTCCCAAACACAAACAGTTGTTCCTATCAGCAACTCTATAGTATTTTATTTCTCCATCATCAAGCAAATAAATGCCTGATCCCCAGGTAGAAAGCAGTGGTTAAGTTACATGTACCATACTAGCTAGGATCTGGGGGTACAGACAGGCTAATTTGAGAACTACATAGAAACCTTGCTTTCAGGAGAAGGAGAATTATTAACACTTAATGTGCTCTGGGATTTCAAGTTGAATGTATGAACCACTTAAAAAAAGAAACCACTTTACAGTAATTTTCAACTGGTTGCCTAACACCCATCTCCTAAGTGACTATCATCAAAACAAAGCCATAACACTCATGATGAATGAATATTAAAACCCTTCAGTGAGATCACAGAAGTCCTCAAAAACCAACTCCAGTTGTCAGAGCACACTTCTCCCACACGCTGAGCAGTAGTCAGGTTCTGGAAATAGCAGCTTTGTTCAATGACAGAAGTGGGTGCTAGGTACAGTTCTCATTTACACGTGTAATTTTGAAATCCAAACCAATTTGACACTGTCTACACAGATTTTTAAAAGCCAAGAAGGAGTATTTGCAAAAGGAAGGAAGACACAATAGTCAGAGAAAGGAAAGCTACTCACCCACTAGAACAACCTGACTAGCAAGGGACTGCACTCTGACAACTGCAGTGAGTCATTAGGGAAGTTCTGCAGGGCTTCTGCATACTGGCAAGTCAGAAGCAGTGACAACTCTTCACGTAGGAAATGGGTGTTTGGTTGTTTACCTATTTTGCCTTACAGGAATACAACCTCAGCTGCACTCCTACATTGCCACTCTCTCTAGTGCTGTCAGTGACTTACCAGTATCACTTGAGAGAGAGCAACAGCCCAGCGATCTGAGAAAGGGATCAGCTAAGCAACTGCAGGATGGAAGAAGTGCTAAAGACAAGAGCAGCTTAAAATAGCAATCTGAAGATGAGCAGCAGGCATCTGCCTGCCAAAAGAGAAGACACCTTGCAGGGTAAAGTTCCCCAGCTCCTGGGCCAAGAGAGCAATGGCTACTCCAAGGTTTCTTAACGCTTCCCTTGGCTCCTGGCTGCTTCTTACTAGTTGTATATTTCTCTCTTCAGAAATAAGACTTCATCTAGTTCTCCCACAATCTGCTGCAAGTTAACACTGAGCCTCGCTGTACATTTCTGAGCCCATCACAGATCGAAACCCCAGTGCTCCTCTCAGGGTGGGGGGCATCTGCTGTGTAGGGCTGGCCTACAACATCACATATGCAACTGAGATAAGTAAACACGTTTGCTACAAAGACATGAAAATGCACCTAGCCAAGTTTTTCAAACTGGATGCAAGGGTTGCATGCTCAGCTTCTGAGAGGAAAGGCAAAGAAGCACGTGAGCCATTTTCTCCAAACCCCCCTAATTCCCTGGCTCAGTGCAGTGTCTGGTCCTTCAGCATTTTACTGGGCTCAGCAGATGATGAAACAGTCACACCAGAAGGCCCTGTAACAGATGGAAACCAGAGCAGCTGGAGAGCAGGGAAATGTCTGTGAGGGCCTGGGATGAGGGGGTGGAGGCAGAAAGCCCATCCCTGCTCCAGAGCTTGTAAAGCCCTCTACAGCCATCACACACGGCACTGCAAACTCAACCCACGGATCTGCTGAGGAGAAAGCTGAAGGAAGCACTACGTGGATGGATGATTTAGTGCTTCCCAGACTTCCCATCAGGAAAGCAACACTGAGCTGTGCAACGTGGACCTGCAAGCACTGGGTGCAAGCTCTTCAGGTGAGAGGGAGATAGCAGGGAAGAGCAAGCTGGACATTTGTCTTCATGAACTGCACAGCAGATGAAGAACTGCCAGCTGGAGAGAGCCTGGAACTGGGACAGTGAGGAAGGAGACACAGCTACACATGCATACTGGAGAGAGGAGTAAGGAAACAGTGGATGAATTAAGATCCAAACCAACCAAGGTTTGAAGGATTTCCCCCCCCTTTTGTTTGCTTAAATAAGAGGTATTATGGAAGCCAAGTGGCACAGAAATCCATTTTTAAAGAGGAAAAAACAAATGTGGCAAATGAGGAAGAATAAAGATTGAAGGAAAAAACCCTTGACATACGGCACAATTATTCCACTACAGTTTAGAGTCACAGCTTCACAACACCTGCACAGTTAATAACCATATTAAGTCACACATGATGTCACCAGCATTTCCTTTCTCAACTTAGTTAACAATATATTAGGGAAATACATCTAATGAGGGTTTCTACACAAATGATTCTCCATGATTAAGATGCCCATCTCCTGGCACACCTTGGATGGCAGCCTACCCCCTGCTCCCAGATGAGGGAAATGAACCAACGAGGGAAACAGAGCCATTAAGCAGAGAGAGTTTTATAAACAAGAAGAAATGGGTGGGAGTTTTTCTTATGTGTTTCTTTTAATCCTGGTTGGAACCACCTTCTGCAACCCTTTTGGCTTCTCAAGGCAGGAGACAAGAAACTGAAGCCATCAGTGTGTAAGATAGAAGTCCCCATATGAGAGCAGCAGATTACAGCATTCACCCAGACAATGCAAACAAGGTCATTCAATGCTTGTAAACCTCACACAGAAATACTCCTTATTTTTATATAGGTAACTGCTCTTTACCTGCTCTGCCATGTAGAATTAGACTTTGAACACTGACTTTCAGCAGCAGTGAGCAAGTGCAAAACTGACAGGGCAGTGGAAAGTTTTCATGACAATTTTTCCTCTTTAGTTATTCCTGTTCCTAACCTAAGATGCTTTCCTTCTACTGCTTACCCCAAGCATCTCAAGAAAATGTTCAGGTGCAGCCTGACACTAGAGGTAAAGCTGATCTAACCCTCAGTTGCCATCAGAAGATTGTCACCACGGTGGCAGGTGAACAGCAGTGACAGGACAAGGGAAGATGCAAGAGTAGTATGGCTGATTCAAGCAGCACAACTCATGGGATCAGCTTATTACTCCACCACCCACTCAAACTGCCTTCAGGCCACGGCAAGGTGGTTCAACAACTTAACCTGAAGAGCACAGCATTAAAGAAAAAGTATTTTCTGTAAAGAAAGAACATGAGAAACCTGTGTCTGCTGGTATGACTTCTAGAGGGGGGAAAAAAAGTGGAATTCTAATTTGATCAAACAGATGCAAAACATTTTTTCACGTAACTGATCAAACACAAATCAACACCAAACACTACACAAAGCATGGAGAAACTTGCTGTTACCATCAGCTACTCCTGCTCTCTGTAAGGGAAGATTGCTGACCTGGAGTTACTTCATACCAATGTATGACTCCAGTGAAGGATGTACAAATATTCTGGGGTCTGGTGTTAGAATTTCTTGTAGACAAGAAACATTTTATCTCGGTGTGATTTAGGAAAATAAAGGCCATCTGTGAACACGAAGGATATTTGTCAACAGTCAAAAAGCAGGTTTTAGTTAAGACATTCCAAAAACAATTAATCCATGGTGCTCAGAGGACTGCCTCCAGCAGTTCAAGCCAAGCACAAGCCCAGTCCCTCAATGGATGGCTGTGATGGATAAACACACCACTTAAAGGGAGAATATTTCATCTCCATCCATTTGACACCTAGGAAGCCTTCTGGACACAGAGAGGCAGAACTTACTTGGATTTCTCATAACACTTCTTCCCCTGCTCACATTGTACTTGTCTGCAGTCTTCCCTAAATCTCCATACTAAAACTCCATTAGCATAAGATTGGGTTTTCCAGAATCTTTTTTAAAGAAAAACCATCTTCACCAGGGGAATTTTTAACTATATCCCACTATTTGAAACACTTTTGTTCCAAGAGCTGACCATTACAGACTATTTTCTAGATATGGCAGGACAAATTCCTTCCTGTCTGAGAGTTTCCATGGTAATAAAAGTCCCCTTTAAACACATTCACGCTGGTTTGGGCAGGCCAAACAGGCAGCCTTTGTACTGAAAAGCTCCCTCTTTGTACTCCTCTGTGCTGATCCTGCACAAACTACCGTAAAAGTGTATTTTAGTGGAGGCAGAGTAAAACTAAGGCTCCCATCAGTTTCACACGACAACTGTTTATTCCCCAGCACACACACAATCCTCTGGAAGATTCCCTTCCCAAAGAATTTCAAGTGGTTGGAGAAAGCCAGCTACAGGACAGCCTAGGAAACGTTTCAAGCAGACCAAAGCCAAGCAGTTTTGTCACTTACACTGTTAAAAAAGATGAACTGCACTGACCATTCTCCTTTCCCTTCCCCCTTTCCCCACCATGCAGTCTCACTGCTATTTGGAGATGATGCATTTACACCAGAGCATGTGGCTCTGCTTAAATGAGGGCACTCTTAATTGGTACCTCCACACCAACATGCAGACCCTGTCATGGAAAGGGACTGGGAGCTGGACCTCAACATGTGGTTCCAATTGCTATTTGGAGGAATACACAAAGAAAAACTGCTTTTAGGATGTTCAACAAAGCATCTCCCTCTAAACTGCTATCTGTTCACATTTTATTCTGACACCTTTGAGCACCAGCACAAATTCTGGCACATTTAGGTCTTGCTACAAGTGGAGCACTTTTGTCTTAGGAGTTTCCATTTCAGTAAATCTCTCAGTATTTCAAACTTAGAAAGATATTTTTCCTGCTACCACTACAGCAGAGCTTCTACAGATGCTGGACCAACCCTACAGGCAATGGATTCTCATACAAGAACTAAATCATTAAGCATAAATATGCAACTTGAATTCATGAAGAAAATGTTCAGCCATCCTTTTGACTTCTATTTTGTTAGCTTTTGAAAATCTGGATGCAGACTTCATTTTAGATAAAAAGTCTCCACTACCTGATCAAGTTTGTTCAGTAGAGTTTTCAAACACTAGTTTTTTAGCTTCAGACATCTCCATAAGACTCAAGTGCAGCTCAGTTCCCAAGCCAGTATTTCTTTGCTTACAATAATGAACTAAGGGAGAGAAAAATTCAGCATCTAACTTGCACAGTGAGCTTTTCCCCAGTGCTGCTGGTTAAAATTTGGGCTTTTTTTTTTTTTTTTAAAACCTCACCTAGTGGAAATTTCAGCCTAGCACAGTCTCACTCATCCAGGCTTCTGAGAAAATAGATGAAGAAAGATGCAAGAATACAAGAATAGCTCTGAGAAATCAACATCATGCTTCACATGTCTCATCTCAACAGTTTTAGAACACCCCTCAAACACACAGCCCCTTCCTCAGTTCCTGTTCTCACCATGGAACTCATGCCCTGTTGGGTGTCCCCACTCCTGAGAGGTCCAGTCTTGACTGCAGACTCTCTTTGCCTCCCAAGAAGTGAACTACTCTCTTTGGAAAGCATGAGTGGGAAAAAAAGTTAGAAGAATCAGGCTTGTGATCACTTTCCTGAATGACTGAAAATACCTGATCTTTGCCAGGCCTCATTCACAGACACTGAAGTTTCCTTTTTGACAACAGAGGAAACAGCCTCAAAACTGCAGCAAGTTTCAAATTGTGGGAGGCAGCCCAGAAACACTGAAGACAATCAGGTAGACTAGAAAGGAGAGGTTTGAGAAAGGCATTTGGACCCACACAACCAAGCTGTAACTTTCTGGAGAAGCTTTTTCAGTAGCAGATTTTAAGAAGAGGATCAGAGCAGACCCAGAAGAATCAGAAGACAGCAAAGCATTCATGAAATGCCTCTTCAAATAACAGGGCTGGTAGCTCACTGACTACATGCAACTGAAAAAAAAAAAAAAAAGGATGGTTTTAGCTCAAGCAAAAGCTAACAGCATTTATTGTTTTTCCAATAGAAGATTCCTACTCTGGGGAAAAGAAACTGAACAGAATTTGTTTTGGTTGCCAGCAAAACCTGGTCTATCGCTTTCCTTGAAACTAGTCCAATTTAAACAAACACCAATGTAACATCCCACATTTCTCATGCTAGCAAATCTTATTAAGAATACTTCCCACAAACACATGGCATTGCTCAGTTATTTACAGCAACAACAACAACAATTCTTAGGCAGTCGTTAAGGATCATTTGTAGTAAATCAATCTACTTCAGCAAGCTAGCTGGGAATCTCTCTCTCTCTCCTTAAAGAGATGCAACAGTTAGGTGATTTTCACTGTAGGTTGTAATATTTCTGAGTATGTTTAAATTGCCCTCAAATTATGCTTTATCAAGCCATCCTGCTGATTGTAAGATAACTGAATATCATCAGAAAAGGGAAGCTGTAGCCTCTCTTTCTTATGCACCCACTTCTTAAAATCAGAGTCATTGTATGACAAAGATTTCATTACCACCCTGTTCTGACAGAAACCAATATTAATTATTATTTGAATTAACCTTTGAGCCACAGTTTTCATCAGTACTCAGTAAAGACACGGACAATTTCTAATTACATTCTACTCTCATTATAAGTCACTAGGCTGTAAAGCTGGATCTGACAAGACTGCTACACTTGGCCTTGAAATGCTTTGGACTTCACCATAAATCTTTCAGGAACATCCAAGAACTCATTGAATCCAAGAGCTATCACCCAGGATGCTTCTCTAACAATTTAGAAGTGTTTTTCAAAAGGATACCAACTGGGATACAACAGATTTGCAATCCTGTTGCTGCAGGAAAACAAACCCTCAGCTTCATTATATAGATGATCTTTTCCCTCAAGTGACATGCAGTGTACCCAATCTACCCAGTGCAGCTATGCAGTGCTCATCAACTGAATCACAGTACTTAATACATAATAAATAATAAAAGAAATACATCATAAAATCACAACCACATACTCAAAGAGTATAAGAAGAAAATGAAAATTGGTAGACTGACAAAAATCTGATTCTGAAGCTTACATCACAGACCACATGTATTACAGACCAGAGAGAGAGATTTTAACCACTGCAGGGTTGTTAGTGCTCCAGTAGAAAATGTGGATTTTCAGGGTCATCAATGAAGAATAACCTTTAATTAATATACAAAAATTAGTACAAGAGGACAGTTTCTGTTGTAATTTTCCTCCTTTACCTCACATAATCACTTTGCTGTGGTCAGTTAGCTAGCCAACAAGAAATGAACCACAGACATGGATAGAGGGCAAGTGAGTGCCATTCTGGGACCAGGTTTCTCCCCTGACTATGCCAAATCTCTTGAATGAACAAATTAAACTTCTCCAAGAGTGATTTCTGGCTCTGTAACCCGAGATGCATTTTCACAACTTCACAAAGCTCACATCTCTGCCTAGCTCCAAATGTTCAATCTCTGAGCAAAGAGACAGTTTTATTTGAAGGAATACCAGAGGCTGGGATCTATCAGGTTTCAAAACCAGAACTTGACTGACTTAGGTGCTGACTCAAGACATATTTCAAGATAACAGGAACATATTTCAAGATATCATTTTTAACCTTCCACTGTTGAAAATACCTGTATCTTAAAACAGAAGCCTGAGTAGGAAATCATTTTAATTCCAGTGAATGACATTTCATGTTACAGAAACCTTGACTTTGACTAAGATGCACAACAGATGTGACTTGAAATCTTGTTAATCTCCAAAAACAAGAAGACCTGTCCTTCACAGATCACTTCTATCAATGCTGTTAATTGCACAGAAGATCCAAGGGATTAATTTCACCAAGATTTCAAAGAGAAATTACAGGACATAAGGAAATGGAGTACAAAGTCTGGAGTTGCTAACACAGAAAATGCCAGATGTATTAAGGGTTCCATCAGTTAATGCACTGTAATCACATAGGGTAAATGATGGTCCATTACCAGAAGAACAGCTAGGTAAAAATCAGGCTTATCACAAGACAGAATGTACTGAGAGAATTCAAATCTCTTGAGTTTGGGGAAAGGCTAGAGAAATGGATAGGACTCCAGTCCTTTAAAAACACAAAATGTTTGTGAAGTTGGGTGTCAAGAGTGTTACCAATCCTGAGCACACATCCATTTAAGCACAGAAATTGTAGGATTCCTCCCAAGCCAGGTGACTAAGACAAACTGTATCTTCATATTCTGAAACTATCCAGAGCCTTCACCCATCTTGCTTGCCCACTCAAAAAAAAAAAACAAACAAGGACAGGCCATACTGCCCTGGACATGACTGGCCAAGAGTCAGTTCTGGTTTTAACAAACCCTATGCTGGGACTCTCTTCTGCTACTGCATAACTGCTTATAAACCCTCTAAAACAGAGACATGGAACCCAAAGCATATGATTGTTTCATACCATTCATCAAAATATATGCCTCTTTGATTAAAAATATGAGGATGCTAACAAGATCATTAAATCATCAACACCAACCTCCTCTGAAAGATGTACCTCACCTGCAGAAAAGTTGTCCTGACTTTTAGTTTGATACCTCTTGGGTATTTCAGACTTAAACCTCTGAGCTTCTAAACCAGTTTAAAATCAAGAAACCTAACATACCATCTGCCTGGATTTTCAGCAATTCCAAGTCAGAATTTAATGAGTAATTGTCATTTATGGTGCAGTACCAGCTACTTAGAGGTCCTTGTTACAAATACACTTGATGCAGCACAGCCTTCTAAAAACCTGTTCCCAGCCCAAAAAGATACTGCCTTATGGCTGGGAAGGAGGAACAAAAGTGATCTGTGCCTTTGGCAAGGACCACAGAAACAGGAGCAGATACCTATAATCCATAGCTTTGTTCATGCTGCTAGTCTAAGATCTACTTCTCCCTCCCAGTGGCACTTTCAACATCCCATGTGCCTGGGGGATGGGGCCAAGGAGGTTCCTGGAGGAAGCAACAGCACTTACAGCACCTTGTTTTATCTGCTATTCACAGACCATGAGGAAATCTTCCCCAACTGCCTCCATGCCATTTATTTTTTCATATCAAATTTGCTAGTGACACTTTTAAACAAGCCTATAAGCAATGTATTCCAATAAATCAGCCTATAAAAGCCCCTACTCCACTTAGACCTGGGCACTAAATGACTGATAGCCTGGGATCTTCCAGTAGCAGAGACACTTTGTACTAATGCACAACAACTACCCAGCTTGTAAACACACCAATTCCAGATCTCCTCTCTATTCTCCATGAAGATTCCTTAGGAGAAGTTCAAAATGACTTAGTTCAGGAAGAAATATAAAAACATGGCATTAAACACCCTCAGTAAACACCACCTAAGAGAATTCAGCATATCACAACACACTGCTTTAGCTTGTGTCTAGGCTGGGTTAGTTTCAAGCCCTGTTACTTCTAATTTTGATACCAACCTTTACTTTGCAGACAGAAAGCTGCCTCTCCACTTCCTTCTAGGTGCTTTGCAAGTACTATCTGAACCAAGAAATCACCTCTTCCTAAAATTCCTGGGAGTTCTTTCTTAAACCAAAAACCCATGTAGTTTCTCTCCCTGATATTCTCAACAGATTTACCTGTAAGGCACACTGATAGCAATTTAACTTATTTTAACAAGGAAACAAGGCAACTGATGAGCTTATCTTGTACATATGGCAGGCTATCTAAAAGCTGAAGTAGGTTTCATTAGAAAGTTTAAAAATTAACTTATCAAAGCACAACCATGACTCCTCAACAACTGGAATGGGCACAAGCTAGAACCCAGGAGGTTCCAGCTGAGCAGGAGGAGAAACCTGTGTAGTGTGAGGGTGTTGGAGCCCTGGCCCAGGCTGCCCAGAGAGGCTGTGGAGTCTCCTTCTGGGGAGAGATTCCAACCCCAGCTGAAGGTGATCCTGGGCACCCTGCTCTGGGTGACCCTGCTTTAGCAGGGGGGTTGGACCAGATAAGCTCCAGAGGTCACTTCCAAACCTCTCAATGCTGGGATTCATGACTGTGGAGTCTCAAATGGTCATGATGTTCCTACAGCAAACACTTTTTCCATCACTGAAGTGTAAAACTCCCTAAAACTCAGTTGCTTATGCTGGAATACTGCATAAGAACTTTAATATTAGAGGCTACTCTGAAAGGCTAAGGAACCCAGGACAGCCTCTTCTCTGACAGAAATTGTCAAATGAACCACAGCGTTAACAGTTGATGCCCTGGACTTGAGATACACAGACTTACTACTTTCCAAGTACTTCTCGCAGCAGCAAGGCAACCTAATTCTCAGAAAAAACACCCCAGTATGAAGTGGTTATTCTTAGTGCAAATGTTTTCCTAAATCTGGTCCTTGCCTATCTATACATGAAGACAAGAATCAACTCTTAACTGTTCCCCTACTGTTCCAAGCACCAAAGGTTTTTACACAGAGTGGTACTGTAGCATGTCACACACTATGATAAAACAGAGAGACCTCAGTCCTAAACAATTAAATCATGTACTACAGTAGAGTTGTTCACATAGGAAGCCAAGAAAAAGAAAAGCCAAAGTTATGGTTCCCACGATAACTGCAGCTTGACTGGAATCCTGCTTTCTGCTGTGCATCCCAACAAATGCATCAATTTACAATTGATAGGCAATTCTAACTGAAGGACACAGTCACAAGCTTTGTCTCACTCTTAAATAAATCAGTGGCATTCAAAAATAAATCTCCATGCCATTTGGAATCTTAGGAAGGTGCCTGGTTTGCTGGCAAGAAGAAAACAGGCAATGGGAGCAGGTAAACCATATTTCTCAAACAACTTCTCCAAACCTGAGGTGAAGCACTCAGGGTAACTGCTGAATTTTCACCAGACCATGGACTACACCCAACAAATTACATTACATTCAGATTTGTCCAGGTCCATATTTGACTTGACTCTACCATGACTCATGGCTACTGCTAAGGAAATCCACCAAATATTAGGCTGAGCATTCCTCAAAATGCACCAGCAAGTTGCTTGCTTCCAGAGAGAAAAATGCATGAAAATGAGGAAGCTTGGCAAGAGAAAACAAAACTAGACAAAATGTTTGCAGACAACCAACAAAAAAATAATATATTGAAAATGCAGAGACCTGAGGAAAAAAAATTGGCAGTTAAGCCACAAGCTGAGGATGCTATCAGTGAGAATATTTTTCATCAGGAGGGGAAATAAAACAGAAAAAAAAGAGCTAGCAAGTAAAATTGCAAACAAAAGGTATGTTCATAAAGGGGCAAAGTCATAAAAGGTCCTTTCACATATGCCAAGTACATGAAGCCTGCTGGAGAATGCACTGGGCTGACATAAAACCAAGATATGAAAGAAATACTCCAAGAAAATAAGCAAAATGTAAGGTTTTTGCATCTGCTGTCATTGGAGAAGCTAAGGGAGGTTTCATCTTTCTCCTTGCATAAAGCCTCAGAGGTAGTTTTGATCAAGGCAAAGGAAACAGCAGCAAGTCACCAAAGCAAGATGGTTTTCACCCAAGAGTTCTGAAAAGCTGAAGGACAAAACAGTCTCCCTCTCCACTAGAGCACACAGTATCCTGGTGTCCAACACTGCTTTCATGGTCAATGGGGCATCAGTTTTGACTGCTGGCCACATCTTCAGACTGTCAAGAACTACAGAGCAGCAAGTCCAATATCTCAGCAGGGCAAAGAAGTAGAAGATACAAGAAATAATGTTCATGGACATGAAGCTAAGTACAGATTACAACAGTGACAGTGATGCTTCCCCATACAGAAGCCTTGTCTTACTAATACAGCAGCATCCTTTGAAGCAGTCAGTGGTCAAAGCCTGAGCTAACATGGATGATTAAAACATATGCCAACTGCTGAACAAAGGTCCTCCACCAGTGGCTCCTAAAGAAACTAAGCTACAACAGCAAAACAAAGGGAAGGTCTTCACCAGGATAAGTCATAGGTTCAAAACAGGATAAAAAATGCTAGGAAACCCCTCCTGACTCTTCTCCAGAGCTGTGGTGTTTAGCATGCACATAAAGGACCCAGAAACAGCTGGGGAGCCCTGAAGTGAGTTTGCTGATAATGCTACCAAGTTCATTTAGCTCAAAATGAAAAATCAACCTTGCAAGCAGCAGCAGACCCTCATCACACCCAGTGAAGGTGTAATAAAATGCAGATGAGAGTCAGTGTAGGTAAATAGAAGGCAATGCACCTGAGAAAACACAATCCAACTGGTTTACAAAGATTTTACTGAGCTCTGACTCAACTACCTCATTGTCAAGAAAGATTTCGGATCAACAGATCTAGGAAGACAAGACTTGTCAGAAGAGTAAACAGGAGCTTAATCATACTTAGGGGGGAAAAAAGGAAAAAAAAAGCAGCAAAAAAACACCAGAAAACCCCCAAAATCCCCACAGAATTCTCTGAGAGATGAGATGCACAAGTCTATGAGGTATCTGTATCTTGCTGCAGTGCCAGTGCTGGCTCTACCTTCCTCCACTTCAAGAGTAAAATCACTGAAGGACCAAAAGGGAGGTGACAGGTACTTGAACATCCTTCAGAATCTCCAGCCTTAGGAAGGGACAACCAGGGAGAGAACAAGAGAGTCCAGGAGATCAGGAGCAGCATGGAGCAAGTAAGTAGCAAACCATTGTTCCCTGGTTCTTCTAACAATGAAACTAAGAGAACATCAAACAAAACTAGCAGGTGGTAGGTTCAAAATAAAACAAATAAAAGGAAGCAGTTCTTCATCCAGTGTGTACTTAAGCTGCAGAACTCCCTGCCAGAGTCCCAATGGAAGCCAAGAGTTTACACAGCCTCAGAAAAGACTAGATGAATTCATGCAAGAAAAATTCATTAAGTGTTACCTGAGGTAACTCTCAGCTGCAGGGTTGTGGAGGCTAAGAGGCTTGCTCTGGTTCTGGAGAGCTTCCACCATGGTCACTGTGAGGAAGGATTCAGGATGAGGCAGACCTGGTCTACACTGGCAGAGCTGTTCCCTGGCACTTAACCAGCAAGATGGCATTCATAACATGGCTTTAATAGCTTCTGATAAATATGCTATGTCAATAACACACAATTTCCAGTGTATCATTTCACCCTCCTTCCCTAAAGACACTGTGTTTCAGTCCATCTTATCAGTGCTGCAAGAATGCAAGTGAGATAATAAAGTTTCAGAGGACCATAGACTGAATGAGACAAGGACACCCAAAAGAGTCAGTATCAGAGCCTGCTGAAATTCTACCACTCCTGTATAAAAGAGAACCTATTCAACAAACACTTCCAAGAGTTTATGATCTGGTTTTAACCCCTTGAGGGAACAAAAAACAAAGGGGGGGAGGGGAAGGCTGGATAAGGGTAGTAACAGAAACACTGCCCATACTGAACACTGCAGCACGAGCAGGGCTTCTCTGGATGCTGCTCAGGACCTGCAGTAGTTTCTGAGTTTGGTTTGGGAATAACTCAAAGTTGCAATTTTAGGAATACTGAAACTGTATTAAAACCAAGGGTTTGTTCACATTTGAAGGAGAAAGAATTAAAACCAACATTACAAGATAATAACAGGTCAAAGCACTAGCCTGAAGCTTTACTACTGTTATAAAAAAGGTACTTAAAATAACTACAACATATTTAGGTTAAGCACTTAAAGGAATTACTGGAAGACTGAATTCAATCTTCAGCACCAATCCACAAGTCATTGTGCAACCTCCTAGCTGCTGAAAACAAACCCTCTGTTATCTCTGAAGTTGGGACCATCCCCACCTCCTAAGCTGGAGGTAGAAATCTTTCCCCTCAACAAATACAGAAGACACAGCCGTTGCTGTGGTGAGCAATGGAAGGACTCTGCCTCTCTGCACCTTCCAGCCTGCTCCTGCTTCCTCCAACACAGGAAAGGTGCTGCTGCCACTCTGTGCTGAGCACAGCCCAACAAGCTGGAAGACAGCAGTGTGTGCCCAGTACAGAACCTGCCTTCTGCTCAACCTGCACCAGACACAAAGCAGCCCAAGCCAATGGTTGATTTTCAAGGCTTCATAATGACCAAAGTTTTCAGAGGTACAGTAAAACTCAGCCTCACCTCCAGATCACACCCAGCAAATTACACACTCTTGCTTGGAACCACACAGTTCTTCCCAGAGATTGCTGGGTTGCAGTTTAGTTCAGTCAAGTTAAATACTTGACTTGAGATGGAAGAAAAACCTCACAGCAAATGTGAGTTAATAAGACTACTAACACAGCATAGAAGAGCAAGTAAACTACCTGGACTTTCTACCCCTAAACCTAAGCTCAACATAAAATAATCACAGACTATCTGGCAGAGCTTATTCAGGAAGCTGTGCAGGGCAAAGGGGAAGCTTATAGTCCCTAAACTCAAAATACAAAATACAATTGTTTAGAATTTACTTAGAGTGAAAACATTTAAAGGAAGAAGATGTAAGCTCTGAAAACCAGCAGCTATTCAGACACAGACTCAAAACAGCCAAAATGGATTGGGTTTGAAGTGCTCAGTACCAGACCAACTCTGCTTTTAAGGACAGTATTTATCCACTTCAGGAGAGCAAAACTAACACTGGGTACTAAACCAAGATCATCTGCTGAGAGCTGCTGGGTAAAACAGCAACTACTACAAATCCCAACGTGGCAGACCTCAAAATACATCCTTCTGAACCTGGGACACCAGCCTGGAGCAGCACTCAGGCTCCTGACTTCTGATCATCTGCTCAGACCACTAGCCTCAAGGAGAAGAAAAACCATCCCAACAGTCTGAGATGCATGTACTAAACCAGATAACTTTGCCTTCTGCCACTTCCACATGTAATTGAGACAAAAAGCATCAAATTCAAGCCCTAGAAATGAATGATGTTCTTCTGATGGTACAGCTCAAAACTCCTCCTGACCTTTCAGCAAGCCTCGTGCATCAGCCAGTGGGAAAACAGCCTCACACTGCTCCTCTTCTGTCCCCTCAGAGTTCTTTTATTTGAGACAACACCATTCCTCAGTTCCTCTTAAGCCCTTCCTGCAGCATTGCCCACCACTCCAGACACCTCCAAATGTAATCCAGTGGAATAAGCAGCCTTTAAAATTAAGGTGTTATAAGGTCATACAGCAAGCAGGATGATCGGCTTAAAGAGGAAGTGGAGTTAAGTTAATACTGAGGCACTATTTTAAGTTCTGTGTTCAAGACAACACCATGATAGCCTGTCAAGTGTAAACCAGTCTTTCAAGCAGGATGGTTAAGGACTTTTCCATTCCAAAGAAATAAAAGGTGGTTTGGGTTTTTTGCTCTTTTTAAAATTTGAATGTGAAAAGCAGGAGAGAAATTTGTCAGACAGACAAAATCTGCTCCCAGAGACAGACGTTTTACAGCTGTGCTTTGGGCTTCCTAAAGCCCATTAGAGCTAGCACATACAATTCCTAATGTAAACAGCCTGCTTTTAGTAACTACAATATTCCCCCTGAACACACACACACACACACAACACTAGCCAGGGCCACCACTCCTCACACACTTTTCACCAGAAGCAGCTTGCAAGATCCTTAGTGCCTTGAGGCAGAATTTGTGAGTCCTCTCTGAGTCCTCTTCTCCTGTTCCTCCTGAAAGGGAGATTTTTAGCTGTAAAACCTGCAGAGGGGAACCTAGTTGGTGAACTCCATTGGGGTCTCTCTGATCACTATGGCAAGGGTCTCCCTTCCAGTAAGGTACACACAATTGCTCAGATCCTGAGAGCTCAAAAGAGGAAGGAAAGCATCAGATTCCATTCTTCCACCTGCTAAAGAAGCCCCTTTCTGTCCCTACAAATAAGGTTAGAAAACAGCCAGGGCTCTTCAGAGAGCAGTTTTTCACACCATGTTCCTGCTTGGTCACATCAAGCTGGCAGGTGGCTTGAGGAGGAGCCACAGCCAGAATCCCTGATTTTGGGGAAGGCATTCATTCCTCTGCTGAGCTACAGAGAGCAGCAGGAGCACAGTATTGCAGCAGGAACTGAGCAGCATGTTATTTTACTTGCAATGTCATTATTTTCACCCATTTTAAATAGAAGTGTGTCGATTTCACTATGAGAAAGCTTTCAACCCTGATAGGAAACAAGAGTCTTAGCCACCTGCTATGACCAGGAGCTCTCACACCATCTCAAACAAAGAGGAAGAAGGTGGGTACCTGGGGTAAACTTCTGAACACCTGAATCAAACTGGTGTCATAAAAATTGAGACATACAAATTGACTCTGAAGGTTGATGAACCTAACAAAGAACTTGAAGCTTGCAGGAAGAAGAATCACACACCCCTCCAAAAAAAGCAGTGGACTTCCTTCTAAATAAATTGCTTTAAAGATACTTTACATTTGAAGTATCAGACAAGCCACTTATACACTAGGAGATCTTTAAGGCTTTGGTACTCCTACCTCAAGATGAAAACTGATTTCTGGGCAGTGGATTCTTAACTCTGACACTGTTTAAACCATGCAATCCACAGCAGCACTAGAATAAACAAATTTTAATATCAATTTGAACTCAGGCCAGCACATTTTTCTTTTGGTGTCCTTTGCTTCACAGATGATTACTCTATTTCTGTTTCTCCCATGAAGGTTCCCAGGCAACTGATCCAATCCACTTGCTCACTGCCACCAAAATGAAAAGATGAAAAGGGCTTGCTGCTCTCCAAGCCACTGCCCCCCCTCATCCTCAGCACCAGCTCTGGTGTTCATCAGATCCTTTTATGAGCCAGTTTGATTCATTACAACAGCAAAATGCTCTCCATTTTACAGAGTTATTTTTCTGCCATTTTAGTGAACTAAAGTGGTTCACAGAAGGACCTGACAAGCACTGCTGCTCTAACAAAGTAGCAGAGCCATGTGGTTGGGAGGAAGGGTGCAGGGGGGACAAAGGCAGAGAGGAAACTTCTCCTTCCAGAACAATGTCCGGTGAAATTAGCTCACTGCATTTCTCACACCATACCCTGACCTACAAATGATGAGCTGGACCACAAGGAGACATTCAGTAGCTTTCAGCTATCTTTGGAGCTTCAAAAATGTGTGGTACCAAAAAAAAACAAAAAAAAAATCTGTATTCCCATACAGATTTGAGTATCATAGTCCAGCAGGGAAAACAAACAAACAAAGTTCTTACAAACATAATAGCAAGATAAGAGTAACCTCATTAGCAGAGGAGAGTGAAGAAAAATTGGCAGATTTCATCCTAGCTTTTTTGTCTTAATAAAAAAAAAGCCCTGGGAAAGTGACCACTCATTTCAGGAAGCATTGTGATGGAGAAAAGCTGCAAGGATTTCTGGAAAGGAGAATACAGACAGAACTTTGCCTCTGCTCCTGAAGCTGTCAGCAGAACCCAAGTAAACCTATCTGGGGAAGGCTGACGTGCCTACCAGACAGAATCTGGAGGGAGGGAGCTGAGCCAACTGGTTGCAAGGTGCTGGACCCCAGGCAGGTGACAGTGTGCTCTAGATGCCTAGTCCCCAGGTTTTCTGCCCAGCAACTTCCCTCCGTGGATCAACCCACACTGCTCCCTGATGCACTGCCTGTTGTGGATGTGCCATCCACTTGAGAACCAAGAAATGAACATGTTATCAAACCTATCACTCCCACAGCTACAGCAAGTCAGTGAGAGCAGCAAACAGGACAGCTCAGCTCCTGGAGTCCTTACCTTGCTATTCAAAGTTCATTGCCTACCTGGAGACACCTCAAAGCATGAGCAACTCATTTCTGCATGCACTGAAGAGAACAAACACCCTGCCCAAAGCACCACCACCCAGACACCTTATCAAATTAGATGAGGGTTTTTCAGCCTTCCTGACTCGACCAGTTGCCTACCAAGATTCTGAATGATGGGCAGCCACAGAGCACACCACAAATCTCCAAGTGCCACAGAGGCAGAGCCACAAAGGAAGACAGCAGCAGATCCCAGAAGCCTCACCACCGGGGTGGATGGGGGGGGGATATGATTGGGTAAGCAGCCTGCATCCCAGCTGGCTTGGTGACATCCACCTCCAAGAGCCCCCTACAAGCCCAAGTTCCTCCCACAGCAAAACTTCTCCCTGCCCAAGCATCAGCACGCTGCACAGTCCAGCTGTGCTGCTAACCATGCGACAGCCTCAGCAGAGGAACCGCTGCCAAGCCAGAGGGTGACTATCCTTCATCTAGAGAGGCCTGCAGAAAGGCAGGAGCTCTGGCTCCCTTTCTTTTGCCAGAGGGGGCAGGGAAAGGGGACTGGTGGTGGAAGGAGAGACATAAATCAAGGAGATGAATCCTTTAAATAACTGCATTCGGGGAATTTCTTGTGAGAAGAGCAAGGGGAGCAATTCCTTTCACCTGCCAGCTTCCTTGTAGCCTTCTCTTAACAGGTCAGAATGAAGTCAGCATTGCTTTGGGGAGGGGGCAGCAGGGGTGCAAAGCTGATTTCCTCGAGAACTTTGCCATCCAAGAACTCAGTCACCTTAAGCATAGCATTTCTTGACACCTAACCAGAAGTGCAAAGCCACACAAAATCACTCTCCCTTCCACTGTTGTAAGTTTCAGTGCAACATGAAACAACACTTGACTCCTATGACTACCTACCACCCTCCTGAGCAGAGCCAAGTTGGAAAGCACATTCCCATGCTTTCAAAAATCAGCTTGCTAAAGGCAGTGCCTCTGCCATGCAAGGCTTTGCTAGAAATCACAACAAAGCATGTTTCCACACTGGAAACACTGCCTTAACCAAGCTGAGTCTTCCAACAGCCATGCCATTTCTACTAAACAACCCCTGCCTCCTGCATGGCTGCCACAAAGTTCAAATCCTGTTTACAGAAGCGTGTTCACTCAGAGGAGCCAGCTCAGTGAGGGAAGGAGGCATGGGCTGGGGGTTGGTTACTGCACCACTGCAGTCAAGGAGAAATGCAGGTGGAACTGAGGCTGGTTTGTCAGTAACCTCTATTAAGGTTACAACAGAATTAAAGCAGCATGTAACTGCCTTCACGTCCTTCTGTAAGAAAAAAGCCAATGTACCTTTGCAGAGATGAAGAGAGGAAGAGGGGGAGGAAGTGAAGCTGAAGCCTGTTTATTCATTTCCCCACCAAGGAAGGGCTGATGATTCCACTCGGGACGAATAAGGCTGCAGCCCATTCACAGAGCCCAGCAAATGCAAAGCACAGCAGACACCTCCTAACGGTACTGATAAATAAACTGAATTACTTAGCAGGTCTCTCCCAGACTTACCTCCTGAGGCAGTCCAGAAACCCTTATTTAACTCACTTTCTGAATGATTCCTCCCTAAATCAAGAGAGATATTAAATTGCTCACTATAAACCCTCAGTTTAATTCTCCACGGTTAAAACAACTGGAGGCAAGAATTCTACTCTGAGCAAGAGTCCCCTCATCAGGGTTTAAAGGAATCTCTGAACTCACAGAAGCAATGGCTACAACGACACAGGGTCCTCCTTCCAGCATCCTGACATGACCACACCACCCCGTGAAGCCTGCAAGATCTTCCCAGGAAGTAGCAGCATGACACAAGCACCTCTCAAACCAAGAACTGCAGCTGCAGACCTGCCTGCTGTTAGCCTTGCAACAAACCACATCCAAGCAGCAGCTTCTCCAGTCCAGTATCAGCACAAACCAGAGCAATGTTCTCCAAAAGCCACAGGACTCACCTAGCTATATACCAGACAGTTGAGGCCAAAAA
Source organism: Galbula dea (assembly GCA_013399015.1). Lineage (NCBI taxonomy): Eukaryota > Metazoa > Chordata > Aves > Piciformes > Galbulidae > Galbula > Galbula dea. The sequence goes on from VWZX01000455.1 coordinate 796,317, forward strand.
ACCCCCATATTCTCAAATCTTAATTCAAGCTAATAACCAGAGTTATGGTTCTTTAGGTATTTCCAGTCCCACATGAACACTCAAACACAGAGCTGAAAGCAGCACTGGATCCTCAAAGCCCAAGTTCCCTGGGATGTCAGATTTCTGGACTTCAGATATGCTCTTACCCAGGGATAGGTAAGATTTGGAGAACATTTGTTATACCCTCAATGATTAATTAAGACGCATCCTTGAGATTTACCAGTCTCTCACCTACATGCAATTTTCTCTCAGCCTTATCAGAGTGATTTTTAACATCTGTTAGCCTCATCAACCCCTCCCTTGCTTTAAAACTCCTTCTACTGAGCATTAAAGCCAAAGTCAGTCCTATCTCCTTTCTGGCTGTCTTATTTTCAACTCAAAGAAATACCAACCTGCTGCTGTCTACATTCCAACATGCACCTTCCTTTAACACATTTCACCAAGTAACACTGCAGCTTTGGATTTCATCCTCAACTGTTACATGGACAAATCCTCTCTGAGGCAAGGAATATTTCCCATGGAACTAGTTATCACCAGCTTGGCCTTCCCACTTACCAGCTCACCCACGTTGTGAATACCCAAGACTTTAATGGAATTTCTCCTTTTCTCTCCCATCAAAGCTTGTTTCAGGTTTCTGCTGGAACAGCACTGCCTTAATGCTTTCTCTGAAGAAGACTTTATCTCTCTATTTCATCCTACTACTGATCTCTATACTTGTAAAATTCCAGCTTTCAGTTCAGTTTTAGTTAGTTTTCCCCCAAATTCTCTTTCCAAGAATGACTGATGTTCCTTCACACCTCGGGACTACCCATCTAACAAATCCTGTTCACCCTGTAAATAAATCCACAGGCTTCCTATTTTAAGATCCAGCACAAAAGTGCCTTTATTAAAGTCTTCCTTGGACTTGCTCCAGGTTCTGATCTGCTTAACCACTGGTGGCACAGTTCTTGCTCTCCAAACCTTCCCTGCTCCTTCCAGAAAATGTCACAATCCCCCACAGGAGCTCCTCCCCACACCCCAAATATCTGTTTGGCAAGGGATATCCCACAACACAGCTATCCTTGTTTCATACAAAGTGAGATGGGACTAGAATCTCCCCACTCCCACCTGAAGTCCTCAGCACAGGAGAGAGACACAGATCTTCTGGAGCAGGTCCAGAGGAGGCCACAAAACTGACGCAAGGGAACCCCTCTGCTGGGAGGACAGGCTGAGAGAGTTGGGGTTGTGCAGCCTGGAGAGGAGAAGGCTCCAGGGAGACCTTAGTGCAGCCTTTCAGTACTTAAAGAGGCTATCAGAAAGATGGGGACAGAGGTTTTAACAGGGCCTGTTGGGACAGCTCAAGGGCTGATGGTTTTAAGCTGAAAGAGGAAGATTGAGACCAGATAGAAGGAAGAATTTTTTTATGCTGAAGGCAGTGAGACACTGTCCAAGGTTGTCCAAAGAGGTGGGAGATGTCCCATCCCCAGAACCATTCCAGGTCAGGTTGTCTGGGGCTCTGGGCAACCTGATCTAGTTGAAGATGTCCCTGCTGACTGCAGGGAGGTGGTGGAACTAGATGACTTTCAAAGGTCCCTTCAACCCAAACCGCTCTGTGATTCCATAAACTACTCTGTGCAGAGAGCAAGAGGACCTATGAGAGCTGCACTTCTTCACTATGAAATGATGGTGGAACATCATTTCATGAAAACACAACTTGACACAAGAGTTGTGAAGAACCTCTGGAAAGCTGCTGGCAGGCAGCAGCACCCAAGCAACCCTTCACTCTGGCTCTGTGCTGCCAACAACCTCCCTGGCAGGCAGCACCCAGGGTCTAACATGAGACTTCATCAGGCTTCGATGCTGCCAGCCAGCTCTTCCCACACCAACAAAAGCATCCTCCATGCTTTGGGTAGAAAGCAGCATTATTAGAAGTCAAAGCCCATGTTTGTTTTGCAACATATCCTAATTACCTAAGGCTGGCCAGAAAATGCAACTCCACTGAGCAAACAGAGAGCACTGTAAATCGGGAAGAAGATTAAAACCCCAACAGGAAAAGCAGAATCTGAAGAGGAAGAAAAATCTATGGGAAAGCTGGAGAAGGGGGAAAGAAAGAGAAATGAAAAGTAGTAAAAGGGTTTAGGTTTCAGAGCAGGACTGGGTTTGCCATGTAAGAGGAACCCCACTTTGTACACCTGATGTACACCTCCGTCAAGTACTGGAAGTGACGCTTGCTTTGTGGAGAGAAATCAAAACAACCAGGGGATAGGCCAATTTCTTTCCAAAAAAATCCCTTAGAAGCAATTTTAAAGGCAGCTACCTGTTGAAGTTCTAGCAATAAACAGAAAGCTCAATGGAAAGGCTTAAAAAAAGCAGCTCAAGGATATCAAAATCCAAGTGCTTCCAAAAGTATCCAGCATTGGGTTCTCCACACGCTGGCTATTCCCAGGCAGGCAAGCTGCTGTGCTGCTGGCTACGATCACCAGCCCCTACTTCCAGGAATCCTGAAGAGAATAACCTCCAGGATCAGAACCCTACATGCAACATTTCATCTCCCTCTCAGAACCATTAGGAAGAAGGCAGACATTTTGGCTGCAATGACTTCCTTTTTTTTTTCCCAGACAATTGATTCCCGAAGTTATCCATTCGCCACCACTCCCCCCAAGGCCCTCTCATCACAGCAACTGTATGTCAGAGGAAGGTTGGACACAGCTCCCATGAAAGCCAAGCAAAACCACACCCAAAATAGCTATATAGGTCACTACAAAGCAAAGCCAGCCCTACATCCCGCCAGCAAGGGCTTCTGCTTAGCTCCTATATGCCAATGAGCTTCCAAAGTCATGCATTAGGATGCTCCACTAAATACAGTAGCTGATTTGATAATTAGCACTCTTTTATGGAATTGCAACTTCCAAATGAAAATCACTTTAAGTAATCTCTCTCCTTTTTGTCTTCTCTTTTTTAAGAGGAATGCCTTGAGCCTAACAGCTGCAATAGCATCAGGATGTTTAGACATTGCTCCTGAGCAGCATTCCTGAGACCAGAGAACCCAACAGCACCAAGACCCTCGGGTTTGACTTGGCTTCTTCTAGGTGCGTGTTTACATCTTGGAAAAGTCAGAGTGTTGGAAGCTAAGAGCTAATCAGCTTTTGTATACTTAAGAATATCCTTAAGAGCTTTGTTGTCATATTCAGGCGCCTGGAATGTGTCCTCTGGGTCACAGCCTCCTTTTTTATTTTCTTATTTTTGTTGTTCCAACCTCCTTGGCCAAGTCAGAATTTCAGTGTGCCACTACCATGTGGTATCTCCATGACTGCTGATCTTTGGCTGGTACAAACTACTCAAAGTCATAGTCAGATTCTGCAGGAGGAAAGAAATCCAGAGGAAAACTCTTCCATCAGGCTTCAGTATCTGCCCAGAACCCTCCTAGAAACAGGGAATGTTCCTGCACATTCTGCCTCGCTCCTTCCTCTGAAAGAGTTCTAAAAATATTTGGAGCTTCCCTTCTATCACTGCCAAAATATAGACAACATTTGAGACTTTCCTCCCTTAAAATCCAGCAGTTTGTGTTGGTGCAGAGAAACCATTCCCAGAAATACAAGTGATGAGAAATGATCAAGTTAACGTCTGACTTCACGATGAAGCGAAAGAGATGCAGTAAATTAACACACAATAACTTTTCTGCTGGAGAAGTGAAATCTAAAGCCTCACCTACACACAAAAGGCTCATTTGTAAAAAAAAAAAAAAAAGACAGATTAATTATTTACTAAAATCTGCAGTTTTCTCATGTAGAGAGGGAGCATAAAAGTATCAGCCCTGTTACTTATGGGCATCAGTTAACCAGCTCATAAATCTGAGAAGTTAGTGATCTGCTCACAGCAGACAAATACAGAAAGGTTTGGAAGCCAGGATTTAGAGGAACTGGGGGAAAGGAGACCTTCAGACACACACCACTTGTCACAGCAGTGCCTGTATGTAGCCTTGCTAGCCACACATATCTGAGTAATGCTCAACTCACAAGAGCAAATATCAACCAGCTGATTCTAAAAGCTGAAAATTAAGTTTCTCCTCTGCAAATTAATGTAAATACAAGATAAATGGGAAATAAGGAACAGGATTCAAAGCAACACGTGTTTATTTCCACCTTCTTCCTTTCTGGTGACTTTTCTCCTCCTCCTCCCACCTTAACAGCCCTTAGCATCAGGCCCTACACTAAGAACAAAACCAAACCGCTGCTGGAGGGTGCCACGGACATGGCAAACTGCAGAGCCTCGCTGAAGAGGCTTCAGCAGCTCATGGAAAACCTGCAAAGTTCCTATCCCTCAGGCTTTCCACAATTAAGAGAACAACCACACCTAGGTCAGGTCTGTTTCTCTGGTAAGGTTCTCCTCCAGCAAAGGCCTGAGCCCACAGATCTCACACACCCGGGCAGGATGGGAACCAGAGGCCACCCACGCCAAGCTGGAGCCAGCAGCATGTCACCTTTTCCAGGACACTTCTTCCAGCTTTGTCATTGCCTTGTTTCAGTTTTACTTGCAAATAACTCCTTCTATATCTTATAAAGTCCTAGTATTGTTTGAGTGTTAACAGGAAATTCTATGCACGTTTAGTATTTTCTGTGTGAAAACTTTTCAGCACGAAACAGCAAATAGCTCACCTGGAAAAAGCTCCTCTCTGGTGAAGTGACCTCCCTACATGGACTGGGAAGTCTTTACAGTGCTCCTGAGACCTAACTCTTCAAGTTTCTACACCAAGCAAATCCAAAAGAGCAGGGTTACACCTCCAATCTCCCACCAGCATAGAGAGTCCTGACTGCAACACGGAGTACTCTGCTCCACCTCATTTTCACTGACATTTTGAACCACTCCCTCCTTAGAAACTGCTATCACCCCAAAAAGGACTGTGTGATCTTCACCTACAATCAAAACTTTCCTTAATTACTGAATTAAGGCAGGAAAATCATTTTGGGTTTCCAATCTGAGCAAGCTTTTTTCCACTGTTTGAGTAACCTCACCAGCATTTACAAGGAGTAACAGAAATATCATTACGTTGGTAAATATTGAGTAAGATACTGGGTCAGATCTGATTATCCACTTGGTAGCAGTGAATCACTAATTCAGCTAAACTTGTGATCACAAGCCCTTAACACTCTTCTAAGAGCCTGTTCTACATCTTCCATAACAATCTTTATATATTTCTTATTAAAACACACACACACACACAAAAAAAAAAGCTCAGAAGAGACAGAAAATAAAGCAGTTTAAGTTAAGGGGAAGACAGGAAGAGGGGTGTGTGAATCCATGGCATTTTCCAATGCTCTAGCAAGGGAAAAATCTGTTGTGTAAAACAGTTTTGAACTTCAAACGATATCTTGCACATAAAAAATAATGTTTTTTTCCAACCAGTTGTGGTTTTATCCTAGAGGAAAACAGCACCCTATCAAAAGGATCTCTCCGAAACCCCGAGCGCGTTTACACCACCAAACAAGAGGAAACAAGCAAGGCTCCTGCTTTCAGAGAGGAAAATGCACAGAAACTAATTGTTCTAATCACCTGTTACAAACCTCAGAAAGAAAAGGGTGAATTTTCCCCCCAGACAAGCAGCTGATTTTAAAAGGCTTTACTAGGATTTTTCCACCGCTCTTGGAAAGGCAGCAGAGCTCTGGGAAGCAGCAGCAGCAGCCCTCCCTAACTATCCTCAGCGTTAACTTTGTCAGCCAGCCTGGCTCTAGAATGGGCTTTATGCAGAGCAACCGGATTTTTTTTTTCTTCTTTTTTTTTTAAATGAAAAAAAAAACAAACCCACAACCAAAAACCCACAAACACGTTGGAAACTTTTGGAATAGAAACTAGAAAGCTTCAAAGTTCCTCTCCTAGCAGTGCCTAGCAATGGAAAGGAGAGAGAGTTCTGCAAACGTGCCCCCAGCATCCAGCTACATTTAGCTTTCAGCCTTTTTATTATCATTGTCAATGAATGGGCCCCAGTCAAATTAAAGCTGCCATTTTAGGTTAAAGACTAGAGAGCCTCTGTTGTGCAACAGCGAGACAAAAACACTCCAAGCGACAGATGCAGCACTCCCCTTGGAAAGCCAGGGATTTCAACTTTCAGAACAAAATCAAAGGAAAAATAAACCCCCGATAATCATCACTACTGATCATGCTTTGGAATAGGAATCATATATTGATACTCACACATTACCGCAAACTAACGGGATTTATAATTGGGATAAATCAGCTACCCATGCTGCTAAGGTCATAGTCATTAAGATTTTTTTGCCGTCGTTAGAATGGATGATCTGTGAGGAAATGGAACAGAAACATTTTTTGTTCAACTTGCTTGTTTGTGTCTCCGCTCGTCCCACACACCACGAGAAAAGGGAGAGGGGAAGAAGGGAAAAAGACCAAAAAAAGAAATAGATCTAGTAAAATAATAATAATAACAATAAAAGGCAAACACACTCTCCCGAAAACCATCTTCTAGATAAACAGAGCTCGCAATCTTCTCTGGGGAAAGTAAAATCGAGGCGCACATCGACACACAAACTAACTTATCGCATCGAGGATATTCTGATATTTCCCAAGCCACAAACACATGAAAAGACCAAGCGGTTTGGCGGGGGGTGTGTGAATTTAAAAAAAAATAAAAGAAAATAAAGAAAATCTCCTCGCAAATGACCAAACCGCCCTTTTTCTGTAGTTGGAAGGCACGCTCGGTCCCTTCCCAAACGAAAACAAAGGCAGAAAGTGTCTGAGTGCGGGAGAGTTGCGGGCGCAGAGCCCCGGGCAGGGCACTCAGGGCATCGCTACTTTCCTTTTGTCCATTGTCTGTTTAAAAAACAACTACTTTAAAGCCAGCCGTGAGCGGGCCGAGGAAAACCGGCTCCATTTCCACCCCCTAGCCCTATTCCCAGGCACCCTGACCCCCTCCCCATCCACCCACTCGCCCCGGACACCCACCCACCGGCCGAGGTGGGTCCGGCTGTTCCCGGAGCCTCTCCCCCGGGAGCGGGGAGCTCTTCCCCCGGTGTAACGCTACCGGGATAAACCAAGGCAATGTAATGATGGCTGCTCATTGCCTGCAGCGCCTTCTCCCTCAGACTCACTAACAACCCTGCCCCCCTCCCCCCGCCGCTCACACACACTCACATACACACACACACACGTATACTCTCCCTGTTCCTCTCTC
>VWZX01000455.1:804515-1001478 GCA_013399015.1 Galbula dea
CTCCATGGCCGGCGCCTACCCGCGCTCCCTCCCCTCCCTGCCTCCCTCCCTCTCTCTCCGTTTTCCTTCCTCCCTCCGCGCCCAGCGAGGTGCGGGGTCACTCACCGGGCCGGTGCGTGGCCGTCGGGGGGCCGTCGGGGACCGGTGTCCCCCGCTCGCTCCCTCCCTCCCTCGCTGCCCTCTGCCGAGGGGCCCGGGGGGAGGAGGAGGGGACACGCTCCGGAGTTGGTGCCTCCGGTCGGGGCGGAGGGGGGTGGGGGCAAGGCGGGGTGCGGGTCCTCACACACACAGACACACACACACACATGCACGCACAATCACAGAAAACCTGAGAATGCAAAATGACACCCTGTGTTACTGGAGGATTAAGAAGGTGGGCAGAAATAANGGGGAAAAAAATAATAAAAGGGGAAAAAAATAAAAGATAAAAAGATTAGAAAAAGAGAGAAAAAACCCACCGGGGTGTGGGGGGCACTACCCACCCTGCTCCGCCACCCCGGGGCCTGCCCTCGCTGACGGAAGGCAGCGGCCTCTGTCCGCTCCGCCCCGGCCTCTGCCGGTGACCGGGAATAGGGGGAGGTCGGCGCCGTCCCGGGAAACTCCCGGTGAATCCCGGGAGGAGGAGGAAGAAGAGAAAGAGGAGGAGGAGGAAGGGGTGGTGTCACGGTGTCACCGCCGCGCTTCAAAGTTCCCAAACGCGCAGTGGAACCGAGAGGTTTGTCCGGTCCTCGCCGCGGCCTGCCCTTCTCCCGGTGCCGCTCCCTTCCCTCCCTGCCGCCGCTCGAGTCCATCCTTTCGGGAAGACTTTGTCCCCGAGGGAAGAGGCAGTTAAGCGCTGCCTGTCCGCGGCAGCTCTACCCACACCCTACCGGGACCGGCACAGGCATCGAGACTAGGACAGGTATCGGAGGGGTGCTGAGCCCTGCTGCTGTCCCGGGGGTAAACGACGCATTCAAATTTCCTGATACAAACCGAAACAAAACTCATTCCGTAAGTAAATGAAGAGAAATCCCACCAAAAAGTGATTACCGGGTACGGGCTCACTGCTCTGCGCTGCATCACTGAGGAAACTGAGTAAGCGTCTTAAAAGTATAAAGAGATTAAAATGTAAACCCAGTCGAGAGACACTTCGTCACAGGAACTTCCAGCGAGTTGTTCTGATGAGATAACTTCGGACCATCGTTGTTTGTAGCAGGTTGGAGAGGGAAAAAACAAACCCAAGCGCTGCAGGGCAGGGCCACTCTCCCCTCCTGCTCCTACAGAGACTTTTTGGGGGCTGTTCACTGCACCGACCCTCACACCTCTTCCTTAGAGAAGAGAGATGATGTCTCCATGGGCAGCTTTCCCTCTGCTTTCTTAACACACAGTGAGCTGAGAGCCAGACATGGACAACAGGGATGTCAAAAGCTCCTCTCGCTTCTTGGGTTGTTGGTTCTCTTAATCCAAGTGTCTGTCGTGAGGGCTGTTACAGCCACTGAAATATTTCAGGCTCCTCCAGAGGACCCTAGAAACCCTCTCACATTGTGTTGTTGACATCTGGCCTACTTGGTCTCCCTTGGGTTGAAGGGGAGAGCACCTTTCTGGGAGAAGGGATGGTTTGTGGATGGAGAGGTGTCACCAGCCAGGCCCACGTGGTCACAGCGAGGGGACAGCCACTGGGGAGGTGATGCTGTCTGCTGCTTTCAGCTGAAAATCACATTGAGAAGCTGATAGCACGTGACACTGTGGTAGATCACCTTCCCTGCTCTTCACCATGGGCTTCCATAAAGTTAAAAATAGCAGCTGGAAATAGTGTTTCAAAACCCCCTTTGAAGCAGCACATGCCCTGAGTGCACCTTCACCAAATTTGCTCGGTTTACGATCAGTCTGTTTTTAATGTGCATGTTTCTCTGCTTTGTGGAAACAAAAAAGAACCCCAACCAACACAGAGGTATCCTCCCAAGTTACTAAATGTAGCTGCTTTCAGTTTTCTCTTGCAGCATGTTGACAGACCAGAGAGTAAACAGCCTAGAAACACTTACCCACAGGTTTGTTTTCCTGTGTGTATCATTTGACTGCACCCCTGACCTGGCAGCTGAGCACCTTCATGTAAGCACAAACTCGCCTGGAACTCCCTGGAACTCCCCTTGCTTTCAAAGATTGAAATTCGCCAAGATTTAGGGGCAGGGGAAACTGATTCTGAGACCAACTGCCTGCAGCTCCACTGCTCCCTCCAGAACTTGTTTCAGTTTCTTGTCAAGCAGAAGTCAGGTTGCAAAGCTTCCGAGCATGAAAGTGTTTAGAGAAGATCATGGGGACAGGGTAAGACAATCAAAGAGATGTGGCATCTCCTAAAGGAAAAAGTAGTATATTAGCATCAAGGGGGGACTTCTGCAGGTACTTGGTTAAATGTTTGTTCCAAGGGGAAAAAAAATGCCCCAGCCTCTTGTGTGTGCCTTTTGCTGAAGGCACAGAACCAGCTCCTCGGGTCCCAGAAATCCTCCAGCCATGGCCTGTGAAATCTGGTGCCTCACCACTTGGGTTATAAAAACACAAAGGGAGTCTCCCAACGTCTTCCAATGGCAGAAGAAACAGAATCCACAAAGGGCACCTTCCCAGAATGGGGACAATTAGGGATGCTCCTCAGCAACAATAGGAACTGGAGAGAAAGGAAAAGTGCTGGGAAAGGGGTTTCACTGCTCCAAGGTGGGACATGGTCCAGCTATGGCACACATTCACACATGTGTGTACTCAGTGGCAGTACCAGACATGGATGAAGTGTGGCTTCTACAGAGGAAGAGGTTTGGAAACAGAACTTGTGTTTCAGGCAGCCCCCAAAGAGCAAGTCTTAACTCCCCAAGTTATCAGTGAGCACTTCACAGCTCCTTAGGAGAATGAGGAAATAGCAGGGTGGCAATCTTCATGATTAACCTTATTGGTAGCAGCTTATTAAAATATCCAAGAGATGACAGGGATGAAAATTCACTTGTAGCCGCCCAACACTTTGTCTGCTGTTGGGATGAAGGGATCCACCTGATGGAGGCAGCCATTTGGCTTCTGGCTTAGAATGAATTTGCATCGGTGGCTGAGAATTTCAACAGCAGTTGCAGAGCAAGGGTATGTGTACCAACAGAACCCCAAGGAATTGCTACACTTCAGCCAACTGGGTAAACTTTCAAGGTGGGGATCGTTTGTACAAAGCTGAGCGAGTCACAGTGTATGACAGGGATCATTACACAGAGATAAGGTAATGTACTCTGGGAGAAGCAGAGCCCAGAGAGCAGCGAGTGGCATTTACATCTGGTTTCAAACATCACTGACACCAAATGCAAATGATTTAGTGCCACATGAAAATCCAGAGGAAGGTTATTTATTCAGTAGACTTGGAAGAACCAGCAACTGTATAGTAAAGTGGGATATTGAGGTCTAGATGTCATCAGTCCTGGAGGCGGTAGGTGACACCTCATGGTGCTGAGCCGCAACACACGCCGTGCACAGGTAAGTCCCAGCAGCCTGTGTCATGTCTGACAACCCAGTCCAGGTATTTACCTTGTCTGAGAGCTCCTAATGCTGAGGATTGTGCACAGAGAGCTCAGAGCAACCCACCTCTCTGGAGAAAAGCTCTGTGAAGTACATCTGCTTCCTCACCTGCTCAGCACTGTGATGGGCCAAAGTGTGCATCAGCTCCGACAGAGAGTGCCTGTGCTTGTGCCATAGCCTCCAGCTGGCTTCTTCCAAAAGCTTTTTTCTTTGGCTTTGATGAAGGAACTTAGAGCTCCCAAGGCAATTCTGTACAGATGTACCCTAACCTCAACAACTTCTCACTTCACAGCATTTGTTTTACTTCTCTTTGTGCAAGGAGAGACGTGAAACTGCACCAGGAGCCCATGCTTGTGCTTGCAGTATCTGCCCTCCAAGGGCAGCTTCAGGCTCGGCATTCGGGATGCCATTTTGTGGCCTCAGATGAGCTGAGGCATCATCTTTTGTCCCATGATTGGTGGGAAGTGGCTCCCAAATCTCAGGACCCTGACACATACTCATCTCTGAACATCGTTTCAGCCAAATGAAGTGAAAAAGATCAACAGTTTCTTTTTCTTTCACAAGTGAAAGTTTTACTCAAAGTTTCTCAAAAATTGGGTAGCAATGGAAACACAGGAGACTGAGAGGGTGAAGCAGCCAAAGGGGCACAGATGATAAGGACAATCAGATTCCTTTTTTTTATTATTTTAGGAAGAAATTGTTCCCCAGCTCACAGCCTGCTGAAACACTGAGAGCACGTGGATTTTGGTTAGCCCCAGGAAGCAGTAGCCTGGTATCAGAAAGAACAACCTTAACGATTTCAGCTGCTAGAAACACAAGTGCTACAAGGAGCCACCCTGTGGCACCAGCAAGCTAAAGGAACAGAGGGCAAGCCAGAGGAGACACTCGTGGGGGTGGGTCCGTTGCTTTTTTTTTCCTTTGGAAACTCAAGCCAGCCGTAGTGACAAAAGCTGGAACCTGCCCAAACAGCCACTTCTGTGGCAGGGAACTCCTTAACTGAGGAACTGAACCAGAAAAGCAAGAGGGGTAGCAAGCTCTGGCAGCTCGTGTCCACATGCCACTCACCTGCCAGGCCTTGTAGGGGCAAAGCTCTCTGAGGGATGTCAGCCTTTCCCCGCTGCCTCGCCCTCGGGAATCCAACAACAACAAGAAGAATTAACACCACGCCCCCAAATCACTCATTTCCGTGGACGTTTTCTGATATAGTTATCTCTCTCAGAACAAGGGTAACAGCATGTAGCTCTCTCAAGGCTAACTTGAGGACATCACCAAAGACGTTAAGGAGGGAAGAGGTGGAAATGCCTTTTGAGACAGCACCCTGTGACTCATCACCGTGGGTCACATGGGTACATAGAGGGCTGTGGGCAGCAGCCTTGAGCCTGCCCGTGCTCTCCCCGCCTCGAGTCTCTCCAATATGCTGCCAGGTACAGCCACCTTCCCAGGATGACCTGGGCAGCTGGCAGGTAGCACCCACTGGAGCAGCACACAGGTAGCAAACGACTCACACTCCTTCCCAAGCAGACTCACGGCTTAGTTTACCCAAGAAAAGAGGCAGGACTGCTTAGCCTTCCATCTAAATCCTCATTTAATAGGCCAGTGCCCAACAGCTCACCTCAGCCACCCAGTTCCCATTCCTACTGGAGACCAGAGGTGGTCAGACAGGAAGAGCAGTGAGCTCTTATACAATGGAGCAACACTGGGGAAGTGACCTACTCCACAACATCCCTGCTCCTCAGGAGGTTTGCTCTGGGAGCGTGACAGGAGCTGACAGTTTCACGGTCGGTTTTGTTTCCAGCGTGCAGAAGCAGCGTTCAGGACTCCCCATTTCCATCTTTGATGGCTCAGGAGGACATGCCTCTTCTTATATGGAGAGACACAGCTCCAGCAGAGCCAACCATTCCTGACCTTTGTCCTTAACTAAATGGAAGGCATCCTATCTAGGAATGAAGTCACACACCCGACGAAACTATCAGCTGACATCAAAATACAGCAACTCATCTGCTTAGCAACACAAGCTGCCAGCACCATCACTTCCTTCTGAAAGACAAAGTTCAGTTCAGGGGCTCCACCCTGCCTGTAAAATTGGATCTGACTTGCCGAGAGGTCACGTCTCCTCCTCTCTCTGAGCAGGACTTTCCACAGCAGTTCGACTTCACCGGAACTTCCCAATGCGCTGCCCGGGGGAGGCAGGGAGGGAAGCAGCACTGCAGTCACCGAGTTCACCTGCTGAGGAAGCGAGAGGCAGACTTTTCTCTTTCTATTCTGCTTTCTTTCAAGACATTTTTTTTCAGAGCAGGTGCTGGATAACCTGTTCTTTCTGTGGACTAATCCATCCTGACTATTTCCTGGGTTTGCATGTGCAGGGAGCACCCAGGTGTGACATTCTTGGGTCCAGTCAGAAATTCCTACCTGTGGTGGTGTGACTTGTTTTAAAATAGGAGGCAATTTCAAACCCAGGGCCAAACACACAGTTATAATAGCCCTGAAAAAAACTTATAAACTTGTTATTTTTGCTACTTACTGTCACCAAGAAAAAGATGTGCTTCAAATTTGTTTCTTTAAACTGTCACACTACAAATGCAGTAAGGAACACCTTAAATGTGTTCAGTTTTAAGACTTTTCCACCTGCTTTTTGGTAAATGCTTCCTAAAATTGCACCTCAACAATTAACCCACACACACATTTAAGTTAGATATGGTTTCTTTTCCTCTTCTGAAAGAGGATCATCTAGTTGGATGATCCTGTGTTCTCATTAAACTCAGGTCTACTCCCTTCCCTGCTTGGTAAACTTCTAGGAAGAGAACTGAGAGGGATCTGAAGAGGCCATCTGGTCCCCCCTGGCCACACAAAGACAGGATAAAGTAGCCCCAGACAATCCCCAACAGATGTTTGTCTAACCTGTTCTTAGAAACCCTCCGTGAAGCAGATACCCAAACTTCCTAAGTAGCTTGTTCTGGCATTTCCCTATAATGATTTAGAAGTTGTTGCAACTCTCCCCACTCTCCTAATATCCACTTTAAATCGCTCTCCTAATATCCCATCTGAGACATTTTCCCTCTGTACAGATCTGATTTCTCTCATCTTTCCCTCAGCATTCAAAACCAGTTGATCAAACCTCTTCAAATTGTTCAGGCGCTGGAGAATTGATCCAATTCCCTCTAAAACTTCTTTTTCAGGCTCCACATCCTCCCTTCCTTCACCATTTCCTTTTAGATCTACATCTTTCTATGTTTCCTTGCCCTGTCCTGTATTTAATTTTTCAGCACAGAACATGAAGCCAAAGCAATCTTGCAGCTGAGGCCTCACCAGCACTCGGTGGAGTCATCTTGACATCTTTCTCTCTGACTTACATATGCCACCTATTGATAACTCCTAAGAGAGCATTCCATTCTGCAACAGCACTGCCTTCTCTGTTGCCATTGCATGACCTGATTCTCTGCAAACTCCCCATAACCATCTACCCTGATTTCTCCAAGAAACTGGCTCTTCTTTTCCCTCTTCCATTGACTAAAGTCATTTTGCCTTCTGAACTGATGATCCATAGTGGCCACCATCCTCCCAGACTGCTGTAACTGGAATGTTCCATAAACATCCTATCAATCCATATTACTCTTTGTGTTTCCTTACACCACACTTAGCACAGCACTATCTTGGTGCCTTACAACACAGGAATTGGCAACATCTCTTCTGTCTCTTTTCCTCTGTCTCCATGTGAGCATGGAACATTTCGCTTTCAGGAGGATATAGGCAGATATATAAAACCACTGTACATTTATAGAGAGGACAAAGTAAAATAAACTGCTCCTTCCCCTATTTCAGACCCACCCCTGAGCAAAGGGGCTCATCCATAGTTAGCTGAAAGCCTATGGAAGAGTTCTGCTGTGAGAGAGCAGTGAAGTTGTCAGCTGTGGTCTTCATTTCACTGGCACAGAACATTTTAAGGGCCAAGCCCCTGAATATGAATCAATGCTCTCTGGAAACAGCATGACACAGAGGGACAGGAGAATGTGCTCACACTGCTGCCTGCATTAATTCCTGTGGGTGCTGGGACACTCAAAAGGTGTGAGGTATATTCAGCAAACATGTCAGGACATGGAAGGACTGCTGCACCTCAAGTCCTGGCTTCAGCTTTGGGTCCCTCACCAGGTACCTGGGCCTTGGATTTTTGTCCAGTAGAAAACATAATTATAGTCAGAAGCTCTCCAGTGCTAGAGGCAGCAGAAGACCTAACACTCTATGCTGTCCCAGGTCTTCTTTGCATGTTCATATAAAGGCACACCAGTATCATAAGGGTTATCATCAAAGCCAGTAAGTCCTTGAACTTTCCTACCAATTCCTAGAAGTAATCTTCTGAAAAAACAAAGATACCACTGCACACACAGACACTGAGTACTCAGGGAAATTATAGGCAAGACATATTTTAAGCCCTCACTGTTCTCTTCCCTAGTCTAAATGACATCAAAATCACAGCAGCTTAAACTGCTGCAGGAATTTAATACTTATCATTCACCTCAAATCATAAGTTTTATTTTAATCATAGAATCATAGACCCTCCTGGGTTGGAAGGACCCACAAGGATCATTGAGTCCAACTCCTGCCTCTGCACAGAACAACTCCAAAAACCACACCATGTCCCTGAGGACCTTGTCCCAGTGCTTCTGGAATTCCACCAGCCTTGGTGCCATGACTGCTTCCCTGAGGAGCCTGTTCCAGTGCTCCAGCATCCTCTGGGTGAAGAACCTTTTCCTAGTATCCAACCTAACCCTCCCCTGGCTCAGCTTCATGCCATTCCCTTGGGTCCTGCCACTGGTCACCAGAGAGAAGAGATCAGCTTCTGCCTCTCTGCATCCCCTGGTCAGGAAGCTGTAGATCACAATGAGGTCTCCTCTCAGTCTCCTCTTCCCCAGGCTGAACAAACCAAGTGACTTCAGCTGCTCCTCAGACAGCTTCCCCTCTAGACCCTTCCCCATCTTTGTGGCCTCCTTTGGATGCTCCCTAGCAGCTTTGTATTTTTCACCTCTCAAATGGAAACCCAGAGCCAGCTTGTAGCAGAAGTGAGGCTATTGCTTCACCATGGTTAGACACAAGCACAGGAAAACAAACCAACCAACTTGGGGCCTGCTGTTGTTGACTGTTGTTCCGTACACAGTGCTTCCCTCAGTGCTCCTCAGCACTGGCACACATGGCAGTTTTTGCAAGATCACAGCCTTGTTTTACTCTAACACAATCAAGATAATTTTTACAAGGTCAGAAAGTTGGAATGGGAGGAAACAAAATCCAGGCCAGTTGTGTCTGGAATCAATTAGGCTTATGTGCTTTTCAGATGCTGCTTGTCTTTCTCTCACACAGTATTTTGATTATACATACTCTGAGGGTGTACCTAAGAGTTTGAATTGCATACAAAACATTTCTCCAGTGAAACTCACTTAAGCTAGGGACATCAGGAGGTTGGAAAAGGAGAAGAGGTGCTCATCTGGGAGCCTTGAAATGGTTTCGCTTTGACTTTACAGTTTAGTTATCTGCCTCCTCAATGACAAACTGTCCAGGCATGCCCATGGTGTGCTCTACCTGTCCAAAAAGCAAACCAAAACTGAGAGAGTTGTCCAGGCAAATACAGGCCATGCCCAGGGACAACTCCTAAGCACTGCACTGACTTTTAACACAGCAAAAAGAAAATGTTATTTTATCTCTGTAAGATGAAACTCTACTGTCTCAGCATCACATTTAGTATGGAACCATCCACAGAAGACTTTAATTAATGGCAAGCTGCCTTTATGGGGAGTTTCCATTTTCTCTACATTGTTTGTTCTCTAGCTGGGGTTAGTCTAGGTTAGACTAAAATTAAAGCCAGGATCAGTACCTAAGCATGTGCAGGGGTATACAACCCAGATAGATTCTTGCTGCATTCACAAGGAAAGTAGGTGAAGGTAAAAATATTTACTTCTTGTTACTGTAGCAAAAATACTTCCAGCCATGAAGTTTCAATTGTGTAGCCACTTAAAGACCAAAATATTTACCTTCACTGTTTCTTTTCTTAGTCTCAGTATGTCCACTACATTGAAGGGAAAGTAACTTTTTTAACAGAAGAAACTGACATTAGTTTGGGGACGGCCCTGTAAACAATCAAACACAGTGAAAGGTTAAAAACGTCACATTTCCTATTGTATTTCTCAGCAGAACAGCTACATTGTGTCTTTAGTGTAAAGAGTCACTCCCAGAGCTGGCTAGGTACCACAATATATAGGTCAGCAAGGCCCCAGCTGGAGCTGGGTAGGAGGAAGGACTCTGGGATGGGCTCCAGGCAGGTTCAGCAGGGGAAAAAGGAGGGTGAGAGTCCGGGCTGTCTTTGCAGCCACCAGAAAAGACCCAGCCCCACACTGTAGGGAATAATACTACTGCTAAAGTAACATTCCCCCCACCTCCTTTCATCTCCTGGCACTCACACAATAGTGTAGCATGGGAAGAATGCTCAGCACTAGTGAGGCTGCCTACAGAAAGTGTTTGTTGATCAGGAAAACACAATGATAAGGAATGGTCTGAAGTGGCCTGGCTAAAACATGCCAACAGCTGCCATGGTTATTGTAGGGGCAGGGAATCGGATCCCATATGCAAAGTGCTGACCTCACTTTGTGCCCCTTCCACTTAGCATAGGGAAGGCTCCTCACTCTTGTCAGCACTCTCATTCTAGGAGGAAATCTCACCTGTTTAGGTTCAAAGTTCTTTGCTGGTTTGAGTTGGAAAGGAACTTCCTGGGTCATCACTCCAACTCCCCCTGCGGTCAGCAGGGACATCTCCAACTAGATCAGGTTGCTCAAGGCCCCAAACAGCCAGCCTGGCCTGGAAGGGTTCCAGGGATGGGACACTTCCCACCTCTCTGGGCAACCTCTGCCAGTGTCTCACCACCCCCAGTGTGAAAAATATCTTCCTTCTATCTAGTCTCTATCTCCCTCTTCCACTTAAAACCATCAGCCCTTGTCCTGTCACAACAGGCTCTGCTAAAAACTGTCCCCAGCTTTCTTACAGGCTCCTTTTAAGAACTGCAAGGCTTCACTAAGGTCTCCCAGGAGCCTTCTCTTCCCCAGGCTGCACAACCCCAACTCTCTCAGCCTGTCCTCACAGCAGAGAGGTTCCAGTCCTCAGCTCATTTCTGTGGCCTCCTCTGGACCCTCTCCAACAGATCCATGTCTCTCCTGCGCTGAGGACGGACACACACATCTATAAATCTGTATGGGCACAGCAGCTCCCCGGAGAGCCCCAGCCAGGTTTGTGCGGTCAGGCAGACGCCGAGGGAGGCACACTCCGGAGGTTATTGGCCTAACTGGACAAAGAGTCCCGAGGCGCTCCGCTACCCCCAGGCCCTCTCGCAGCCGAGGGACGACGCCTCAGCTCACCCCTCAGAGAAGCGCCGCGGGCGCCGCCGCTGACCAGCTTCTTACACGGCGGCAACACAAGCAGCCCCGGAAGGGGGTGGTGAACCAAACCCCGCCCATGGCACCGAGGTTGCTTTGGCAATCGCACAGCCCAGCCCAGTCCAGTCCAGCCCGGCCCAACCCGACCCCCCAGGGAACCCCCGCCCGCCTCCGCCCTCAACGACAGGCGCTGCCACCGCCCCTCCCGCCGCGTGACGTCATCCCGCCCAGGCCTGCCGGCGAGCGCTCTGATTGGTCTGATTTGGGCCCGTTCTGCCAATGGGAAGAGCCGCACGCGTTCCGTTCCCTCCCCCTCCAACCCCTCGCTCTGTCGTGTCGTGTCGTGTCGTGTCCTGTCCGATCCGATCCGATCCGATCCGGGCGGGAAGTGAGCCTCGCTCCGAGCGCCCCGGGACGCCATGAGGCACGGCCACGGCCTCGGCCTCCGCAACCGCATGGCTTAGCCGGGCTGTCAGGGCCGTGTTCCCACAGCCCCGCGCAGGCCAAGCTTCCTGTAGATGTATTTATGTGGGTTTAGGAGGTGTTTATGCCATGTGAGGCCGGAGCTGTGCCTAAGCAATCTGAGCTATCAGCCACAGAGCCTTGGTGCCAACCGAGCAGGCTTTTACCTCACGGCAGGCCCCGGGGAGAGGCCTGGCCTGAGCAGGCCCTGCTGTCCCTGGCAGGCCCGAGTCAAGCTGCTCTGCGAGTGGGAGTAGAGTAGCTGTGCTTGGGCTGTGCTGGTTTGCTCTCACACCCCACGTAACCCCCATCATGATTGGCAAGAGTGAAGGCCTGTGGAGCACAACGCCCTTCCCTGGCAGGACGGAGGAGGAGGAAGTTACGGCACATGACTGTCGAGGTGAGCTTGCTTCGTCCTCTGTCCTGGCTTATGCTAGGAGCACAGGGTCGTTGGAACAAGCCACAGCGCTGGGAGGAGGAATTACCTCATGGAATTGCGAGCACTTTCCAAGCAAAGGTGGAGTCTGGAGCAAACAGCAGATCCAGATGATAAGCCAGGTTGATAAGCCAGGGGAGTATCACGTTGCTGCTTTTTGTACCTCAGAGACAAGCCTTAGTCCGGTAGAGCAGGAAGAGAAGACAGCTCTAACAGGCTGGCTCTCAGCACCCAGATAAGGAGACATCTCCTCCCTCCTGCTGTAAACAAGTTTCTTCCTGGGCTCACAAAGCAGTAGTTTCAGCAGCAGCTTTTCCTCTACTGCAACCCTAACTGGATCCACTTTACGTTTGGTGAGCAACAGTAACAACAACTTTAGAACTTCATCTTCCATTGAAGGAAAACTGCTCAGGAAAAAATGCTTTTTGCCTTGCATGGTAATTGAACTAAACTGAAAAGCCAGTAGGATGGAATGAAGTTACATACACCTTCAAAATAAAGCCCCAAAGAAACAAAAAGTCACCACTTGGGATGGTGCTTGGTCAAACAAAAATGCCAGGCAGGTAGTTTGTGGATTCAGGTGTTTTTTGAGTCAGCCCTTGCCCATTTGACCTCTACCTTCTGCCACCGTTTCTGTTCCCGTATCTCCTCCTAAAAACCAGGTTCCCCTACACCTTATTTCACCTCTGTGTCACCTAGAGCCATGGGATGGAGCAGTTCAATCCTGTTTATTTCCAGTTTGTCAAAACAAGCTGTCAGAAATACCGCGGGGAGATTTGCAACCACGCACAATAGGTGTGAATTTGTTTGTAACTGACCAGTATACCCAATAGCACAGAACAGTTAACTCTAGCCAGCACTCCTGGGACTAGAGGCCAGGGTAAATGTGACCGTGGAGCAGGCTGGCTCTGCCTCCTCCAGCCTGGATCACCCGCGGTAGGACTGCTCCAGCCTCAGTCTCTTTCCTCAAGCCAATCCTACAGCAGGAACACTTCCCCCCCTCTCCCCTCCTCCTCCAGCTGCTCAGCAAAGAATAAACTTTTAGCTTTGCCCCTCCTTTATTGGAAGGGGAATAGGGTAATATGCTGTAATTGGTTTTCCATGTTTGCCAAGAGTCTGTTTCCTCTTATCATCCACAATATTTAACATAAGTCTTGTAATAGTTCCAAAAATAATAAAATCTGTCCCAAGAATAAAAATGATAGCTCCACAACATGCTGCTTTTTGGTCATGCTCTTGGTTTCGCAACATTCTGTTAGGAGTTTTTATTGCCTAATGTTGTGGTTTCTTTCAGAGGCAGCAGAGCCAGTAAAGACATTTCAGCAGCTACTTACACAGCAGCAGCAGCCTGGATTATTTACAAAGGGAGATTTCAGTACCACATTAAAATAAATCACCACTGTATGCTGCTAAGAGTTCCACTGCAGAAGAAAACCCAGAGACTGGAAGGGGAGGAACACCAAGAATACACAAATCCTGAGTATGACATCAGCAAACAGATTTGTTAAGAGATCCAAATTAAACCTGTTAGTCTTCCTCCCCATCCCCTGCCTCCTCCCATGCAACAGGAGAAGAGGGACAGGCAAATTAGATATCCCCCCCCACATGCAAAACCATACACATGGTATGTGTGATGAGCAACAGAAACCATGCAATACTTCCCTCCTGATTTTACAGATCTCTCTCCCTCTTCCCCACCCCTCCAGCAAATGCCCCATGTGTACCCTGTGGTACAAAGGATCTGGGGGTGGTGGCCAACAGCAGCTGAAGATGAGCCAACAGAGGGCCTAGGTAGCCAGAAAAGGCCAACAGCATCCTGGCTTGGATCAGCACTAGGGTAGCAGCAGGATTAGGTCAGGGATTGTCCTCCGGGACTGGGCAGTGGTGAGGCCACACCTTGGATCCTGGGTTCAGTTTTGGGCTCCTCACTCCAAGAAGGACACTGAGGTGCTGGAGTGTGGCCAGAGAAGGGCAATGAAGCTGGTGAAGGGTCTAGAGCACAAGTTTGAGGAGCAGCTGAGGGAACTGGGGTTGTTTAACATCTCAGGAGCAGGGAACAGAGAACTCCCAGCCTGCCAGGGGCTTCTCTTGTTATTTTAGCTTATCAGCAAGTGTCCTGGCAGTCATTTGCCTTAAGTCACTGCTGAGTCTAACTCTGCATAAGAATAAATCAGAAAGTCAACAGAAACACACAAGTCTGAGGGGGAGTGTTCATCCTTCTTAAATGACTGCCAAAATTCCTTGAGCTTCTCATTTTAAGTAGAAATGAGAGACAAGTTTTAAGTCATGCTTAGAGGACTTGTCACTCCAAATTTCCTCTTCAAGTTAACTGTGGTTTATACCATATGGTAAACTGGGAGTACAGGGAAAACTGCTCCTTGGTGTTGATTTTTCAGTACCAACAGTTTTACATTACATGTAGAAGGTGTAGAAGTTGCTGGGAACAAGTAAATATTTTAATTCTTTGGTTATGAAAATGCAACTCATGAAAGAACTGGAGTTCAACATGAAAGCTGGGCAAGTTACCACTCATAAGTAAAACTGAAACCTGTGGAAGAATAACCCTGTAAAGCACATGCTCTAGAAGTAAACCCTCCTGCTAGGTTCTGTGCTGTATCATTATCAAACTCTAGTAGGATACAGAGCATCAGGAGCTTCTCCAAAAAGCCCACAAAAATACACAGCTTTTAGACTGGCAACAAAAGGATCATGTATGCACAAAGCTTAGGACAAAAAGCCAGCCAGAACACAGGCAAATTTGGCTGGGCTTTGCTCCTCTTTAAAAAGCACCAGATTCTTATTAACACAATGTACAGGACAAGACTGGCATGTAAGCCAGGATCACAAATTGATACACAGATGTGACTAGAGTAAGCCACAGTACACTGCCCCTGCCCCTCCTGCTCCCCCCAAAACAACAAGCACTGCTGGCTCTTTGCTGTAACAGCCCCAGCTTTACTGCCATGCAACACAAACTTCCAAGCTTCAACTGAAACAGTAAGTTTTACAGATGCAAACTTCATACAATTAAAGAGTTAGCAGCTGAAGGTATGCAAATGGAGTAAGCTCTTCATTTAAGTAGTTCAAAACAAGTCCATTACAGTGCTTACAATGCTCCTAAATGGGTAAAAAGAGTTGAAGTGGACAACAAATACAGACCCATCCTGGCTGCCTCTGCCCCCAGACACAAACAAAAGGTCCCCCACGTTTCTTAACCTGTTCCTGAACCCCAGCAGCACTGCTCTGTTACACCTCTGGCCTGAAGCTGATTCACTTTCACTGTCAGTCCTGACAACACAAAGGGATGACACGAGGCTCCATCTCCCCCAGTGCTGTGCTGCAGTCAGTCGTGGTCCACTAAGGCAGAAGCCTTGTCATCATTTCCTGCCTCCCCCCGTTGTTTTTTGCTTGTTTGTTAGCTACATGAAGCATGGCCTAGCATTAGTGTCACTTATCTGCAATTTATTTCAATGGGATCAGAGGGAGACAAAGTTGTTTCCTCAGGGACATGAATATTCTGTACTTCAAGTAAACACTTAAACACAGGATTTTGGTTTGCACTGTTGCAACCCTTTCCCATGAGGCAAAACAGCCCTCCCCAGCCCCCAACCACCACCAGAAGAAGTACCAAAGCATTTCTAGTTTTGACTTTCATCAAGATTTCCAAACTGGCAGATTTTATTTTCACACCCTCTTCACAATAGACAAGATGCTTACCATATAGTTAAGGTTACAAGTTGTCACTTAAAGAAAACTTTACACAACCACTGTACATTTAGGTTGAAAAAACTGTCCTTGCATGGAAAATATACCTAGAAATCAAGTGGTAAAACAAGGAGAAAAAAACCCATTAAGAAAAAGATGAAAGTTTTTATAATGTGCCATTCCAAATTTATCAACTCCTCCTCTCCTGCTCAGCCAGACTCTGTTTTTACCTCTAGTATTCATTAAGGCAAACAGCTAATCCATTTCTGAAGAGGTGCTGTGGTAATTGTGGACAAACAGCAAACATTTGGCATTAAAGTAGCACGTATGTAGCCTCTAGTAATATACATTAAGCATTTCTCTTGGACTTCAGGACCATGACAGGGGAGGATGAACATGCTAACAATGTCAAAAAGGCTTCAAATTTAGCGTCCAAGCAACTTCTAGTAATGCTCCTGTAGTTCTCAAGCTCTAAGTAGTATAGAATTTATGCAAATGCATTAAAGAATTCTAGCTTGGCAAGTACACCCAAGCAGGTTATTAAACTATATATACAGAAAGTGATAAATACAGAATTAAAAGAGTCCTTCTGCTTCTCTTGATAGCCTTGAAAATTGACAAAAAAAAACTTGAGGACAGCTCTACAATATTAAACATTAGGCAACCCCAGGAGCTGGGGAACCTAACTACACAAACTGATTAAAATACTCAGCTGACTTTGTAGTGTTTAATACAATTCAGTTTGTAGTCAAGGGCACAAGACAACATTTAACAAAAATAATCACATCAATTGACCTAGAAATCAAAGGTAAATAGATATGAATACAATCTCCAAAATCTGGTTTTAAGTGAACATTAACCATTTATTCAAAGTTATACAAGAATTTGAAGGATAAAGTCTTCTGCAACAGGAAACCAACTTACAAGTTTCATGTCTCAGTTGAACTGGAGGCGAGCGGGGCGGTGGGGGAGGGAAGGGTGAACAAACAAGTTAGTAGGCCCCATCCAGGCAGCTAGAAAGTAAAAACAGGCTCAACAGCAGCCTCCTCCAGCTTGTTGTCCTCCCTGATTGCCTGCAAGTGTTGCATTAGTAGCAGCATGTTGAGGGCCGATTTTGATGCCATTTGCCTGAAAGGAAGTTTAAGAGACAGTGTTGTTATTTGAGAAGACCCAGACCCTTGAAAAGCTTCTCTTTTCTTTCCAGGAGGTCACACAGCAAGTCCTCCTAATGTATGCAACACATAAAGAAATAAAGTAAAATGTAGAGCTTTCTGTTAGCAGTGTGTCCTTGGCAATTAAATATGATTTAAAGGCAGATGTTTTCCCTCTCATTTCTATGTTACCTGTGTTAAACTCTGCCCCTTCAGCTCCTAGCACAACTCGATCCGAATGCTGCTCAGCGCCAGGCTTGAAAAATACTCAGGGTTTGCTAGGAACACATAACCCCTCTCCTCTCACCAAAATCTCCATTAGTTTAATAGTTTAATATAAACCCTTTCCTCTCTAGACAGCACTTCTCTCTGTGTTGAATCAGCTGTGGAGGCTAAGGGCATACGAGTGTTCTGTGTCATCAATAATTTCCATGATCCCAAACGACGTGGCTACTTGCCAAGAGCCCCCACACAGCGCAGCTCTTTCATTCATCAAAATCACACTTCTATCTTAACCCTCACTCCCTCAAGTGGATTTCACCTCCAAATACAGCACTTTTCTCCAAGTAATACAGTAGCTTCAGAAATTAAGCTCTTAAGGAAACTTTGCGTCACAGTAAAGCTCAGATTTATAGCGCTTGGCAGTTGTTCTGCAACAGTGGTAGCCTTGGGGTTTCTGGCACTAGCTCAGTATTGACAGCAGCTGATGTGGTTTCTTCTCGCTCTTTTGACTCCTCTTTAATAAAAAGCATGCCCTATGGCTCATTGGTTTTGCCCCCTCTGGGCTGATAGCAACTTCTTGAGGAATCAAGGAGCCAGACTTGGCACTGAGCCACAGAAAGAGCACGGGCTGTTGGCTCCTGACAGCGTATTGCAATCAGAGCTCCGCGAGGGCAGGCAAAGCAGTCAGCTACGATATGAAACTCGACAGATACAACCAGCCTGCTTTTTTGGTTGCCAGACACTCTGATTACTGTCCAATTTATAGTGCACCAGGAAGTGCATTTTCTTCAGGAAAAAGGGTAAAGAAAACTTGAAATGTTTCATGGCTAAAGTGAATTTCAAAAGTGTTGCACCAAAAGTCTTGGTTAGCTACAAGTTTCCTGATGCAAATGCTTTGCATGCTACTCTCATTATTATTTCCTCTCTAAGGTCATACAAGCAACATTTTCAATAGTCTAGATTTTCTCATCATGGTGAAATATATTAAGCAGAAGGAGGTGAAGCCATTTAAGTGAGTGCTGCCAGTTCTCTCACTACTCTTTTGAGCCATTCTGCCAGGATCATCACCCTTAAAAGAAGACTCAGGCTGACAGCTCCTCAGAGAGCATGCACCTATTCACCCAACAGACACAACACTGAGTGGTGGGGCACTTATTCACAGGGGGCTTCACCCAGCACCTCAGCAATGGTATTTAGGGACATGCAGGCTAAGAAACCCCCACCACCCTTGGCCATCAGAAAGGACTGACCACGGTGAAATTTAAACTTGATGTGGTGTGACTTCATGTGAATGTTACCAGAGAGCTTATGTGATCCTAACATTTCTGTTTACAGTCACTGAATCTGACCTGGCTTTTCCTACAGCCATGAACCTCTCCAACTGCTCAACATTTTCAACAGCACAATCATTTCAAAATTCAAGAGAGACATTACAGGTCTTTCCAGGCTCTTGCACTACACAAGTGCTCCCTGCTTCACCTCCCCACCCCCACCCCAAACAAGCAGAGAGCCAGGCCCTAGTAATCTGTAATTTCAGTAATGTGCATAGGCAAAATGGCTAATCTTTTATTCCCTGCAGAATCCAGCCACCTAAACCAGGAACATTTCAAAAGTCTTTTATGTAACTCTCAAAGCAATCCCTCCCCTGCACTGGACAGCTCATGGAGTGCATCTGGCATATCAACATGGTCCCCCATTTACATAGTGGAAAATTATCTTTGAAAACAGATGACACCATATGGAGAAGTGGATGAAAGTGGATTTTCTTCTCTTTTGGGGATTTATATTATTTTGTGATGCTTCATGGATGGATAGGGTCACTTATTTTAATCCATTTTTATCACAATGGCAGACAATTCTATATCCAAAAGGAACAGACAAATAGTTCGCTGTCCAGCCTTCTAGGAGAGGTGAATCTTGTACATTTAAAAACCACACAGACAAAGAGAGTTCAGAGTACTAAAATTTACCTCATTATTAATGTCAAAAACTCCTTCCTGGATCTTCTCGTAGATCTCCTTTGCAGTGTTAATAAATGCCTAGAACAGAGGGAGAAACAAACCCCACAAACACAATGAATGTTGCATCCTTTGGTGGAAGATCCACTCATTAGAATCCAATCTCATGTGCACTTGTTTCAGCAAGACTTTTCTTCCTGACTCAGCAGAACAGGTATGACAACAGCATCCTATAGCCTATCCTGAAGCAGCAATGGATCACATGCTGTTTACAAAAACAGAGACATTTTCCTAACATCTGTATTCTGCAATCTGTTGTCCAGTAATTACAGGGGGGGGTTGGAAAAAGTGGTTTTTAAGATATATAAATTACTTCTAAATTATTTATTTCTGACCCTTATGGATAGATTGTGTGGCAGATGGTTTCTCCTACCCTTAATATCTTTGTAATAGGCCACTCTAGATTAGAGTGCTTAGCAACATAAAACCACAGGGTACTTACAGTGATGATGTAAGGATGCTGTCTGCTGGATGGAACCTTATGCTAGCATTTAATAGTCACCTAATTTTAAGAACGTGTTCTCTTTAATTAATCCTGCATGCAATAGGCAGTGTTCATCTTAACAGCAGAAAGGAGAGGCCTCAGCTTAGTAGGATTTCTGCAAATCTATTGTTTTAAGCCAGGGAGAAGACTTTTAACATTCAGGTGTGGAAAGGTGAATGGCAGAAATGGTTTTGGTTCAAGTTTACAATCAACGATGCTATTCTTCATCTCTCAAATGTCTAAGATAATGTATAATTGAGGAGGTGATTAAAAGCAACTTATAATCACAATCAATATCAGAGTTTTTTGTTTCAAAACACCAGCACCTTGCAATCATACCAGATATGCTATCATCTGCACGAGGCTATTACAGCAAATACAGATCTAATTCAAATAGAAGAAAGTAAACAGGGTTCATGGAGAGGAACAAATCATACCTTTCCTCATTTCTACACTGGAAGCATTTGACTGCTGAACTTGCCACCAGAGCTTTGTTTCCTAATTAACAGGACTGATATGTTTTCACCTTTAAAGGCCTTACAGCTCCCCAGAGTAATCAATCTACTGCAGCTCAATTACTGCACCAAGCACACACTGCAGCCAGCGAAGGAGACTTGAACGACTGCAGCAGGAGCAGGGAGATATGAATATGCATAAACTCTAAGTGGGTGATCGAATCATCACAGAGGGTCATGAGAATTTGCAGCAAAATAATGAGAAGAATTAATCATTGCAGATTCACAAGGCACTTAGGAAGCCAGTTCGTTTTTCAAACACGTGTTAAGGGCTGAGGAGAAAAATTGGCTCTTGGCCAGCCACAAATCGATTCAAATTCCTCAGAAAGGGAAGTTTTTTCCATGCAAAGGGGGTTAAAAATAAAAGTCAAACTTATCTTGGGTTCTGGTAACACTCATTATTGTAATGGTCTCATGCATGGCACTGTTGGAAGGTGTAAGTCAAAAACCTGTGCGAGTTCGCACAGCTGGAACCCGTGAGGATCCTTGCTGTCTGTTGCAGCAGGACATTAAACAGAACTTGAAGTCTTAAAAATGTGTTATGGTAACTTCATGTAAACAAGCACTTAAGAACTGGCACTTGCTGCAGTTCTAGAAGACATTGCCTAAGTATGCCTAGGATCTTACAATTAATTTAATGTGAAGTACATTAGACCTATAAAAATCACTTCAGGCCAACAAAACGAGAGTTTTAACAGATTACAAACTCCAAGGTAATACAACTGGGGAGAAAATATCCTCTGGATGCTACAGTCAAGTACAGAGCACTGCAGGAACACATCTATTCTCAAAAGCAATAGTAAAATGCACTGAAAAACAGTGTGTCAAAACCTCCTCCATCAACATAGTTATTACACATGTACCATATAGTGCCAAAAAGCATTCTGAATTCACTACAGTCCATTTTAATAGTAAATATATGGCCTAAAAAACTGTTCAGCTGCAAAATCCAAAGCTGCAAAATCCAAACACTCCATTTGCCTCAGTTCTATCACTTCAGTTGCCCTGAAAAGATGTAACTTGACTACCACACTTCCATTGGTGATTCCACGTGATACTGTTAAACTAGCAGGTACTGATGCTTGACCTGCACTGGGACACAAATAATTCCTGTTTGAAAACAATGGTTTGACAAGAACACAGCCCATAATAAGTCTACCTCACAGTTTTTCAATTGGTATGGCTTCTGAAAAATGACTGCTAATCAGCCATGAAAAGAGACTTGCACCCCTTGGGACTCCCATTTGTTTCTTGCATCCAGGTACTTGAAGTTCACTTACACCTCAGAGTGTCCATAGACTCCAATGAACCACCTGAGAACATCCCTGCAAACAGCAGCCTGCTCACTGAGAATATCCCACCAGATTTTGGCCTGGCATGCCAGTGCCCCAGTTAGCAAGGAGAAGGAGGTGAACTCACTGTAATTGACTTCTCCTCAAAGACTCTTTTAATACTGCATGTTCTGACTCTTCTCTGGAACATGCAGTATACTAGAAACTCTCCATTATTTATGGGCAGTTTATCCTATTTGCAGATTAACTGAGCCACGGATGCAGAAAGAGCAGTTTCCCCTCAAATCCAGTTTGGATTTATTGGCCCACGTGCAGGGGACTGCAAGAACACAGCTGTAGCACTTCACATGCCAGCTTGGATCCAGGTGCACTTCAGCCACTTCCACACAAGACCTCACCCAGTAAGCCCACGTGGATGGGGCTGGCTGCCTACCAAGCCTGCTGCAGCTGCACTGTAGGGTCCCATAACGCTGCTACTGCTAAAACACCACACAGAGATAGCTGAGCACCTCCACCCAAATCAGCTCAGGTCCAGCCTTATTTTCACCACTCCAGGAGAGGCAGTGCCAGATCCAATCTGGATGCATCTCAGCCACTTGAGAGATGGCAAGGCCCAAGCACACAGTGACTCCAGTAGTCATAAGAGAGCCTTTGGCAAAAGCAGAATGCTAAGGCTTGCAAAAGTCATATTATCATTTTAATGTAACTAGGCTCTCAAATAACACAGCAGAAAATTACATTACAGGTGGGAAAGTGAATCTTGTGAATGTGATCTACCTGTTGTGCCACACCTGCACCTACTGTAAAGGTAACCAAGGGGATTTCTGAGTCACATTTCCCACTGCAGTATCATTTTGGGTATCTATTTGTGCCTACATAAGGAGTTTCCTAGGTCATATTGCTACATGGGAATCAAGAAGTCAAGTCTCACAAGGTTCACCTCCAAAACACCCCAGACAATCCAAAATACAAAACCCCAACTACCAAACAGTACACATACTGCATTTGAGATCAATTAATCCTAAAAGCTCTGAATGTAGAATTACATCAACTTCAACATCCATTTATCACACAAAGTAAACTGGTAATGTAGGTTTACTACCTACATTGAGACAAATTGAGACCTACATTGAGACAAAACCAGGAGGAATGAATTCTGTAACTGGCAAACACAACATAAGAAGTAAGGGAATAAGTTCCTGACATCTCACAGGTGTAATAAGAAGCTAAGGGCACAAGAATGTGAGTTATCCAACAGCTACATTCAGCTTCCACATAGCAGATGTCAACAGTGACACTTCTCTCTCAGAAAGCCAATGCCATAACCACTATTGGAGGACTGAGCTACAAGCTGAACATATCCCTTGACAGTTTCCAAACTCAGATTTTACAAGTTCATCCTCGCTTCAGCTCAGAGCAGAGCAGGCTCTGCACTGGCAGCTCACGGAGCATGCTGCCCTCTCGTGGCAACAGCCAAGGTAATTTGACTGCTTTGAAACAAACCAGGCAGTCGTTATTTCTGGAGGCTTTCTTCCAATTCAGTGAGGAATGTGTAAAGGTTAAGTATCTCACAAATTCTAAAGCACGTCCCTCAGCTCTGTGGTCAGCCAACAGCTAGAACTTCCTCCTCCTTCCCCAATTTCCTCCCTATCTTTCAGCAGCAGGATATAGTTAGGTTAGTATAAAGGAATGCCTCTGAGCCCTGCACCTACTGTTGAACAGTTGCAAAGGACAGAGCACCTGAGGAACAGAGATGACAAACCCCCCCAGAACTAAGAATCCATCTCTCCAGCAAAATCTACAGCTCTGGCAGGAAGCCACATCATACTTTTCATGCTCTTCTTCAAAGCCTGAAACCCTTGATGAACTGAGCATTCTGAGTAGAGCTTGGGATGCCCAGAAGCCCCCAGAGCTGTGGCAGAGGCAGTGTTCCTTACTGTGCAGCTGGGGCACAGTCCAAGGGTTTGCCACAAGGAGGTAAAAGCTGTGAATCTTCACTGGAGCCAAGTTTCCTGCCTCTCCTTTCTCCCACAGCTCCCCTCTCCATTTTCTCATGGGAGAAACTGGCTAATGTGCCAGCTTCACACAACTGAAAGGTCACAGGAACATTTGGTTTCAAAGAATTTGAAGGAATATTGGTTTTGATACACAATAAACCTAATTGTTGGGGTTTTCTTTAGTGATTGTCATGACTAGAAATCTTGTTCTTTGGCAAGTTGTACTCAGATTACATCTTGTGTGTCACTTTACCTTACTATGAAGGCTACTAACATCCTAGGATTTTCAAGTTTTATTAACTACATCCCTGCTAACAGTACTACCAGGTAGAGCAACTCTTTGTTTAGCAGCAATGAGTTGTGTTTAGAGAGAGTGTGGAGGGGAAATAAACACTGCTAAATTCGGTTTGAATTTAGAAGCAGCAAAGAATCTCATCTTGCCATGAGATGTTCATTTTTACCCTTCAGAACATGACAAGGGCTATCTTCCTTCCCCTATCTGTGACTGAGTAGCTCTGCTGTTGGAAGCTACAGGGCTTCTGAATATTCATTAGCCATTTAAGCAAAAGTATGAAAGAAGCTGCCTGAAAATTAAGTTACAGCTGAAACAAAACCATTGAATGACCATCCAGTTACATGTAGCTCAGTCAGAGCCCTTAGTCTATTCAGATTTAACCCCAAATAATGAATCCATTATTGCCTTCTATTTATGTGCAGACAACTTGGAGTAACACAGACAATACTCTTAAGATGAAAGCTTGGCAGAGGGCTATATAATCCCCTCCATATGGGAAACAACTTACTGAAACCAACTCCCACACCAGGAGTCAGTGATGCCCTAGTGCAACTCAAGTTAGATCAGCTTCTGAGCAGTGATGGTGTCTAGCACTGGTTTGACCACTACCCAGAAAACTCTTTTGCTTAAGGGTGATCACATTAATCATCTTTAGAAGTAGCAGTCTGGAGTACAAGAAAAATGCACAAAGTTACTCCAGCTTCCCAAAGACAGCCAAGTATCTTTATTTCTTGAGAATCAGTGCATGGCAACAGACTCAACCAAAGGATACTCCAGGAACACAGAGATAAGTACTGTGTGCTGTAGAGGATTGCATGGTCACCCTGAGTTCATGCAGGTGATTCTATTCTGCCTCTACAAGTATGAGACACTGCCCAAGCAGAAAGCACTCAGCAAGCTCTGAACTGCATCTTTCAGGTAAGACTGTAATTAACAGAAAATCACTGTTGTTGAACCACCAATGAAAATAACAAATGTGATTAAGTTGTTAATGTCTCTGCCAAGGTCTTTTCCAACCTTAATGATTCTGTGACTCTAAAAGAGGGGAGATTCAGACTAGATGTAAGGAAGAAGTATTTTATAATGAGGGTGGTGACAGCCTGGCCCAGGGTGACCAGAGAGGTGGGAGATGTCCCATCCCTGGAACCATCCCAGCTCAGGTTGTTTGGGGCTCTGAGCAACCTGATCTAGTTGGATATGTCCCTGCTGACTGCAGGGGGGTTGGACTAGATGACCTTGAAAGGTTTCTTCCAACCCAAACCAGTCTGTGATTCTATGTAGTATGAGAAGCTGAACTGTGCCATGCTATTATAAAAGAGGCTGGTAAATGGGGTGCATGAACTGTGTATGGGTCTGAAAGACATGTGAGGCAATCCTTCTGCTTTACATAGCACTAACATCTCAGCTAGAGCTCTTTATCCACCATTGTTGTGTGTCTGGCAAGGATGCAGTTAGTTTTCCTTACAGCAGCCTGTATGGTGCTGTTTTTTGGATCTGTGACTAAAACCGCATTGATAGCAGACCAATGTTTTAGCTACTGCTGAGCACTGCTTACACAGCATCAAGGTCTTCTGGCCTTACTCTGTCTCCTGCAGTGATTAGGCTTTAGGAAGGCAAAATGTGAGGGATGGGACAGGACACAGCCAGGACAGCTGACCAGAACTGGCCTAAGTTTCATGTTATATGACCAGGACAGGTTAGAGTGACATTTGCCAAGGATACCAATAGCTTGGCTTATTTTGGACTAACAAATTTATTCTAGGCTTATTTTTTAGATTTCAGGACAGACAGAAGTACCCATTTCTCTGATCAAACACCAAAACAACCCAAACTACAAGTGTATGAATTCCTAAAGACTGCTCTGCAGTCAGATACACTGAACACACTGCACTTCTCTTCATACAGTTAATTCAGGTTAAGGAATTCAAACCCTAGAGGAATAGTTTCTGTACAAAATGCAATTCAAAACAACTGCTTTGGTAAAATCCCAGTGGTGAAAGTTACCTCCTCTACATTGGAAGCAGTCTTGGCAGATGTCTCCATGAAGATGAGCCCATGCTCTCGTGCAAACGCTTCCCCTTCCTCCTTCTTCACTTCTCGTCTCGACTCCAGGTCACTGAGATGGAAGAACAGCAAGTTAGTTGCATGGCCTAACCTCCCCATCTACACATCAGCCTTCAGCTGTGTCTGTGAGCAAGGAGCCCCCATTACAACTTAGAGGTACATATGAATAGCTGTTCAAAGTCTTTACAGAATCATTGTAAGCCTTGCACTTCCAGCACATGGACTAGCCACAGCCATCACACTTGCCTGAGCTATCGATCCTTACCAAAGACTTCATGGAATGGTTTTCAACACAACACATCTCTGTCTAGCTACTCCTTGGATGTTAACTTTAGATATTCTCCTTTCAGGGAAGTATCACTCTTTTCTAGTACACTGTTACTGATCAATCCACTCTGGAAAGCTGAGCTGACAAGGGAGTCCTAGAAACAATTTCTTATGGAAAAAGAAAAGGGCTACAAAAATGATTAGGGAACTAGAACAACTCTCATGGGGAAAGGCTGAGAGAGCTGAGGCTGGCTAGCCTGGAGAAGAGGAGATTGAGGAGGGATCTTATCAATACTTAATGGGTGGAGGTCAGGAGGATGGGGCCAGTGTGTTCTCAGTGGTGCCCAGTGACAAGAGGTAATAAAGCACAAACTGGAATACAGGAAGTTCCATCTAAATATCAGGAGGAACTTTTCTTTGAGACTGGTAAAGCACTGGCCCAGGCTGCCCAGAGAGGTGCTGGTGTCTCCATCTCTGGAGACATTCCAAACCCACCTGGACACCATGCTGTGCAACCTGTTCTAGGTGAACCTGCTCTGACAGGGGGGTTGGACTAGATGATCTCCAGAGGTCCCTTCCAACCCCTAACATTCTGTGTGATCCTGTGAAATAAAATTACTTTAAAAAAGAAAGTTCATTTTTT
Organism: Galbula dea; assembly: GCA_013399015.1. Classification (NCBI taxonomy): domain Eukaryota; kingdom Metazoa; phylum Chordata; class Aves; order Piciformes; family Galbulidae; genus Galbula; species Galbula dea. The sequence goes on from VWZX01000455.1 coordinate 830,995, forward strand.
CTGCTCAGTAACAAAACTTCATCCAGTCACTTTCTGTTCTGATAAAAATTCTTGTAAGCAAAACCAGCTTTTCTGAACTCCATTAAATGTACTCTCCCAACAAGCTAGTATTTAGGTTTTGAACTCCAAGTCTGGCCCTCTAACAGCAGATGATTATGGAGTCACTGTTACACAGTTTCTTGTTTCCTGGTTTCCAAGCAGTTTAGATGAAAGTTCAACATTACACAAAAGAACAGGGGAAAAAACCCAACCCTCTTGGACTGGACTTCTAAAGACAAACTTGCTTCTGTAAGTCATACAGACACAGAAGTATTCCACTCATTTTTTACAGCTGCTTTAGGAACAAGGATCACAGTTCATCCTTCCTTGTGAGTGCATTACACCTTGAGCACCAGCAATGCCACATCTTACATATATTGTTGATGTATTTAAATAAAGTTTTATTTCAGTTGTGCATGTGAAAAATGTCTTCTCAGACATGCAACTCTAAACTAAACAGCATGCAAAGGTTCACTCTGCAGCCACAACTCCAGTAAGAAGTGCCACACTGGGCTTCAGTGCTGCCATCCTTGTAACTACAGACAGACAAACAAACAAGGCTCACTGTGGCATCTGTTTTTACAACTACATGCTAGTTCAGGTAACTGTATTACAGAGTCAAGACAATTCAGTACATCCTTTAAACAGTGAGCATTTGAAGAGAAGGATACAAGAAATGTCTTCTCAAAACAGTCTGAAAGTTGCTGTTCATTTTAGGTAAGCATTGCCACTATCTCAGCCTCAGACAGCTTCACAAGGTGTCCATTCTCATGTCCCTGAAGCAGCTATCATTGTATTTTTGAACTTGAGCAGTGTCTTTATCTGCTACCCTCAAAAATATCTTCTTTAAAACCTTGATTCACTACACTCTTATCTCCATGGCAGAACAGAAATAAACAACTGGTCTTTTTGGACTTGAAAGAGTGCAGCTGCATCAAAAAGTGCAGTGATAGCCCAGTCAAAACTCACTACTGAGAGCTAAGCATATTAAAGAGTTTTAACTGCTTCTACTAACCACAGTTGTCTTCCTCTCTCCACTCCAACAATTTCAAGCATTTGGTCTTACTAGATCAACATAGCTAGGTTTTGTTCTGGAAAGGAGATTAAGTAGAGTCTGCGTCATGTTTTAACACTAGCATTGGTAATGTGTTCAGAAAACAGCTGTTGTATTTCAGAGTAAATTCTCACTCTTCAAACTCAGCAATAAGTTAGTATTACAAATGTATATTAAGGGCACTTCTGAGCATCATAAGAATTAAATTTATCCCTTCAAAAATCTTATGGTAGTATACATTCTTCCTTCCATCCATCTCCAGCAGTAAGCACTACCAGAAGAACTCCTGGAACACACTCTCAGGATAATGCAATATAATTGAAGGAGTTTTCTTCCTAGCCTCCTCTTTAAGGTTTGAAATAATCCCCTTTAAAAGCTTCTTAAAGAACTTTTACTTCATGGGGCACCTTAATCTGCAACTTCAAATACAGAACTGAATACAATTTCATTCTATTTGTTTGAATAAAATCTAGTTGTACTTGGGAATTACTGAGCTAGCTGCAAGTAAGATACAATCATGGTATGGGCTGTATCAGCAGAATGCAAGCCAAATTTAGTCTACCAGCTAAGAATAATCAGGAATAGTTACAGATGCTAGGAAGTGTAAAAATTGATGTACTATTTATCTCAAGTAAACACCACCCTTCACTGTTTCTCTCAGTGCCATGTTTTTACTCTCATAGGCAGAGAGAAACAGTTGGTCAGGGACATCATGTTCTTACCAAAGCTTCATCTAAGAAAAGAGATGACATGTTTGTAGTAGCTGATGGAGACTATGCATATCACATCCCTCAATTACAATGAAAGTCACTACTACTTTTCCAGTTGATGGATAAAAATGTGGACAAGCTTCACTGTTACTTCACACTAAGTAATGCTTAATATGAAGTAATGTTGAAATATGTCTTTCAGGGGTAGGTAGGTGGTGCTGAGGCATGAAGAGGAAAATAGAAGAGGAAAAGAAGAGGGGAACAGACCAGCCTCCTTACCACATGGCTGTTTCTCAGTAGTGTCTAAGAAATGGTCTGGCTGTTGATTAAATTTTAAGGGCCAAATATCCACACCATGATTCCAACTGGCATCTTTACCTTCAAGAACTGCTGAGGCCTGGAGACAAGGTAAGGTCAGTGAGGTAAAGGGCCACAGCTAACAGCTGATCAAATTCTGAGATGACACTACATTCAGCAACAAAACACAAATCTAGCCATGATGTCATGTGCACTGGACCAAGAACTGGAAAAGTTCCAGATAAACAATGCATTCACTGATGTGTTTTTATAAAGATCTTCAACACACATCAAAGCCTCAGAAACAACAGGGAACCATTTCAGAGCTCTGGACAGTCTAGCTGCTGAGAAGACCAAGGAAACAGCTGTTTACAAATGGAGTAACACACTTCCAAAACTGTTAAGTTTTATTTTCATCACCCAGTGTCTGCTGCAAGCAGCCTGAATTGATGAAATGGTGCAAAAGCAGTCTCTGTCCCCCAGTCCCAGCTGAAACAGGCCTAGAACCCAAACATATAATCACTGAAGTGTGCCCTTTCTACAGCTCAGATCAAGTTCTTGAAGCTAATGCTGCAGTATGTAGGGTTTTTTTAAATGCAATTTTCTCTGCTGTGATCCTTAATCAAAACCTAAAGCCCTTTAGAACACCTAGACTAGGAGTCATTCTCTTTACATGGGAGAGATCTAGGTGCTTCTAAATGGTAATTCCAGAGGTAAAAAAAGTAACAGGAAAAGTTCTTGATAGAATCCATGACTTGATGCACTCACAGGCAACCCTTTTAAAATAAAATTACCTCTAAGAAAGGTGTTCAGAACATCAGGTTGTTGAATGACATACTGCATACTCTATTAGCCTAATTAGAACAGAAAAGCTTTTGGATTCACCACAGTCCAGTGACTGAAAGCAAACTAAAGACAAGACATGGCCCACAAATAAGAAAATACAAAAGCTGAAGTCCAGAGAAGCCCTAAGTCTTTACCAGTTACAAAAATCATAATTGCTTAAATGTTACCTTTTGTTTCCAATAAGCATTATAACCATGTTGGAGTTGGAATGCTGACGAGCATCTTCTAACCAGGTTGTCAAGTGGTTGAAAGTGTCCCTCCTGAGTATGGGAGAGAATGACATTAAAAGCAGTACTTCAAGAAACCTCTTTTCCCTTCTATCAGTCAGCTTCTCTATTTGAGTAACCAACTCATTTATTAGTACACATGCTCCAAGGATAAAAGCTAGTAATCCCTCTGTGACAGGAAGAATAGACAAAAATTTAGTAAACAGGGAGCATTAATGAATTCTGCCCCAAAAGTAATTGAAAACATGTTTGCTACACAGAGTGCAGAGGATTCTTACAGCTCTAAGAATATGTCATTTTACATACATATAAATCTGAATGAAATTTTAGAGGCCTCTAACAGCCTCAACCAATTCAACCAATACAAATAATCACAGTCACCTAGTAATATTTATTCTCCTGAAGGCAGAAAATGTTTGATCATTTTCCACGAGTTCACAAAGTTAGCAGCAAAATCTTAAAGTAAGGTACACAAATATGGCATGTTACAGCTTTTACAGAGTGTGTGCACTTAATATTACATCACATGCCTCTCAAGTGTGTTTAAAAGCACCTATTTATGAATCTAAGATGCATCTGCTGGAAATCTAATGGAAGTAGTATGGTGCTTCCAGTTGTTTAAAAATAAACAGGGAACAAAAGGAGAAATGTCTAGGAAATCTGTAGTAACAGTTGTTGTTTAGTTCAGCCATGGACCCAAGATCCACAAAGAGAAGCACATACTCTAATAGGATTTTGGAGCTTGGATATTGTCACAAATGAGGCACAGTAGCCACGGTTTCCCAGATAACAAGAGACTGAACAGCTGCTACAAATATCACACCGAGATCTGTATTTTCCCAGCCTCATCAAGACAGCAATGGTAGAAGTTTCCTGGTATTTTAAGTAACTAGACTTGGATGTTTTACTATTTGACTTCTTTGCAGAATGGCACTTCAGTAAAAAATATGCTGTAATTACAGAAAAATTCTAGCTGATGATAATAAAAACACTAGAAAGGAATTAGTGAAATATTCTAAGGTCTTTCTCAATAAAGATAATCCAGAGGTTCATGGTCAAAGAGTTGATAAAAAGAGTTTCATTCTCCCTGAGACTTTCGGAATACTTTTCCTTACCAATACACAATCCATGCAGGTTACACAGGCTACACCTTGCCCATCAGCAAAATGTCAGACTGCAAATATCTATTCAAAAAGCCAAGCTGTATTAGTCATTTTAACACTGCTACATATCACAACACAACTCTCCAAAGACATGTCATTTTAATCCAGTGTTACCTCCTCGGTCTCCTCACCTTGTAATGTCATAGACTAGCAAAGCCCCTGCTGCCCCTCTGTAGTATGACCTTGTGATGGAGCGGAAGGACTCCTGCCCTGCCTGGGGAAGACAAAGTGCCATTATTCCAGAGCTCACCTTTATTTGTCTGCTGCTGAAAACCACAGACTTCAAATCACAGAAATTCTCCTTTTGAAAGGATGGGGACAAGGAGGGGAAATCAGAAAGGGGACAAACACTCCCACCAGCACCAGAAGGTTCCTAAGGAGAAGACACCAACTACAGCACAGTGCTGGTAAAAAAAACTGGGAACAAGACCTCTAACCCTTTTTTGGCAATCCCTGACAACCCAATTTACTGAATGGCTTCACAATACATGAATCATGATTAGAGCACAGAATGGACTCCTAGCAACTAAGCTCTGAAGACAAATTTGAAAGGAAGCAAATAAGCCAGAGCTTCACATTTGAATTCAATAACCTGCTCCCTGGGGCAGCTGTTGACACTAGAATAAATAAAGGCCATTGTAAATAAATGATGAATGACATCTTTACGCCCACCATCTGCTGGTGGAAAGGTTGTTGGAAGGCCAAGGATGCAGATTTGATCTGTTCTATCATAAACTGGAGCCAGCTTTCAACAGTCTTCAGCTGGAATTCTTTCAGTAATCATTTGAGTATGAAACAACAGAAAATGGTTCTGAATTCAATTTTGCACCATTCTGCTCCACAGTTCATCCATTTCCTCTGTACTTGATAAATAACGCTTGTCAAACAGCTACAGGATGCGAGAGTCATCTTCACAGGCACTGGTGGAAAACTTTAGGGATCCTACATGAATTAGATAGTTCTCACAGAAAAGTACTCTGTAAAAATCTCAGCACTTAAAAGAGCAGGCTCAAAGGAGCACAGCCCTGAAACAGAAATATTCATAGCTGCAGACCTTGAGCTCCCCATGCTCCTGTTATTCAGAAGTACTCTCTAGAACCTGAGAGTTGTTAGAAGAAACCTTTACTTCTAGTATTTAGTAACAAGAGAAGCTTTGGCTTAAATCAAGGATAACACAGAACACCATTAAGAAATACTAATGCTGAACAAACCCTCTATAAAGACAGTTATCTCTAGAACTACACAGGAAATTACCCTGATTTAAAACCATTAAAAGCAAGAATGAAACATTTATCAAATACAAGCTACCTTTCAGCTCTACCTACAAAATCAGTGTACAGACAACTTTTTCCTCACAGTTACTGTACTTCTCTTAATATAAGGTCTTCTTGAATTCAAGAAGAATTCCACCCAGATTCTGTCTCTGAACAAGAAGAGTGGCACAACAGGTTTCAACATGTTCAGTCTTCAGAAAGCATCCTCATCATCCAGAACCACCAGTTACTTCACTGGAAGAACACACTTTATCTTAGCCATTCCAGTGAAAAAAGTAACAAAAGACAGACAATCTATTTAACAGTTTCAACACAACTGGAATACACCAGAGCATGAACCTGGCTGAGAGTCCAGGTGCATCTTTGTGAAAACCAAGGTATTAGAACACAGGCAATCTGCTAGAATGCACCAAGGAGCAGTTACCCTCCAAGCTTTTAGCATGGGCTCCCTACCTGCAAGCTCCACTAAGCTCTACAACTTTTCCTTTGTGTGGTGACTAGCTCAAAAGCATGGTTGATGCAGAAAACATTTTCTTTAGGGCCTGGGCCAAAGTCTCCAGGAACATTTAAGGAGCCTGTGTTACCACTGACACTGTCTGTGGCACATTTGAGAAGCCTTCAAGTGTTACTCTTCCTACAGGAAATCTCAGTGTCATTTCTGAGTGTGTGGTGCAGTCATGTAGGTGTCAGTTGCAAAGTGTGCAGGCAAGCCTTTGCTATCCAAAAGGGCTCCTTACAAGTTCCCTAAATGCATATTTTTGTCTATAAACTAAATAAACTAAAATTTGTCCACAAACATATCTATAAACTAAGGGGGGGGGGAATAAGTAAAAGAAGAGCCATTACACAGTAGAAGGAAGCAGTTACTGACCACCACAGTGCATCTCCCTAGAAACCAGCCCTTTCATTTTACTGAATTCTCTGTTTCCAATGCTGAAGAATTTGGAAGTTTCTTCCAGCACAAAGTTATCTTGAGTAGATCCCAGCAGGCCTTCAACATCCAAGCTGACCAATAGGTTTTATTAGGAGGAAATTTTAGGTGTACATGCACTTGAAACTACAATACACCAGAGCTAGTAGCTCTAATTCCTTCACTTTTAAAAGGTGCTTACATGTGTGATACATTCAAAGTCAGCAACAGGACACCTCATTCACACTGGGAATTATTACTCATCTGAAGTTGTTTCCACATTCATATGCTGTATGGAAAACTAAAGAGATATCTAAGAAACAACCAACTCACACAAGTGTCACACTACCTATGACAACTGCCAAGTGGGAACTACTCCACAAAGTTGATCCCTAGAACAAAATGTTCCAGAAAGAGAGAGGAGCAATGCATACCTTTGAATATAGTTTTGGAAGTTATAAATAAATGATCAGCCTTTTAGTCATAAGGCAACTTGTTTATGCAGATGCATTCCTCTTTCCTGCAATCATCTCCCTACTCCAGAATAAAAAGAATTTTCAGGTGATTTTACAGTATATAGTACAAAAACAGGCACAGAAGCAGCATGAAACCCAAAATCCTGCTGCTTTTCCTGAAAAAGAACAGAACTAGAGACACTTGTGAAGATGAATCTGTAACAACTTAAGAACATGTCAGAAATTATGTGGAGGATTCAGGTGAGTTACATGTGGCTTCAATATAACTCTGTTAACATCCTAATAAGGGCCAAAACATAGAAAAATAAACATTTCTATCACATTTCCATGAAATGAAGCCAAAATAGATATTAAAAAGTATATCTAAATACACAGCAGTCTTATTCCTAGCAATTTAATTTAGAGAACTGAAGTAGTTTTGCTTAGTGTCATCAGTGATCTCTCCTCCTGCATCATCTGAGAACACTTAAATTCCCTCTTTCAACTACTGCTTCTTTTTGCTCATCAACGACTTGTCAGTAACAGTCAATACAGTGCAGAATATCTCCCTCAACAACAAAGTGACAGCTCCTTACTCAGCCTGGGAAGAAGCCCAGGATCTCTCTCCAACAATGAAGTTTTTTTCTAAGGAGAAGCCATTCTATCATTTCTCAGTGTTACACTGCCACAAGACAACCAACCTCATCTACACAGCTTGTTTAAACTCACCAACAGCTCCCAGAAGGGTCATTTTCATCCTTGCTGGCTTCTGGACACCACTTCTAGTTCCCCAGAAGTTATTTTTGCAACTGACACTAGTTGAAATGCCACACTTCCATTTAAGCTACTCCAGTTCAGAGTAGCTTAACTTCTCCCAGCCAGCAATTACCAACTAACCAGTTTTGGCAAAAATATTTGTCAGTCCATCCAATTATTGAAGGTTATTATTAAGATTAAAGACAGGAGAAATAACATAAGAGACTGAAGACAAGACAAATGAACAATTTGGTCCAATACCTGCACTCCCCTTGACTGACCTCAACACATCAGAAAGGTAAAGTGAAAGCAGAGGACCTAAAACCCTGGGTGTGCCACTGCCCACACAGCAGCAAGCTTGCAGAGCCCAGCAGCAAGGGGCTCAGGAGCAGCCTGCAGCTGGGAGAGAAGAGCAGGACACACTATTTGCTCATGTAGATGCAGGATTGGCAGTGGAGCTGAGACTGCAGCACCTAGGCCACACTGAGTATATTCCATGGAATGTGGGGTTTGGGGGTTATTTTTTGAGGGGGTGGGGCTGCTGTGTGTGGTTTTGCATCACAGCCAGCTCACAGGCCTACAATGTCTCCTGGGCACACATGCATTCCCTGCCTGTCCCTTCAAGTGAGCCTCATCCAAAAGGAATTCAGTGTGTGTACTCACAGATGAAAACCAGGCTGCAGGAAGCAGTGCTGACTTCTGTAACACACTCCTGACTCAGCTAAGATGCTAATGACAGAGTCACAGCTGAAAACAAGCCACATTTCTTCTACACTGCAAATACAAACACTTCCCCCACAGAATTCTTGATTCAAGCTAGGAAGCACACCAATTTCCCAACAGAATGTTGTATTAACTAGACCTTGCATGGGATGCACACCAAAAGACTATTTAAAGCTCTTTGAATAACAAAGAAAACTTTGCTAAGAAAGTGAGGCAGCAGAAATTCCAGTCATACACATCCAACAAAACCTCCCTTGAAGTACAACTTCCAGTGCAAACACCAGAAATCTGCACTGCTTCAAGAACACATCACACCAAAAAAGGAAATTTTAGCACATTTTTAATCTTCACAGACACCAAAGAAAGCTGCAAGACAAAGTACACCCTCATGTGGGTGCTGATGACAGAGAGCTTAAGCAGAACCAAGGGAAAGCTAGTGGACCCATAGGTTTAAATAACATCTAGGATTGATTACTTACTGTATCCCATATCTGAAGCTTTATCTGTTTTCCATCAATAGTTATCATCCGAGCCCCAAATTCTACACCTGAAGAGATGTTACAAAAGGTGACACCATTAGCATAGCCCAGAAGGAAGAGTGGGAAGCACTAGGGAAGCACAAACATCCATCTCAGTTAACTCAATGTTGTATCTGTAGGAAATAAGCTCCTTCACATTCTGCTTTTAGTTCATTTTCCAGTTGCTTGGAAGAGCTGGAAAGTCTTCTAAAAGGAAAACAACCTTACTTTCCAAGGGCTTTAAAAATGCATTAATTAGAGCAAGAGGCAAAGAGCTATTTCCTACAAGGTTTTCCAAAGGATTTATGATCTCTAGAACAGAGGGAGAAAAAGATTTCCACCTGAATGCAAACAGGAAACTGAAAAGTCCCAGTTATTTTAACACTCTACCAATGACAGACTCCTGAAGCCAGTTCAGAAGAAATTAGACCTACGAGTCTCTAGCAATGTAATATTCTATTAAGAGAGCATTAAAATGTTACCCTCAACAAGGTAATATTTTCTTACTGTCTTAATGAAAACTCCTGTACCTTTCTGGAAAAAGACAAGTGCTTCCAAAATTCTAGCTAAAGGTCAAATTTAATAACAAAGGGGGGGAAAAAAAAGTGTTTTGAATAAACAAAAGGAATTTCTCCATTGGAAAAATGCAGCCTTTTGTACTATCTTTTAAAGATATTTAAAGATCATTATCAGGAAATTAAGCATAAACTGAGGCCATTACCACAGTAGTTAAAATTTGACAAATGCCTAGAGATAGCAGACATTTAAAGACTATCAAGCTTCCCTTAATCTGTGCTTCATATAGCCATTATTTCAGAAAAAAATAAAGCTGTGGCAGCTTAAGTTTTGTCTTAAATTGGTCACTTTCTTGATTTGGAGTGAAGTCTTCTAATTAAGCAGCCCTGATCTGAAGGATTCTCTTCAAGAGCTTGTTTAGGGGTATAGCATCACCACCACCATGGTTCAAACTTGGCCAATTCTACTTCCATGCCCAGATGTTAGCTCTTCTGAGGAGGCAGCTGAGACACTACAGCTAAGAATTCCTTTTTGGTCTCAGATTGTATCTTCCTAATAAAGGAGAACAGATCTCCACTTGGCTTTATTAGCTAACACTTATCACTTGAAGATTCACTGCAATCTTAACAGAGCACAAATCCACCCCAGCACAACCAGCTGATGAACACATGCCAAGGTAGCCAAGCTGCTTACCCCTCAGCCCTGGGGAGAGGCAGAGACTTACCAATAGTGAGATCATGGACTGGCTGGAACCGCTTGTCTGTGAACTGTAACAATAAACATGATTTCCCAACACCTAAAAGAAGAGAAAGCAGCTTTAAGCAAATTTAAAGCAAGCTGTGAAGAACCAACAGATCTTAAAATGAATGGTATAGATTGTTTACAATTCACTAGTAGAACCTGAGATGCTAGATTTCACCTACTCTGAAGTGCATTCCATTTTTCCCTAACACAACAGCTTTTAAAGTCCCAGAAACACTGAAGTCAACACATTTGCTTTCAGAAATTTAGCAATAATTAATCTTTTTAAAGTTATGCAGGAAAAAAGTTCCCTAATCAAGCTTCAAAGTATCATTTCACATCCTCTCTCCACTACAGGTCTAACTGCTCCTCACAACCCTTCCTCTGCTTCCCCTTCAGTACTTTCAGCTTTCTCACAAGCTAACTAGATACCTACTAGCACCTCACTCCCACCTATCTCCCAGTTGAACAGCACATCTATGGCTGCTCACAACCACAATGTGCTACTGCCCACTGGTTCCCAACAGGCCAAAAACCAGACCAAGAAGAACTGGCAACAGCCAAGTTCATACTACAGCCAGTCAGCCAACATCAACACTGTGCTCCTCAGAGATCCTCATCTCCAAGCCAGCTGGGTTATTTACATGGACACTGGGCAGCAAATAGGCAAGTTCTTCTCTATGGGAAAGCACAGGAAAGTAAGAAGTACTCAGACTACCCAGGTTTGTAACCAGAATACTTTTTACAGTTAATTTTTCCTTGCTCTTTTACTTGGAGGGGACATTGTTCCTGTTCTGCTCAGACAAATTTCAGCTTTTTAAACCTTGACAGTCATACATTTGGTTTACACACATTTCAACTCTAAACTATTATCATGGAACAGACAATTCTGTAGCATCCAAGTTCCTGCTGTACTCTGATTTATCTGTCCAGCAAGATAAGGCTATTTTAGCCACGTACTAGAGGTCAGCAACAGTTGATCTGAAGTGACATATCTGGTAATAAAAGACAGCAAACAAAGGGATAAGGAAAAGAACCATACTGCACATCACAAGATAGGCATACCAGGGGTCTGCAGGTTTTTTTAGCATGGTTTCATGAGGATTTCAAGCCAACATAATTGTAATCACTGCCCACCTGTCATTTTGAGCTTAAAAGCTAAGATCAGTAGCCAGTTCCAATTATACCTAACAGAAACAGGAGATTTGCAGTTAGTTTTGTCACAAAACAAGTTGTGACAAACTGATGATGCTCTGAGCTTAATAGCCCAAGCCATGCAGCAATTCCAAGCAGCCTAAGCCAGTTGTTGGTGCTGCTAACTAACCCTACTCTCTTCCCTATAGCATCTTTGTGGCCATTTCTCCATATGGCTCAGATGAACTCTGAAATCCATTTCAGTTGTTTGCTGGGTTAGCATGCTAATCTGACAAGGAGAGTGACAAAGCAAACAGAAATGGCTTAATGCAGGGTCAGACAAGCATGAGAGTTAGTTCAAATGAGGGAAAGAGAAATACAGCAGCCAGCAGATCAACAGCTTAAGAGTGGCATGGAATTACAGCCCAAGGCCAAGTGTGCAGCATCAGCTTTAACAGACCTCTCTTCTGCACAGCAAGCTGCCAGAATATGCATAGCTATAGGTTCTGACCAGCAACATCAGTGGATATAGGAGAAGCAGATGAGGAATGGGGGAGAGGGCTGGAGACAAGAAAGAAACAGAGAGGAGGACAGGCAAAATACTGGAGCTGCAGGGACAGAAGACACAAAACTCTAAGGAATCTTCAAACAGTAATAAGTCTTCTGTTCACAGAAGACTTCATCTGTACAAATAACTTTTATACCACCAGTGAAATACAGCTGCCCCACTGCAGAATATCATCACCATCCCCACTTAGAAAACCCAACCTACAAACCACACAGGAATAGAGTGTAGAATAGCTTCTGCCATTAACCTTAAACCATTAACTACATAAAGCAGACCCTCAAACTATCCAATATTGCTGCAATGCTCTTCAAAACATTAGAAGAAGTATTTCAACATCTCCAGGCAACACTTGATTAGGTGTCCCAGCACCAGCTCTCAAGTGGCAATCTGATATTTCTTCTTCTTGTAAGGCTAGTGAGCAGCTTGATGGTTCAAGAGAAGGCACAAACACCAGGGTCAGCACAGAGAAGGTGACAGACAAGCACAGCCCCTGTGATGCAAGCCCTGTCTCAGCTGGCACAAGATGACTGCACTTCTAGTTACTTCTATGGAGCAGGTGTTTTAGGAGCAGACTGAGGGCTTCACATGCAGAAAGAGAAGTAACTAGTTTCTGTTCAATGTCATTCCTGCCCCCACAGAACCTCCCAGCAAAAAATGTCTGCAAGTCCCTAAGTTTTGTACCACTGCTGACTGAAAAAGGGGGTCAAAAAGTTGCAAGCAAAGCTGTAGCACCTCTTAAGATTAAGCTACAAATACTTTATTGCCTACATTTCATAGTAATGCTTTCATATTTTGGTCAAGGAATTTGGTCATATTTAAATTTTCTAGTTTTAAGCCATTCAAGTTTATAACAGGAGAGTTCTTATCAGACTGGCTAGTGGCCCATCCACTGCCAGAGCTTGAGCAGACTGTGCTAGCACAGACACAGCCAGGGGCAGGAGCTGTGTCTGAACTCTTGAGCAGTTTACCACCTTGTGACATAACGAGATGTTGCAAAGATGTTGCATGGCAGCTACTTCCCTGGCATACAGATGGTTTAAAGTAACCACACCAGTTAACTCTAAAAGCAAAGTGGCTCTTTACCAGGTAGCACTGTAAATTTTACACCTGAAATGAGGCAGACACTCTGGGCCACTCAGTGGAGCATGTCTGCTGCTAGTCAATTGCAGAACACAGAGGGGATAGAGGCAGTTAGGTATTAACTCATTCTCTATTTTACTGCCACAATTACTCTAATATTGCTTCAGAGAAACCAAGCACAGAAAAAACCTTAGCATCTTAGAACAAGAAATGAGCTTGCAGAAAACCTCTCTGTGTTCTGGATGATCACAAAAGACCCAGAAAACTGCCAGCCATTCATAATAAAATGGGTTTAGTCCAGGTTGCAGTGGGGTTTCTGTGGTAGTTTTTGGGAGGTGGTATTTTTTAATACAAGGGCAGACAGTAACAGTCTCATGGAAAGATCTGTACAAACATCTACTTACAGTTTATTAAGTCTGGTTAATTTCTATGAGGCTAAGATGTACTCATAAAACACCTGGTATCTGCTCTTGCAGGGATCTAAGTGTCATTGAAAGGGCCTCAAAGCAAGATAGTACAGATAAGTACTCTGATTTTCAGCATGAACAAGTTCTCAAGCTATCATGGGGTGTTAACATCAGCTCTAGTGAGATGAAAACCTGTTTAGCAAAGAAGTATTGTTACATACTCTTAGAAAATAAGGGCAAGAGGCTCTAGTCATGCACACTGCCAGCTAATAACAGCTGCTGCTCCAGAACTAAGTGCAATGATCCTAGAAACATCTCACAAGGAGGACTGAAAAATAAAGCCAACTCAGTGGCTTAATTTCCACCTTTGAGAATCTCCTAGACCAGGGAAATGGCTGGCTAGACAGCTTAGAGAATGAGGAGAATTACAGCAGCAAGCAACTACAGTTTCTTTCATCATCTTCTTTGAGATCTTGTTGGTCTATAACCAGCAACTCTCTGCTGAAATTGAAAGGCAAGTGAAAGTTCACTCCACAAGAAGCTGTGAGGGTTGCTGAACTAACATACTCCATGGGAGATGCAGCAGCACTGATCATAAGGAGATATCTGGATGAGATAACTTACAAGCAATGCTGGTGGCAAGAAATCTGACCACTGCAACACTGCTATTTCAGGTACACTGAGTTCAGTGGCACTCTGGTGGAATCTAGTAAACATACTGTCATGTAAGAAAATCTTGCTTAATGCATACTAAATATTCTGGTGGAAACACAAATTCCACTCTAGTCTTTACAGAAATCTTCTGTATCATTCCCAGTTTACCCCTATGGGGTACACTGCTGGTAACAGAAACATCTAAGCAGAAAAAAATGATTTCACCATCATACAGAAACACTGAAGAAAAACCCCAGACTTTCAGTCACCAACCACAAAACCAGGCAGTATCTGTGTGCTAAGAGTGTTCACCCTAACTCTGATCAAAGTCCACCATGACTTCAACTGGTGGACAAAGGCAGAGAGATGTGTAGGGAAGAGTGGATGAAGAACCAACTCCTACTGAAACATCAAAATGAAACAGTCCCTATCAATCAGCAAGGCAAAGATCTCTGAGCCCTAAGCAGAAGGTACCACACGTGCTTCTAAGTGCACTTCCAAACTCCTTTAATGTTTGGGAAATATCCAGATCAAAAGACTCTTCCTGGTTAACTCTCACAGCAGTCAGGATTCCATACCACTTGTATTTTACTCTTAAAAATGCCAGCTCCAGGAAATTCCACAGCTACTCTGCTACCAATGCAATGTAAAAGCCATGCAGATTTACGGCAGTGCTGTTTGAGTACCTGAAAGACAGCTATGTCATTGCAGGTCTCTCCAAGAACTGCAAACTAACTAGATCTTAAACCAGTTCTGACTACACTGAAATAACTTTTTCTCTTTTAAATATGTAAGTGCACCAACCAGAAGAGACTCAGCCCCAGGTTCATAAAGATACTGTGCCTGAAGTACCAGCAAAACAAAAAGTCACTGAATGTCAATGAGCAATGAAGCAAGCAATGCAAGGGGACAAGAGCTGTGGAGCAAAAAGCAGTCTTGCAGAGTCAGTCCCTGTGGCTGTCATTTTAAGAGCCTGACATCATCCTGAATTCCTCTGTTTAAGTAAATGAAAACATGTGGAGTCACAACTCAAGAGAAGAGACATGCAGGTGTCTTGTGTAACTGCAGAAGGTTTTCATCAGTGTATGGTTCACATAACCCACTTTGCTTTGTAGTGCTGAAAGGGAAGAGCTCCATGTGAACATCTGTCCTCAGCTGAAGCTGTCTTACTTTTCTCCTACAGGTTGTTTACAACTAATTGCTGAGTCACCAAGCAGCTGATTCGTCTCCAAAGCCCCTAAATCAAGTCCCAGAGACATATTTCTTGATTGCTATGAAAATCAGATGGCCTGCAAGGCCACTGGCATATCTTCACTGGTTGGAATGCCAGTCCCAATTTCCATCAGCAGAGCTGGGATCAACTCCCTTCCTCTGAGGAACAGCAGTAAGACCTCAACCATCCCAGCCATCATGGCAACAAACAACTGTACACAACATTATTCAGCTCTTTAGGACTGGCTGGACTAGAAAACTGAAAAGGCTTGCAGGATAGCTAAATAAAAGCAAAACCAACTTACCACTATTGGCATATTTAACTCACTCCAAGAATGACCACTGGAGTAGTGTTAATTAGCTTCCTGTAGCAACTCTGAATAAAACCTACAGGAATTAATAAAAAAACCCACCCAGAACAACAAAACCCCAAACTTGTGAGCTGCTGTCCCCTCTCTCTATCTCACTCTTCCCATATTTGGCTCTTAAGCAGCTGAAAAAACAATCAGAAGTGACAAATATCCATCCTGTACTTCACACATCAAGCAACAAAACTGCAGAAGTGCAGCACAGACACAGGGTATTTCATTGTGAAAGTTTAATCACTGTAGAAGCAATGCACCAAAGCAATTGTTTGCTGCTGCCTCTACCAGCTGAACAATTCAGTTTTGAGAGATGCCCCAGAATTATTCTTTTCTGAAGCACTATCATTCTGAATTCTGCACTACCATCTTGCATCACCATGAGCAGCCAAACCACTTCTTGTTTCCTCTGAATCTGCTCAGGTAATTTTCTGTCCTCTGGTTTAATGAGCTGCTGCTCACCTAAATACTTAAGAGAAGTCAAAATTCTCACTTCCCATCTACAGCCTAATGCTATGACTTCCAACATAGTCATTACAGCTGTGATTTATCTCTTAAGATTCCTTTGTATTACAGCTGCTACTGCAGTAGCCTAAAAAAGCTTCCAGAGTTCAAATGCAGGTTTAAAAAAAGATAAAATAACATAGTAGCTGCATCCAGTGCATGTAAGAACCTCATGTGTAATGCAACTGCAATGTACAATCATACTCTAGCAACAGATTATTTGGTCCATAGGTATGAAGAGCAATTATGCAAGTATCCTTAGAGCAGCATGTAAAATGACAGCTAGGTCATCAAACTTATTAAAGAAGGCATTTATTCAGGTATGAGGAAAACTAGAAAGATGCACAATAGTCAACTATGTTAGCTACCTTGTCCTGACAACAGTTTGATGAAAGTATGCTACTTACATCCACACTGTGCTGAGGAAGGGTAGAATATATTGGCAAAGGGGCTTCCAACAGCAATTCCTAGCAGCATATGGTTATGCCTGCAGCATTTGTAAGCATCAGTGTTTGTTACACAGCAGCCAGTAACAAATGGAATGCAGTAAGTAAACAAGAATCAGACTAAAGGAATCCTTGACATATCAAGGGCTCTCAGAAATAACAATATAAAATCTCCTGATAAATGAAGTATTTATAATAGTCTTTTCACATAAGAGTGAATTCATCCTTTCAGGAAAGTATCTTAAGACTGTCCTTTGAGTGCTGGGTCATGAGTGGGAGATGCAGTGACTTAATTTCTACCTTGAGTACTGACATGCAAACGGCTGAGGAAGGGAAAGGATATGAAGCACCTGGGAAAGCAGTTGTCAAAAAAAATAGTCCCTGTAAATTAGAAGGAAAGAGCCAAGGCTTTTAATTTTCCTTTAACAGCATGTCTTGACACAGTTTGCTACAGCATCTCCAGACAGGACTCGGAAGGGCATCCCTGTGGCCTGAGCTGAAAGTACCTTACAGCAGAAGCCTTGGCCTCACCACATCCACAGGATGGCATGCGGCACCTCTCAGGCCCCGCTGCTGCGGGGACGCAAACCAGGGGCACTACCCAGGTACAAGTTTCGCAGTGACAGGACCTTCGTCCTCCCCTCTCCCTCACTCAGATGCCGCAGGCCCGGACATGACACAGCCCTACCTGCCCCGGGGCCTGTCCGCCAGGCCCGGCGGCGGCTGCCGGGCTTCCGGGCCTGCTGCTGGGCCCAAGGCAGCGAGAGGCAGGCCGAGGCCCCGGGCGGGGCCCAGCGCAGAGGCGGAGGTTGTGGTGGCGGCGAGGGGGGGAACAGGGAACCGCCTCTTCGCGCAGAGCCACCACGTCGACGACGCCAGCACTGCGGAAATGGGAGCGAGGAGCCGGGCTCCGCTCTCCGCCCGCTGCCGGCCAGGCCTCGCCTCCTCCGCTTACCTGTGTCCCCGATGATGATATACTTGAAGAGATAGGCGTAGGCCATGGCCGCCGGCTCGCCGGTTGTGGCTCGCTCCTCTGTGACACTCTCCCTCCGCCCCCGCTGTCAGGGCTGGCGCTGCGGAGAGGTGCAAACGGTTAACGGGCGGCGGCCCGCTCCCGCCGGGACCCTCCGCGGGCACCGCTCGCTCGCTCTCCTACCTCCGCCCCTGCGGAGCTCGCTCGCTCTTTCTCTGCTTGCCCTTCCGCCGCTCTCCCGAGGCGCCGGGGGAAGCGATACAGCAACGGCGGCGGGAAGAGCGGGCGGCGAGAACAATAACAAGGCGCCGAGCGGCCCCGGACCCCTCCGGCAACGTCACGCACCCACCTCCCGGCTCCGCCCCACCCCCGACCCGGAAGTGCTGAGGGAGAGGCTGGGCACAGAGCACGGCTGCCACCGGTCTCCTCCTTTCCGCCGGCCCCGGGGTGGGGCTCTGCTGCCAGGCCCGCCCCTCGCTGACCACGGAAGGATTAGGGCCTGACGGGTTGCAGACTGATCGGCTGAGTGGCTGGGCGGCTGAAGGACTGAGCAGTCAGTTCTCGCCTTCATCCCCCTCTCTTGGCGGCTCTAACAGGTGCCGGGGAACGGTGCTGCTGATTTACCTTTGCTTTGCTGGGAGGAATCGTAAAATCCCAGTAGCTTAAGCTGCTGTAAGACTTGAACACTTGTAATTCATCTCAAATCGTAAGTTTTACTAAAATCATAGAATCATGGAACATCCTGAGTTGGAAGGACCCACAAGGATCATCGAGTCCAACTTCTGTTTATGCACAGGACAACCCCAAAAACCACACCGTGTGCCTGAGGACCTTGTCTGAATGCTTCTGGACTTCTGTCAGGCTCCATCCTCCTCTCCCAGCTTCTCCCCAGAAGGCAATGGGGTTCACAGTGGGGGAGAACACAGGCCTCCTGGCACCAGAGCACCTTGTCACTTACTGCTGGATTCTGCATTTGGGATGAGGCAATCCGGGACGCACATACAGAGCTCAGCCGGTTGACTCTCAACTGGTGGGACTGTTGAAGAGCTGTTGGCATTTTCTTCACAAGAACTCACAGGTCTGCCATTCTGCCTGTACCAGTCTGGTACTTTAGAGAGGTTTTTATTTGTGGTGTGTCAGGTCAGCAACTTGGACAGCACTGACTCACACCAATTCTAATAAGCATGTGTCTACCTTACTTGCAAAAACCTTCCAAAAGCTGATTGTGCCAATCCTGTTTCCCTATTTCATGACCATGCTGGCATTCTGGGATCAGGAGTGGCTATTTTTCTATATTAGCTTTCCAGATCAACTACATTGATAAATAAATTTTGGGAAAGGAAACTTCAGGTTTTTTTTGGTTTTCAAAATATAACCTTGAAACTCCATTTTCAAGCCTGTGCAATAAAAAGTAAAAGGGTAGTTCTTTGGTTTCCCAGATGTACTCATATTTGAAGTTTTGCACATGTAGAAATATTTACATGACCTCTGTTTTATCCCTGTTTACTAATGGCCTTTGTCACTGTTAGCACTGCATCTGTTTTGCCTTGCAAATAACTTTGTTTCTCACTGCCTTGACATAAAAATAAACAGTTTGACAAACCAGCACCTGATCATTTTTAATATGCTTTTCCCATGAAAACTGGGAAAATAAAGGATCCTTGAAATAACCTTGAACTGAAAAGTTATGTTTACATTGGTTTTTATTCTCAGGAGCAGTAGAAAATGTGTACCAAGGATCACAGAGCCATGGAGTATTAGTGCCACACAGACAACATCACAGATCCATGCAGAAGTCTACTGGAATCCAGGCACGTTATCAATACTTGCACTTGCTAATTTTCTTTAGATCACTTTTTAAAGTTGTTTTGACAATGGTTTGATAAAGAGAAAGTGGAAGGAAAAGTTACTGCACAGGAGGAGAAAATCATAGAACCATTAAGGTTGGAAAAGACCTCTAGGATCAAGTCCAACTGTTAACATAACACTGCCAGGTCACCACTAAACCATGGCCCTCAGCACCACAGCTACAGGTTTTTTGAACACTTCCAGGGACAGCAACTCCATCACTGCCCTGGGCAGCCTGTGCCAATGCTTAATCACTCTTTCAGGGAAGAAATTGTTCCTAATATCCAACCTAAAACTCTCCTGGTACAACTTAAGGCCATTTTCTTTCACCCTGTTGCTAGTCACCTGGGAGAAAGGCAACCCCCACCTCACTCCAGCCTCCTTTCAGGCAGCTGTAGAGAGCAAGAAGGTCTCCCCTAAGCCTTGCTTTCTCCGGACTGAACAACCCCAGTTCCCTGAGCTGCTCCTCATGAGACTTGTGCTCTAAACCCTTCCCCAGCTTCACTGCCCTTCTTTGGACATGCTCCAGCACCTCAGTATTGGAGCAGTTAACCACTCAGCACAGCAGAACAGCTCCCTGAAGATGCATTTTGGCTGATGTACTTTTCCTGGTGTGTTAAGTGATATTGAAGCTTTAAAAGAGGAATTGCTGAGAGCTTAAACAGCAAAAAACCTATCTGTGAATGTCAAGGGGAAAAACCCAAAGCAAAGCTGCCTTGGCTTTGCATCTGCTAAACAGTGCTGACTGGCTCACAACTTACAGCCTGTTGTGGGTGTTGTTTTCTCATTGGGCAATGTCTTCTGTTTTCAGCTAAATCATTCAAAGAATGGTGTGTCTAGAAGCAGATGTGTACTCCCACAGTTAGCCTGCCAGGGATTTGAATTAAAAGAGATGAGAAACAGGTTAGACTCAGGGCTAAGCAGTGCAATTCCAACTCCTCTCTAAAAGCCTCAATGTTTGAGGTGATCATACCTATGAAACATGAAATCTTTCCAGGCTTTGCCTCTGTAAACAGCAGCTATAGTAACCCTTGTAGCTTAGCCTTCAGTGGAGCTTATTCCTGCTTTACTGCAATTGTTTTATTACCAGTGAGAGTGATCTGAGTAACATGACTGGCTTTTAAAACCTACATGCACTGCAGTTGTTTCCTACAAGCTCCCACTTCAGTCTTCAGCTCCTTTTTACTAACTACAGAAAGAAAATCTGAGCTAACAACTCAAAACCTCCACAAGAGTGCTCCAGTTAAAGAACTACAGTGCTTTGATACCTCAGAAGGCAGAGCTTCTCCACCCAAATGATGATTTATGGTTAACATTGTCAATACCTCAGATGTTAAACCTTAAACCAGCAACTACTGACGTTTCATTTAGCACAACAGTCTCATGGTTTCCATGGGCCAACGCTGACTGCTGACCACTGATTTTAAGGAGCCATGTGTTTGAATCCTCCTCCCCAAATCCACAGCAATGATCAGGGTTATCTTGGTGCAGTTCCCTCAATAAACACCAAGACTGATCTGCATTTCAGAACAACAATATTTAATCTTCAGTTCAGGTTAATTGAATTTAGTCCTACATCTTGACAGCTGTTCTGCAGTACACTATTCTGACATTGTGTTTCTTCTAGGTATCTGGAGAGCTTGCTTCAACTCCTTTGGAAGAAACCTTGAGGAAGGTCAGCAGTCATTGCTGAAGCATCACTTTCTCAAGTGACTGTCAAAATAAACAATCTAGGGCAGCACAGGTTATTGAAGTTAGTGTTTCTTTGGCAATATTCTATGTTAATTGAGAAGGCTACATTGCAAAACTTACTTTTATTGTACACAAAGAAGTTTCAAGGTAAATTGTACCTTGACATATAATTATCTTCTAAAATAGGAGTGAGTTTTGGTCTTCCAAAAACCCTTCACACAGAGCCTACCAGCTTAGAAACATGGAATCATAGAATCATTTGGGTTGGAAGAGACCTTTCAGATCCTCAAGTCCAACTGGTAACCCAGCACTGCCAGGTCACCACTAAACCATGGCCCTCAGCACCACATCTCCATGGCTTTGAAATCCCTCCAGGGATGGTGACTCCAGCACTGCCCTGGGCAGCCTGGGCCAGGCCTTGACAACCCTTTGGGGAAATAAATTGTTCCTCATGGCCAACCTAAACCTACCCTTGTAACTTGAGGCTGTTTCCTCTTCTCCTATCACTTGTTAGCTGGGAGAAGAAACCAGTCCCCAATTGTCTCCAACCTCCTTTCAGGGAGTTGCAGAGAGTGAGAAGGTCTCCCCTGAGCCTCCTCTTCTCCAGGCTAACCAACCCCAGTTCCCTCAGCTGTTCCTCACAGGACTTGTGCTTTAGAGGCACTCAGCCCCAAAGGATCAAATTAAGGACCAGTAGCTTGCTGAAACTGTAGTTCAGACATTGACAATATAAATGAATTAGAAATTAGGCTCCAAATGGCCTCCTCCTTTTCCTGCTTGCTGTAATTCCATGTGCTACAAAGGCCACGTTTAAAAGGGAAGAACTGAATCAGGCTTTGTGCTGGTTTCTGGAAAGATACCCAAGAGTGTCTGAGCTCTGTGGAGCAAAGTGACAGCAACAGTGACATCTGCAGAGCTTGGACTGTCACTGTCAGCAGCACAAATGTGTTCTTGCATCTTGCATGAGTAATTCAGCAGAGGACAGAATGGATCTTTTGACAAATTCCTTGCCACAATTACAAGTCTGTTGCTCAAAGAAAAGACTGTTTCTCAACTGAGAAATCAGAGACTTTGGTCATCTCTAGGCTGAACTGCTACAGTAATTTAACACAGAGGCAAGGAACATATAATCCAATTATGGGCAGTAAAATCTAAATCACTCCTTTTCCATTTTTAATGGTTTGCTTTGGAATCTATCAGGACAAAAGGATCTTTATGTATGTAAAATATTAATAAAGTGAAAAATGGAAGTGATCTTACTTAGTTATAAGTGAACAAAGTGCATTTATGTTCCCTCTAAGTCCTGTCATTCTGTTCCAGAATATGTTGTCATGGTTTTCAGTGTGCTCATGGCAAAAAAACCAGTAACAACAATGATGGTGGTTAGGGATGTGCAGCAGATTATTTTCCCAGCTTGGTACCTAATGTGAGGTTGAATAGGCAAAGCCAAGGCTCTGTTTCAGATGCAGAGGTGACAACATTCTGAGGCTAAACTCTGTAAATGTGAGACCTAAAAATCCTGAAAATATCTGAAGTAGAAAAAATGTTAGAGGGGTTTTGAAGCACTTTTTTTTTACTTATTATTAAAACAAGTTTGGATCTCAGCTCCTATAAACTAGATTAACATCCTTGAATGAATAAATTATGTAGCCAGACTGCACAAGTCAAGATTCTGAGCCCCTCTCAATTAAGGAAGCCTTCAGACAAGACCTTGGCTGTGGTTGAGGTGGAAAAGACCCTTTGCAGCCTGTGGCCAGAAGCAGGCTGCTGTCCCTTCTTTGCCAAGATGTAAATTTAATTTCCAATGTTACATTAAATTGGGCCAGTTAAGGCTGTGATAAAGGAAATGTTTATCAGGGTCTCTCAGTCTTTTCCTGGCCTGAGAAGACCAACTATTCTGGCCAATATTAAAGGTGTAGAATTACTTTCATATGAATGACATGAATGGAGAGATTAGTTGTCTTGAAAGAATTATTTTTTCTGTCCCAGACCTTTAGAAATGTTTTCTTGGGTGCTGGGAAATCAGTGGCTAGGCCAAAGCAAGACAAAGGCACAGTTATAAATATCCCTCTCCTTCCAAATCCTGCAGGAAAGATGGCAAGATTAACATACATGGAGCTGAAGAATTATTTTCTGCTGTCACTCACCCTTAATCTCTTCCTACCTTAGGGAGGCAGGAAAACACAAGGATTTGAAGGGCCAATTCCAGGGACAGTCCATTTTGCTTAACTGTAAGACTGCAAGGGTGAATGGAAAGAACATTCAAACAACCTGCCTAGCACAATCTTCATGCCATGGTAACAGCAACCACCCCTTGCCCAGCTAACCCTTCCAGTGCTGTTTTCTTCAGAGAGATGATCTCAGCCTTGCCAATAAAAGTGTTTAGCTGCTGTTGCCCCAATAACAAACTCAGAGTTTAACATGATTACTTCCTAATTTACATCAAAATCTTCCCCAAAACATCTAACTTTTTTTCTTGTCTAGGTTTAGCCATCAGCCTTTCTAACTTCTCTCTCCAGTCAATGGAGAAAGACAGATCTTCAGAGAGCAAACCACGGAGCTCCTTCAGACAGCAGTGTGACCTCTTTTCCTCCAGGTGCTACACACAGAGCCATGGTTTTTACTTTGGGCAGTATGAAATCAACCTCCTCGTGCTCTGGGCTTTATTTGAGCAGGCAATAAGCAGGTGATGAATCTCTGGTACTGTCTAATAAAAGCTGAAAGTTTCCATTTTCTCTTAGTTCTCTTGTAAATCTTCAGTTAGGCATGAGAGGGAAAGATCAAGTCACACACACACATAAACAGACTACATGTCTCTCAGGATATCCCAAATCAGAGCCCTTGCCAACAAACAAGATCTGGCTGTGAAAAGAATTTCTGAAGTCCTGACTAAGTGGGCAATTCATAAAGGAACAATGAGGCAGATTTTGCCCATGCACCCCAGATGAAAAAGGAACAACAGCTACTGAAAATATTTTGCATTTATCATCTTTAGGAGGAAAAAAAACATAATTGGAATCTTCATCCAATCCCAAAGGATGCTTATTCTGTGTCCAGTATGACCCTAATTATAATGAGAATATAATGAAGAAATGTTCCTTCTCTTCTTGTAGCTGCACAGTGACAAGCTGCAGAAAACTGCCTTCAGCTGTAGATGCATGAATATGTTTCCTGACAGTGGGCTGTCCTCTTGTAATAGCAGGTGGCTTTTTAAGGGATCTTCTCATGAGCTCCATTCAGAAAGGAGAATCTGCCTTGCTTTCAGGAAAGTACCAAGTAGCCCAAAGCCAAAACCAGATGCCAGCTTAATTCAATGAAACTGGGAAAAGAGGAAAAAAAAATCAAACCCCCAAAGACACAGGCATTGGTATCAGTGTGAATTAGAGATAGTTGTTACCTTATCCCAAAAGAATGTACATTGCAAGCTTGCATATTCTCCCCATCAAGTGTTCTCCCTGCCAGCAGCAGAGAGTGGCTGAGAAAAGCTGCTGTGCACTTCAGAAAGTGCCTCCCTGAGAAGAGCCTGAGCTGAGAAGTGACATCACTGAGCACAGTTAGCTCTGCTCTAGCTCACCCCAGGACATCTGTATGTCCCATGCTCACAAGGAAACTCTCCTGTCTTTTTTTCCTCCTGTCATACCCTGCAAACACTGTCTTTATGCTGCCAGGTCTCTCATTAACAAGGCTTCTGTGCTGGATTCAGTACTCTCTTTCTGCTTGGAAGGATAAGGCACTGGTTTTGAAGGCTGTGTGTTATTGGCATATAGGAAATGATTTTGGTTAGGTCTCTTTCCTCCACTAGAGCTTGTTTGTGATCTGTTCAGCTCAGCCTTAGCCTCCTGCTGTCTCAGCTCCCCTCTGTGCCTCAGGGACATCTGGCAGCTGCTGCTGAGCAGGCAGCACCGCCTGCACGTGAGCTGATGCTGTGGCTGGGAGCTGGGTTACCCCAGGAAGGCTATCTGCATCTGCAAGGCTGGGGGCCATGGCTCAGCCAGTCGGGGCACTGAGACAGATTAAACTGGAACTTCAGCAGCTCCAGGGAATATGATCTCCAGCACTGGCAAATGGAGTTCTGGTAAGTGCACTGAAGGAGCCAAGGCACCTTTCTGATGCTCATGTTAGAGGAGACCAAGTTTAGAATGTTGGTCTGTATCAAGTCAGGATGAGTGACCTCTTTTGTCTGATGTGGGCTCTCAACTATAGCCCTGTCCCTTCATTATCTCAGTGCAGGATAACTGTAACCCACAACTAAAAACTACTGGGAGCTGGAGCTGACTTGAAATGCAGCCATGCAATTAGTAAGCAACGTGCCATGCAAAGAGCACAGTGAGTTACACCAACTGCTTTGGGAACCAGCAAGGACAGAGGTGAAATTCATCTCCTCTGTTTGGACCTTTGTGTCCTGAAATGGCTCAGGACTAATGCACCTGAAGGGATGTTTATTCCTCTGTGCTGGGGGCTACGGTTGTGATTATGGAGCTGGGGCTCAGCTGAAGTTTTAACAGATCTGAGATGTGAGCTGTGTAGTTCTTATCAGCACTTCTTACTTCTGTGGTTGTTTTCCAAGAGGCTGTTTTTTGGAAGCCCAGGGAGGAGCATTATCACAATTCATACACTTAAGCAGGATGGGTGATGATCATCTGGTTTGACTGTCTGCATGGCAGTGCTCCTTCTGCTTCCCCCTGGAGTCCCTGGATGATGGATGTGCATCCACACCTCCCTGGGCAGAACTGAATATGTATTTTACAGTCTCACCCAGCCTCAAAATGAGACCCTCAAGTGATTTGGAATTTACTGCATCCCATGATAAGCTGTTCAAACTGCTGCTGTTTCCTCTGGCACCTGGATGGCTTTGCCTTGTGGATGCTATAAGAGCAGGTATGTTGCCTGCTCTAAAATTCTCTTTAAAATATCATTGCTGTTAATATTTGTTTCTAAAGATAGAACTTTGCTCAACTACCAAAACCTAAATGAACAAAATATCTGTGGTTGCTCTGCTCAACTAATTTTGTGGCTAGAGTTGGATTGTTGGGACTGGCTTTGCTTTTAGTTCTCTTGCCCTTTATGTTTGCTGAAGCTGTTGCAAATATCTCAGTCACTGTGTGAAATGAACTTTGATTTTGGAAAAACTTATTGTATAGCTTAAATATTTATAAAATACCATGCAAGGAAACTATTGCTGTTACTCCTGAAATGAATCCAAACTAAAAATGACGACATGCAAGGAATTGTGATCCTTTGGAGCATTAAAAATGACTCCACTAGATGGGGAACTTGCATCAGGTATGCAACCAAAACCGGCTCTCTAACTGAAATCGCAGCCACTGCTGCAAGAGGGAAACTCCCAAGGACTGAATAGGGTTTGTATCATACTTTATCGTTTCAAACTTGTAGCACAGGAATTCTGTGAGGTTGTAGAACACTATTTGAATCCATGTTTGAAAAGTAATGAAAGAATTAACATGCATTTCTTGATAGAGTAGTTGAAGTTGTTGATTTCTGTAGTTGTCCACTTTTCTGTGAAATGTACTCATTTCAAACACTTCTCACCACCACCCAACTCATTTTATTTTCTCAGTGAGTACAGCATCTGCTTACATCCTCAACACGACCAGTAAGTATCTTCCTGGTTGCATCCCTCCACTGTTTTCAGCTGAATGTTCCTCTCTAGTTTTGCTGGGTCACTCTTTTTTCATCATACTACTGACATCTAAACATTTCCTTTTCCTCTCTAACCTCATATTTCAGCTAGCTGTGTTAAAGTCCCTATCCCTTACAAAGAACCCCATTTTATCTGTGTGCTGGGACCTTCTGCAGGCACTGCTTTTGGGATCCCACTTGTTGTTCTTCACCACTGTCATCGCAGTCCCTGTGGGGCTTTCCTGAGGTCAGGAGAGGAAAAGGGTGTGCCTTTAGAGCCCCTCTCTGCCTTCCTGCTAAGGTCACCTCCTGTAAGGTGATTAGAGCTTCTGGCTGTTGCTATTGTTATGCGGGACAGCTCTGATTGTGAGCAGAGAAGTATCTAGCCAGGCTATAGGATGCAATGGCTTTTGTGCTCTTTCCCTCTCCCCAGGAGCCAAAGTCTGCTCTCAGCACATGCTGGCATCTTTTGCATGGATCCAATTCTATGTAAATGTGTGGGGCTTGCTTTCCTTACTGGGATTCCAAACTGCTGCTAAAACCTCACAGGTTAGTATTTCATAATGAAGAACATGACACAGAGATGATGCTGTTCTGCTCTGTGTAATTTCCCCATTCATCACATTTTAGAGAGTCTTTTGCAGTATTGTGGGATGCATTGAAGTGCTTTTCATCCAACTTTGTTGAATAATTATTTATCTGTCATCTGTTAACATCTCCTGGATAGCTAAACAGCCAAGTCCTGGCATCACAGCTAGGCTATTTGCTAGTTTACTGCTGTTACTTTCATATTCATTGTTTGTTCTGTAATGGCCCTTCAACATTTCCCTTCAACACTGGGCTGGAATGATTCCTCACACAATGCCTTGGAGGAAACAGGTTCTTGCAGTAGCAATTAAAATTAGCAAAGATAGTAGGTGGAGAATTTAAAATCACATCTCACTCCTGTGCAAATTCCCTCTTACAGTTTAAACCAAACCAATCAAACTTCAGCACTGTTGTATACCTCATGCTTAATACACAGCTCCAGTGATTTACTTCTCCTTTTGGCACAGGCACAGTTGAATGAAATAAGAGCTAATTTTGGTTTTCTGCTTTAAAAGCTTGTGTTGTCTGTATAATGAACCCTGCCTGAGCTGCAGCAGGAGAGTTACACCGCTCACACACTGCTCTTAGTGAATAATGTCCTGCTTGCTCTCCAAGAAGTTTATCTTCTCTGCAGTCTGAGAGAAGACAATTCACACAAGGATCAGGAAGACAAATGCAGAGTTGGGTTTTCTTCTTCAGGTGGTTGTTAGGGTGCAGGAAGTAGAAGTGTGGAACAAAGCTGTGGGATGGCTGATGGGATTGAAAGAAGTTCCTAACTCTTGCTTCACCTTTTGACAAATGACACTGTGATATTTCCCTTGGGTCAGATGAGGAATGAGGTGCTCAAAGAGGAGGCTTCTGTAGCCAGAAGTAAAAGATTGATTGATTGATTGATTTAGAAACTGAGCTCCTTTCAATTTCCTCTATAAAGAAACAGTTTAAGCCAAGAAATAAAAGGGGAAGCTGGGAGAAGCTTCTGTCCCCTCCACTCTCAATGTTCATCACAAAGTAAACAGAATCATAGGGTCAGTGGTTGGAAGAGACCTTTAAGATCAAGTTCAACCCAGTTAAGGCACTGCCAGGCAGTGAGGGTTTTCATAGTGATAACACATGAAAAGGGCCTGGTTTTATGCTCCATTGCAGAAGTGAGAGGCATCTCTCTTCAAAGTGTCTTCAGTTTGAGACTAAATAACCAACCCAGATTTTACAAGATCTCAGAGACCATATCAAGCCTGGATATATTTTCCCTACAATGTTATAAAATTTTAGTTCCATTTAATCAAATGTGCAACACTTGTGATTACTAGAATCATAGAATCATAGAATTGTTTTGGCTGGAAGAGACCTTTAAGATCACCAAGTCCAACTGTTAACCAGCACTGCCAGGTTACCACTAACCCATGGCCCTCAGCACCACATCTACATGTCCTTGAAACCCCTCCAGGGATGGGGACTTCAGCACTGCCCTGGGCAGCCTGGGCCAGGGCTTGACAGCCCTTCCAGGGAAGAAATTGTTCCTAATATCCAACCTAAACCAAGTGAAAAAGGAAGCTGAAGGAAGCAGAACAGTGTAGAGTACAATCTGTGGAAAGTCAGGATGAAAACAGGTGAGGATTCAATGTGTACACTAAGTTATATACATTGGTGACTATTTAACATCTTGTGCCTGTCATGGATTTGTTTTATTTACTGTGAAAGCTGGAAAGGACAATGATCATAAAATATTTAAGAGCCAGTGTAAATGGGAAAAATGATTTCCCAAGATAATGGACTCCTCCAGCTATTAGACAATGAAACAAAGCAGAAACATTTATTTCCCAGGCAGAAGGCATTGCTTCTGAGATAAATTTCTATGATAATGAACATAAAGCAGGCAGAGGATATAATTAATCCAAAGGTATCTGCTTTTATACAGTCAGCATTGAATGAGCAGCACTGTCCCTGCAAGGCTGATTCCCCCCAGCCTGGCTGTAAGGCTCAAGTCCTGTTTCTCATGCTGGCCTCTGTGTGCTCCACACAGGTAGCCACCTCCAGAAGTGTGTTGACTCCTGGAGAGCAATGCTGCCTGAAAACATATGGTTCCTTTTGAGCAGAAGTGATGTTTGCTGTGTGGGGGTAGGAAGCAGGATTTGACAGATTGCTTTTACTGCACAAATGGCCTTTACTCTCCTGTAAATGGAAATGAACTGGCTGATAGCTGGCTGAGCACAAGCCAGCAGTGTGACCAGGTGGCCAAGAAGGCCAACAGCATCCTGGCTTGGATCAGCACTAGGGTGGCAGCAGGACTAGGGCAGGGATTGTCCTCCTGGACTGGGCAGTGGTGAGGTCACACCTCGAATCCTGGGTTTAATTTTGGACCCCTCGCTCCAGGAAGGACATGGAGGTGCTGGAGTGTGTCCAGAGAAGGGCAAGGAAGCTGGTGAAGGGTCTAGAGCACAAGTGTTCATGCAAGGTTCATCCCTTTTAAACACAGCAAGGTATCATCTCAGCCCTGGGAGAAACAAACTTTTTCAAGTATAAATTAGTGATTTGGCTGAAAATCAGAGGTGTAAGTACACAAATCCTTGATTAGGTTATGTTTACTACCTGCAAAACTGAGAACTCAGGATTGAAGAGTATTCTATAAGTAAGGGGAAAGAAAAGATCTCCATGTGCATTTAATCTTCATTGAAGAAAATGAAATCTAAACTAATCTAAATCTAAACCTGAGTTGGAGGTGAACCTTGGAAATCTGGTTTCATTTAAAGGGAGCTGAGGAAAATGTAGACTGTTGCAATTGCCTTTACCTCTTGTTTCAGTTTTTCCCCCTATTTAGGTAGAAAACATGGAAAAATTGACACCAATTCAGTTCTTGCAGATCTATTATTTTAGTGGCACTCACTGACTGTATTTCAAAAGCTCTGCAGGCTGTTAATAGCTACAGGAGGGAGAACAAGAGTTTAAAACAGTAATTACAGTGCCAGGCTAGAGCTTCCTTTCCTGAGGGGCTCATGGGATGGTCAGCAAAGGCCTCCTCAGACAGCTGAAGAAACACTGCTCTACAGTTCCTCATGATTCCATGACTCTTATGTTGGATTATTCTGATTCTGGTTAGTATTTCCATGGTGCCCAGGATGCTAAGGCAAGGATGAACATCCTACTCTCTACCTCCAAGCAGGTATTTGGAAAGACAACTCCAGTTCCAGGGAACTTGCTGAGAAGAGATTGGGTTTGAAGGATGAGCAAGGTTGTTTTCAATGCTGGTGGATGAGCATGCTCAAATATACCCTCACAAATACACTATTATTCAACTCAAACAGGCATTTTCCAGGCAAATAAAGAAACATGTATATTCACAGCCACATAGGGAGTCATGCTCTAGCTCCTGCTTCTGAGAATTTAGCTCTGTGTACATGGAAGTGGAAAACAACAGCTGTGAAGGAGGGGATTTGGAGTACAAATGAACACCAGACCCAGCTGTAGATTTGCATTCTTTAACATCTGGTGCTGAGCAGACACTGGGGAATTCTGTGACAACATCAGATTTTCTGCATCTGTCAGCTAAATCTAGCATTTCTCTTTGGGACATTTGCATGGATGTGGTTGATCTCAGGGAGCTGCTTTAAGCCAGAACAAAATAAAGGAAGAGGATTGTATCTGATTTGGACTCTCAATCTGTTTGCAGAGCAATATGCATGTTTGTTGTCTTGAATTGGGATTGCACATCTGTTCTACAAGAATTTGCAAGAGAACTTTCACAGAACACCAACAGATTTGGTCTCAGAAGAGCTGTGCCTTGGGGTTTCCACTAAAACCTTTTGGTCCATACTGAAAAAGGTTAAGAGTGGGAGTACCTGTGTGTGTCTGCACACTGTTGGACACTACCCACTGTAAAACATCATTACAAGAGGAAATCAGATCACTGGCTCATGGAATTTGATTTTAATCTGCACTGCACAGTAACAATGTCATTCTTAAGGAGGGAGCTACTTAATTTAAGTGGATTCTTCTTTGGATGCTGCCAGGATGAAGGCAGACTTCACACGAGAGCATTTCACCTCTCTGCCTCACAACCCAGGGTAACCATGCATGGGTGGAGATGCTGAGAAGTCTGTGGCTGTCACCCTTCCACCTCAGACATCTGAGAGCACACCACTGTGCAGCAGACAGTGCTAACCAAGAGTGCCCTTTCCTGATGAACTCATGCTTCACAGTCCCTGTTATGCTACATGGCATCATCTGGAATGATGCAAAAATGATTGGCAGTGCAGAAGATGAAATAAGCCTTCCTCCTTCCTTCCTTCCTTGTCTTCCTTCCTTGTCTTCCTCCCAGACAGGCTGCCTGAGTTGCTTTTGTTTAGGGCTGACTCTTGTTCCAAGTGATTCCTGCATCAAAAGGAATGCAAGGAGCTTTTCAGAGCTGCTGCTTATAGACCATGTGTGTAGGACTCCTCAGATAGCCATCAACATTTAGCTGGCCCCCATTACCTGCAGACACTAATCAAGTTTGAGCCCCTGTCAGACACAGAAATTTAACAAGGACTTGTGTTAGATTCTGGTTTTTGTTATTATTTTTCAATGAGAAATGTTCTCTTGGTTTTGCCCTGAATCTAGGAAGAAACACACACCCTGAGCTGCTCTGGCTGCCAGCTGTCTCTTTGCAAAGTAATCTTTGTGCTGCACATGTGGTGGGAGATGTTTCAGTAACACAGCTCCTGACTCCTTCAATTTTGGTTTATTACCCCATGAAGGATAAAAAGCAACTAAAGCTCTTAACTATACCCTGTTAATGCCAGCTATAAATGTCCATGTTACTTTGAGAGTGCTGCAGTGGAGTGTGGCATGCTGAATAAAGGCCCACAATGTTCTCAACATCCACTCCTGTAACTCTGAGAGAGACACAGGTGGAAGTTTACCAGGAGGAAATACTCTTAGCTGACAAATTGGTGGCTGACAAAAGGCAAACCCCATATTCTGAGAAATCCTCTGTTGGTTATAAATCAGGCATGAGAGAAACCTTGCTCCCTTGAGATGACTGCCAAGGATAGAGATGCAGCTTCTTAAAGACAGTGTCTGGACAGCCTGTAAGATACCTGGCTCCTTTTAACAGCTCCACAAGCAGACAACAGAAATTGTTTCTCTTTCCAAACCCTCCATCACTTCCAAAAACTCCCTTTTGTTTCCCTTCTTTCTTTACACATCTTCCTCAGTTTCCTAGCAAGCATTTCAAATCTGACAGCCTGAGATTACTCCAGCAACTAAGAAATGCTTAGACATCTCTGATGCTGCCTGTGTCAGCCTCTTGCACCCTGCTGGGTGCTAACCCCACCCCAGCACAGCATCCCTCCTGCCCATACTCTCCCTTCTCTCCAACCACAATTAGATCATCTCAAAATATCTGTACTGCTCAGAAGCTCCAGGTCTGATGTGAGGGTTCACAGACTAATTTAGCACAACTACTTTACCATGGGATTTAAACAAGCTACTAATTTAAAAGCCCTGAATCTTTCTGGCTCTCCCTATGCTTCCCACAGGATCTGTGGGAATAAAGAGTATATAAAAAGAAAAAGACACATGAAATTCTTAGCCTTTCAGCCCTTCATTTCCCTGTGACTTTCAGACAGTTCTGACTTGCATGCTGGAGACACTGAGAGGTATTTTTTGATAAGAAACAGATTGAATATGCAGGTTTTCATTGATCTCAGTGCAAGGGAAGTTCACCTCTCTGAAGAAGTCCCCAGAGAGTCTAACACGTGGTGCTAGGCATAGTCAGGAACTTGTACTCAAGTCTGCTCTCTCTTGCTCTTCCTTTCTCCTCAGCAGGTGGTGGGAAGACCTCTTTATTTTCCTTTATTATGTTTTTAAGGGTTGCAAATGATTTTGACCATTTTGGCCTTAACTTAAGCAGCCAAAGTGGAGCCCTGAGATGCCCTTTAATCCTGAGCTGAAAGCTGAGTTGGAGCAGAAGCTGCTTACACAGTAGTGGGAAAACCCATTCTCCAAGAAGGAATTCTCCACAGCCACATGTGGCATTGCTTGAACACAACCCTCACCAGCAGCACAGTAATGCACAAACCAGAGCTGGGATGAACAACTTGCACCCTACACACATCTGAATTTCCATTTTCCCAGAGTGTTTCACCAGGAGTGCAAAATTCCCCTTCCTTGGAGGTGCTGGTGGCTCTCAGGTGGCCTCACATGCCTGGGGTGGGCTGCAGGTGCCTGGTGTCCCTGGGTAGCTCATGACAAGGTCCCACACAACACCCTCATCTCTAAATTGCAGAGAGATGGATTTAGAGGATGGACTATTCAGTGGAGAAGGAACTGGCTGGATGGACACAGACAGAGAGCTGCAGTCAATGCAGGGATGCCACCCACCAGATCAAGTTGCCCAGGGCCACATCCAACCTGGCCTTGACCACTTCCAGGGATGGGGCAGCCACAACCTCTCTGGGCAACCTGTGCCAGTGCCTCACCACCCTCTGAGTTAAGTAGGCAGTGGGGTTGGAACTAGACAGTCTTTAAGGTCCCTTCCAACCCAAACCATTCTGTGATTCTGTGATTTGCCTCAGTGCTGAAGAGCTGCAGCTGCACATCTGCAAGGTACTCCAGGGAGAAATGGAGCACAGTTTCATTCTTGTCAAGAGCCTCTCAAATCCAAGATCAGTGAAAGAAAATGCTTTCCCTCAAATTCTACCCTTAGTTTTATGACTCAGTTCAATTTTAGCAACAAAACAATGTCCTGTATCCCCTGTAAAATAAATGGGTGCAGTCCCACTGAAGTCTGGGCAGTTGCATCAAATATGCCAGCAGAGTCTGGTCCATGCAGGGAAGAGAGACCTTGGTAATGCTATGCTCTTCCCTATTGCCTGTGCCAAGAGATCATTTTCTCCAGTCAGAACTCCAACTGCAACTTTTACTATCAAGAATATTGCTTTTAAATAAGAAAAAGTAAACTATGATAATTTTCAATAACTATACTACTCTAGCCTTGATTTCCAAGGAAAAAACATTACCAAATTCAATTTCAGATAACATTCTATTATGTGCAAACCACTGTTGATATAATAACTTCTATTTTAGGTTGCTAGCAAAGAGAAGAACAATGTGACCCATTTAAAAACCAGCTCACAGAAAAAAATATCAGCAAGCCATTTATCATTTCTGTTTAATTTTGGTGATAAGCACCATTTGATAGAAGAATTTCTTTGGTACAGACCTAGCAGCAGCATAGGAGATGTTTGACCATAACACAGGCACTTTGCAAGGGTACTGAGAAATGCACTGTCTGTTTGTTGTCACTTGTTTGGGAAAAGAAAAGAAAGAGAAGTGCTCACTTAGGAATGCTTTAGTAGATGGATCCTGCATGTTTTGAAATCTCTGATTAATGGGCAAATCACACTCACACAACCTGGGACACAACAAACCCAGGAAAAGCTCCAGGCTTGGGGCAGAGTGGCTGGAAAGCTGCTTAGAAGAAAAGGGCCTGGGGGTGCTGGTTGATAGCTGGCTGAAGATGAGGCAGCAGGGTGCTCAGGTGGCTAAGAAGGCCAACAACATCCTGGCTTGGATCAGCACTAGGGTGGCAGCAGGACTAGGGCAGGGATTGTCCTCCTGGACTGGGCAGTGGTGAGATCACACCTTGAATTCTGGGGTCAGTTTTGGGCTCCTCACTCCAAGAAGGACATGGAGGTGCTGGAGTGTGTCCAGAGAAGGGCAAGGAAGCTGGTGAAGGGTCTAGAGCACAAGTGTTGTGAGGAGCAGCTGAGGGAGCTGGGGTTGTTTACTCTGGAGAAGAGAAGGCTCAGGGGAGACCTTCTCACTCTCTACAACTACTTGAAAGGAGGTTGGAGCCTGGTGGGGGTTTGTGTCTTCTCCAAAGTAACAGATGATAAGATAAGAGAAAACAGCCTCAAGTTGCACCAGGGGAGGTTTAGGTTGGCTATTAAGAGCAAATTCTTCCCCAAAAGAGTTGTCAAGCCCTGGAACCCATGGAAATGGTGGAGTCCTCGTTGGAGATATTCAAAACTCAATAGGACACAGCCCTGAGCAATCTGCTTTAGCTGACTCTGCTTTGAGCCTGGGGTTGGACTAGATGATGTCTAGAAGTGCCTTCTAAACCTCACCATTCTGTAAAGCCATTCTTTCTCTGACAGAAGAAGCAGTGTTGTCTCTGTAGGAGGCTCCATGTTTTAGCCATGGATGCATCCACATTTTTCTGCTGTTAGTAACTTCTGTTAGAAAGAATTCACACATAAACCTGCAGGGTCTAGGTGCACTCAGGACCCTGACGTCCACACAGAAAACAGGGACCTTTTGGCACCTGACTCTGGTGTAGATGTGTGATGCTCTGCTGCTCCTCACTGACTGCAGCCCTGCAGGCTGAGCTCTCCCATCTCCAGGCAAGGAGCACAGCAAGCACCATGACCTTGGTCTGTCCAGTATGATGAAGAGGAGGACAAGCTGCTGGTGGGGACAGCTAGGGACAGCTGCCTGTGCTGGCAACTGTGGCACCTGGGGAGCTCTTCTCTCAAGGAGAACCCACAGCTGATTTTTCCAGCCTACTTTCTGGACCTTTTGTGCTGATCCCACAAAGCACAAAGGGAATAGAGCAGGGCTGGGAATACGTGTGATAAAATATCTCCCCCAGCCTTTAGATACTGAACAGAAGGAACTGTGTAACAGGATGACTTCTGCACCAACTCTCCTGAGACAAAACCACTGCTGAAAGCAGTTTGTGGTGGTTCAGGACAAGTAATTTTCTTCCCAGGTCTGAATTAGACAAGGTCATTTTATGTTTTTCTTTAGTTTCCTATGGTTGTTGTGATTCTTGTCATCAATGAATTGTTTTGAACATCAAGCACATGCAGCAAACTACACTTTTGTTTTACATCATCCTTTGAATGGTAAGTTTTGACCTGCATTTTTAATAAATGAGGACCCACCACTTACTCTCTTCAGGATTAATTCATTCATGAGTCTCATTTTCAGTGGCTCTGAGGGAAAGACAACATTTGAAAGCAAATCAAGGTAGTAGATATCTTCCCTAATGCACTCTTGAACATATGTGACATGGTAAGGACTAGGAAAGCATTTCTGTGCTCTGAAATACATCTTGACAACACAGAAATGAAAAGCCAAGGAAAGCTAAAACCAAGCTAAGAGAACATTTGGCAGGAGCATGGGAGATTATGGGCAAGGAAAAAAAAAGTATTTGAAATAGTAAATGCTCAGAAGAGCTGAAATCTTATCTGCACTTGGTAAGAACAGCCTGAGATATGACATGGGCTGGAGAAACCACAGTGACACAGCAAACAAGGCAATGGCTACTGGTTTCCAATGAAAAAGAGATGATTATGTTGTGTCAGAAAACAAAAGATTTTAGTTGGGAGTCCTGACTGGTTATTTGTGTTTGAGCTTACTTAGGGAAACCACTGACCACAGAGCAGATTAGATCCTAGCTCTGCTGTGCAGCCATCACTGTAAATTCATTAATGTTTCCCTGCACTGCTCCAATGCCATTAGACTGCCCCATGTTCCATGTGTCCTGTCTGTGAATGCTCTCTTTGTCTCCCTGCTTAAGACAGAAGGTGAAAGGCACTGGAACTGAACTGATCTCTCAAGCCAAAAATCTCTGCAATCATAAATAAAATAAGCCCCTTCAGCTGAGTGTCTGTTGCCTCCTTTCTGATGTGGAAGCAGATGTCAGCACCAGGAGAGGGCAGGTGCAAAGTGCCTCTGTCAGCTGCTTCAGAAGGAGGAGAGGAAGTGAGTAAGTCACAGGGAGCTGTGTTGAATGTGTCTTTAGGAAAGCATTTACAACTTCCAGAGACATCCCTGCTAATGAGGGTGTGAGATGCCAGCTCTTTGGAAGTTACAACATGCACTGTTGCACTCCCATCAACTCTGATGGATGTGGTTTGCATGGGATTATCATTTATGCATGAGGATGTGAGGAATGATTCATTAAAATAGCAGAGAAAGTACTTAAGAAAAAAGGCCTAGGTCTAGAAACAGTGTCTGCCTTAGCTGAGTGCTATCAGAGCTACAACATTTCTTACCAACCCCCAACTGGATGTTTTCCATTCACTGTAGTACTGCCTGAATCTGCATATAAATACCCTGAAGTAGTAGCTGGAAAATATTATCCTTTATGACAAAGTGTCTTAAATCCTGAACCTAATGAAGGCCACAATTTTAGTTGTCAATCCTATTATTGCTGTTAAAGTGAACAGCAGTGTAGTCTGAGAGCATGTTATGTTTGGGGGTGTGATGAGAATCTGAATGCTGCCATCTTCCCCCCTAAGCCATCCAACTCTCACACAAAACATTGTCACTTCTCAATAAGGGCAAGAACAGACCCAGTGTCATAGAATCACAGAATCACAGACTGGTTTGGGTTGGAAGGAACCTTTCAAGGTCATCTAGTCCAACCCCCCTGCACTCAGCAGGGACATCTGCAACTAAAGCAGGTTGCTCAGAGGCCCAACCAGCCTGACCTGGGATGGCTCCAGGGATGGGACATCTCCCACCTCTCTGGGTAACCTGGGACAGGCTCTCATCAACCTCAGTGTAAACAATTTCTTCCTTTAATCTGGGCTAACCTCCCTTTTCTAGTTTCAGACCATCAGCCCTTGTCCTGTCCCAACAGGCTCCGCTAAAAAGTCTGTTCCCATCTTTTTTCTAGGCTCCTTTAAGTACTGAAAGACTTCACTAAGGTCTCCCTGGAGCCTTCTCTTCTCCAGGCTGAACAACCCCAGCTCTCTCAGCCTTTCTTCACAGCAGAGAGGTATCAGCTACCTGATCTTTTCTGTGGCTTCCTCAATATGATCCACAGCCTCTCTAAGGTGCCAGGCCAGGGTAAGTAGAAAAGGCTAGAGGTCACAGCCTCTCTTCCATCTCTTCCCACATCTGTCAAGTGTGTCCATGATTGTGGCAAAAGCTCTGCCCTGAAAAGAGACACTAAAAGAAGTGGGAGGGTAGGGGAGAAAACACTCACAGAAGAATCATACTTGGAGAAGCTTTGTAGATGCTTTGATTTAGTGCCATCAGACTTCTTGCTGCAGGTCTTCTACTGACTGCTAATGGAGACAGTCCCAAGAAAACATAAATGATGCCTTTCAACCTGAAAAGTAACCTCTGCCTCTCTGAATTCCAAGGAAGGATCTGCCCAAGCCATAAAAAGGCATGAGGACCCATGAAAAGCCTGCCCTCTCATATGATAAGGTCTCTCTGGAACAAACTGTTGTTTAATCAGAGTATATAGGTAGGCAAGTGTCAGATTTTCAGCCAAAAGCCCTGCTGGCTCCTTCAATATGATCCCTGCCCAAGTGTGCCAGGTTGAACTGCTGGAGATGGGCCATCTCCTGGGTGAAGAGAACACCCAGCACTCACATGGCTGTTAATATACCCAAGAGAGAGCTTTTCAGTGCCAGAATGAGATTTTGAAGTCCTAGGCAGAAACAATAATAATAGATTTCAGAAGAATTTCAATTTGCTGGGACAAATACTGCCCCACAGCTGGGAGCCAAAACCTGCTATGTCAGAGAAAGTGCTTGCACACAGCTGAGCAGTTTGGGAAGCAGCACAGGACCATAGAGGGCAGAGAACCTTTCCTGCTTACCTGACAGTCATCCTGTTCCCTGAAACCTTCACAATAATCCTGAAATACTGCACTGTCTCCTGGTGCTCTGCCTCTGCCTCTTTCCTAGATGAAGAGAAGCTGAGCTTATCTGCTCTGCTGATAGAACAAAGCATGAACTAACTCCCTTCCTGTGGAACAAACATTAGGAAGCAGCTGAGGAGACATTTAAGACTCCTGTGTTTCAGTGTAAACCAGAAAATGCCTGTTTGCAGGTTCTTAAACAGGAGGGTGGGGACTGTGAAGCACAAAATCTTACAGGAACAGTAAAAAAGGGTTTATATCCATCTCTTCTTTTGAGTGAAGAAGTCTCCTCTGATGACACCTTTCCTCCCCCTTTCTTATACAGAACTGCTGTATTTGGAGGTACTGCAGGACACTGATAAAACACTAGAGCCACTGGATGACTTACTGCATGGAAATCTGGGGCAATTTGGCAAAGATTTCATATTCAGGGTGTGAAAGGAGTTTTATTTTAACAGCAACTGTTTGAAGTTGTTCAGTGGCTCAGAAAGTTAGCAGTCCCTTTGCACTGCTGAATAGGAACATTTCTGTGCCTCTGCAAGATCTCAGTTTTTTAAGGTTGGGGATACAAAGACAAATCCCCTCACTGATTCCTTTTACAACACATCTAATCTAAGGCAGGTGTTACTACATTATTTCTGACAATGTTATCACCCTGGAGGAATACTAATTCAAGAAATCAGTGTTCAAGGTTCCTGCCTCTAACATTGAACTGGGAACAAAATCAGTTGCTTCTTCCTAGTTACCTGCCTTGAAACATGATTAATGAATGGTAAAATCTAAACCTGAATGGAAACATCTCCTGTTCTTGAGTTCCACTTGAACTGTTTTGAACTACAAAACTGAGGATGTGAGCCAAGAGTCTTTCTAGCAGCATTACAGTGTTATCTCCTGCTGTTCTCTACCTTTTACTACCTGGGCTCCCTTTAAATACTTGCTCCTTCTCAATTATTATCTGCAGTTGACCATTGGACTTTGAAACTGCCAACTGCTTTCCCTATCTTTTGCTTCCTGCTGTATATACTTTGAAATCATACAGTTTGTTTTCTATCACTCAGATTACATGACTTGAGAGGAGAAGGCAGAGAAAACTGCATGAAAATAGAGAGCTCTTTAATTGCTACAATATGTGACAGTGGCACAACTGACAAAAGAGCTGCTGTACTTCAGACTCTGGGGCTAATTCAGTGGTGAATAGGAAAAATAATTAGAAATGAAAATGGTAGTAAGTGGAAAAAGGAGTAAACAAAGATTGACAAGTGGAAATTGTGGATATAAAAATATTGATGAACATTTCAGGGCAAAATTTGTCACTAGGCTTCACACTAAGAAGTGACAAGTTTTTAACTACATTAATAATAAAATAAATCTGAAGTCGATTACTGAGACTGTGCCTTTGTTAATGGGGAGAAAGAAGAGTGTCCAAAGAAGGGCAAGGAAACTGGGGAAGGGTCTAGAGCACAAGTCTTGTGAGGAGCAGCTGAGGGAACTGGGGTTGTTTACTCTGGAGAAGAGGAGGCTCAGGGGAGACCTTCTCACTCTCTCCAACTCCCTGAAAGGAGGCTGGAGCCAGGTGAGGGTTGGTCTATTCTCCCAAGGAACAAGTGACAGGACAAGAAGCAATGGCCTCAAGTTGTGTCAGAGGAGGTTCAGGCTGGATATTAGGGAAAATTTCTTCACTGAAAGAGTGGTTAAACATTGGCACAGGCTGCCCTGGGAAGTGGTGGAATCTTTGTATCTGGAAGTGTTCATAAAATGGGTAGAGGTGGTGCTGAAGGACATGGTTTAGTGGTGACTTGGCACTATTCTATGTCTTGGCATTGCTGGGTTAACTGTTGGACTCAACAACAGGTTTCTTCCAACCTTAATGATTCTATGATTTTAGGGGTTCCATATTTGGAGAGAAGGCATCTGATCTTCTTACATCATCTGTATGAAGAATTGTGCAGATCATGAATAGCTAAGGAGTATTCCACACTATCCTAAAGCTGAGAATTTTGAAATCTGATTTAACTCTATGCCCTCATGCCCCAGAGTTCTACAAGAACTGGCTGAACAGATCTTCTGGCTTTTCTGCAACAGGGAAATGTTACAAGGCCTAAAGAACTTAAACATTATGTAAATATTAAAGAAAAAAGAGAGAAATGAGATAATCTAGGTAATTACTGTCTGGCTAGCCTGACAACAGCTCCAGGAAACATACAAAAGACATTGATATGGGATTTCAGTCATAAAAGCTTGATGGAAAGGAATATAATTAATGCTAGTGACAATACTTTCACTGCAACTATGTCTTGTCAAACAGATGTAAAGAGATTACAGATTTTTATGAGGCATAAGATTTCCTGGTGGACAAGATCCTGATTAAAACTGAACAGTAGGACCCATTCAAGTGAATGGCATTTGAGGTCAACTAAATGTAAAATGATAATGCAGGCTGTGTCCACATTCTGCAGACTGGCTCCTGGATACCCTGACTCTGAAGGAGGATTTAATGTTTATACTAAGCAGCAGCAGAACAAGAGCTCCAATGTCTGATTCGACAGCAAAGAGACTGATGTGAATCGTCAATGTGCAGAGAGAAAAGGAGTGAATGAGGCCACAGAGGTGAAAAGAAGAACAACACAGGAGAACTCTGCTGTCTGCCTTTTTACTGTGGGAAATGGGGAAATGGGCAGAAAAAGAATCAAAAAGCTAAAGCCAAGATATCTTGGTCTTAACCCTCAGTAAGTGCTAACGAGCTCCTTTTGTTTAGACCACACAGAGGTGCCCAGCCTAGAGTGAGGGAGCACATCAGAGAGAAAACACAAAGCAAGAGAAGCTCTTCTGTCAAGGCAGACAAGCACAATGTGAACCAGTGGCTGGGAGTGAAAGCCAGCTAAATTCAAATGAGAGCTGGGTACCCATTAGTTAACACTGAAGGAGACTCAAGCACTGGAACAAACTGTCAAAGGAACCAATTCTTCATCTCTTGATGTCTCCAGGTCATGCATTTCTGGAAGATGTGCTGCCACAAACCACAAGTTATTATTTATGGAGAGCCAAATAATTAACTTCCTACATGAGTAACTGTGAAGTGCAGTAGGTGGTGATACAGGAAGGCAGACTGCAGCCTGAATGGGTGGTTTCAGAGCTGCACCAGAACAGGGCACGTGAGCACTTTGCCATCGATGGATGTTTACAGATTGATAAGCAAAGCTCAGGAGATGAATGAAGAACTAACTCTCCTTTCACCATCATTTTATGGACTCAAATATCTTCAACCTGATCAGTGCTTCCCCCTTCTCACAAGCTTCCCAGCTGAAAAGCCAACACCTTTATGCCAACACCTGCTTGTGCTCCTCTAGTGAAAGACTGCTGAGGCTCATTACTTAGCTCATTCTCTCCTTTGATGTTAGCAGATATTACATCTCTCTCTGATTCAGTGCTTCCTTTTTAAACAGTTAATTTGCAAGTTGCAGATTTAATGTCTCTCAGTTCCACTGACAAAGAGCCACTTCACTTCAATAGGTGTTAGATGAAACTCATAATCCTCCAGGAATCTCATTTAATCTTAAAGATCTGAAATCATTACAGTTAGGTAAAAAGATATTTATCATCTGCTCATGGCAGATTTTTCCTCTGGGCTTCCCACCTTCATTCTTAAATGTAGGTCTGGGTGTATCTTTAGTTCTGCTTCCTTCCTAAAGAAATAAAGAACTATTTACACAGGAGTTTTGCCATGTCAGGGCCTGTGATTATCATTTGCAATCTGTGCTCCAGAGACACCCTAGTTCATCCTTTATCTCTCCTTTCCTTTTAGCCTACTAGGGGAAAAGAAAAAAAATCTCACTTCCCTTCTACTCTTTTATTGTCTGCAGGATTTCACTTTACTCTTGTACTTATTTGACTTCATCAGCAATTCCTGTTGCCTTTGCCACTTTTTAGAATTCTTTAAGATTTTTTTTCCAGGGCTAAAACCTGTCAGGGAAAAGAAAAACTCCAGGAAACTACATCAGATTATTCTCTATTTTTGTAGTGTGCCCTTAATGACATTGTATTTTTTATTATTTCTTCTCTTTTGACTGTATTTTTAGTCCTTAGAAATGGCTTTTTATTCTTTGTCTTTTCTTTAAAGAACCTGAAACTATCCTGTCATAGCTTCAGTGTCCTCTAGCTGTAAGTGTTAGTTCTTATGGGCAGCCACAAGAGTCCTGGTTTACACACCTGAACACTGGGAGAGTACATGCCAGTGATGTGCCTCATTTAGAAACATCAGCTTGCCTTTTGCTCCCTCCCAGTAAAGAACTTTCTCCTCCTGTTCTCATGCAACCTCCTGGGTTCCAGTTGGTGCCCAGTGCCCCTTGGCCTGGCCCTGGGCACCACTGAGCAGCGTCTGGCCCCAGCCTCTTGCCCCCAGCCTTTAGCTCTTGCTCAGCATTGAGCAGCTCCCCTCTGGGGCTGCTCTCCTCCAGGCTAGGCAGCCCCAGGGCTCTCAGCCTTTCCTCCTGCCAGAGATGCTCCAGTGCCCTCAGCATCTTCCTAGCCTCTGCTGGACTCTCTCCAGTAGTTCCTTGTCTCTCTTGATCTGGGGAGCTCAGAACTGGACACAATACTTCAGATGTGGCCTCATTTGAGCAGAGCAGAGGAGGAGGAGAACATCCCTGGACCTACTGCTCATACTTTTCTCAATGCACCCCAACAGAGCATTGGTCTTCTTGGCTACAAGGGCACATTGCTGCCTCATGGTGAACTTGTTTTCCACCAGCACTCCCAGGTCCTTCTCTGCAGCTGCAATTTTGCACACAAGCATTTTATAGCTTTACTGCAGAAAAACTTGTGCATACCCTTCCAGACCAA
Organism: Galbula dea; assembly: GCA_013399015.1. Classification (NCBI taxonomy): domain Eukaryota; kingdom Metazoa; phylum Chordata; class Aves; order Piciformes; family Galbulidae; genus Galbula; species Galbula dea. The sequence continues at coordinate 874,815 of VWZX01000455.1, forward strand.
TCTGTTGATCTTTTAACTCCCCCCAAAACCATACACATTGTAAGTAATAAAGTGAAATGTGAAGTTTGTGCAGGACCAGCCTGCCCTCCTGTCAGCTGGCCAGGTCAAGAAGCCACATCTGCCCTTACAGAGCATCACACAAAGCCACTGAAAGCACCTTTTGGGGTGGATCTAAGGGGAAATTGGGATCCAGCTGAGATATTTTGCAGTGTTTGCAGGATGGCATTTGCCAATGTAAACCTGACTTGCAAACAAACAGAGTCTTTCACTGTAAATGGTTTCTCTTTGCTATAAATGGTCCCTTTAATGAAAATGATCTCTCTTTACCTTTTCAGCTTGGACTATTTATATTCCCTCACCAACCTTTTCCTTTTTGTAACATGTTACTTCAACTGCAGAAAAAATGATAGGCAAATAATATTATTCCAGGAACAGTGGCATATTATTCCTTGTGATGAACTAGTTCCTTTGAAAATGTGCAGAGACATTTCCATTTTTGTTCTACAGAAGCCTGTGCTTTAATGGGCAAAGGCAGCAACTTTCTGCTCATACTTCTAAGCTTGGATAAGAATCAAACTTATCTGAGGGAGTAACCTGGCAAGAAACAAAGATAGAAACAAGACCACGTGAGAGCTGATTGCTGGCCAACCTCATGGTCCAACAGAGGAAGCAGAACAGGGAGCCCTATTCACTGAAAAAGTGAGATGCTCCTGGTCCCTTCAGTTGCCTGTGTTGCTGTACAGACACTGCTTTTTCTTTCAGGATATCTTGGCAAGAACTGAGATCTGGCTCAGAGAAGCAGAAATGGGCTCTAAATTGCCCCAGATGGAATACTCCAACATCCCACAAACCTCTCTCTCCTTATCATAATATTAAGTCCTGCATGCCTTCAGTGCTGACAGCAAGGCAGTAAAGAAAAAAAACCCCAGTGAATAATAATGGAAGTCTGATCATTTCACAGCCTGAATTTCTCATCCCCTGAATCAGAGAAACAATTCTCAGTTCTGTGTTCTGCAAACAATCTGGCAGGTAGGAATGTACAGCTTCAAACCACTTGCATGTAATTCTGCTTTTCTTTTCCCTCCAGATTCCTTAGTAACCTGTACAACTCTCTGCATGGGACTCTCCCTTCCAGAGTGGGGAAAGCAATCAGCACAGTTGTTGAAATGGAACCTTCTTTAAAAGTGTTGCTAGCCATTAGTGACAACTGACACCCAGAAATGTCACAGTGTTTGGATGCAGAAGTTTGGTTCAGGCCTGGTTTTCCCAGTATGGACATGGTAAGGTGCCTAGAGAAGCTATATTGTCTTGTGAAAAAGAATCAGTAACTGCATGAGAAATAAGTGTGTCTAGATACAGGAAATACAAGAAGAGTTGTTTGCCTTCTCACCAGGACTAAGTATTAGACCAAATGTCTCAGAAGGCTCTTTCTCATCTGACAGAAGGGAATGTCAGACTCCACTGCTTCTGAACTACTGTCCTCTGAGTTCAAAGAGGAACTGTTAAGCCCTGGATCTGTGCCTGAGCTTTTTTTCTCCTGCTATTATCAAAGAGTGTGATCATTAATCCCAGCTAAACAAGAAGTCAGCATGTTCCACAGAATCAAAGGCTGAACCAGGATTCAGGAGAGAGGTGCCCTGCTCCTGCTTCTGCTGGTGAGGTGCCATATCACCCAGGAGCATCATGTTGGCTGGCTTCTCCTACCTTTTGCCCATCAGTTTGATACTAGTTGGAGGCCCCCAACCATATCTCCCCACAGAGCTTTCAGTCTGCTGAGCCAGGGCAGCAAAACACCACAAGCAATGCAGTTTTACTGAATAAAGAGTGTAGTTATATGTATTACAGTTATGCATTTAACACCTTTGCACAGTAAAGTCAACCACTGGGAGCTTCTACACAAACCTGAACTTCAGATGTCTGGTAGGAATGAAGTTTCTGAAGATTAATAGAAGGTCAGTTCAGGAGAGAGATGGAACACAAATGGCTGCCATAACCCATGTGATCCTCACAAAGTGCACTGAATTAAAGAGAGAAGAACTCAAAGGTGGAAGTAGATGCCTCAGGACAACTGTATCAGGTAATGCTACAACACTGAGTGTTTCTTGGTTGCACAGCACATTAATGCATGGCAAAAGGCAGTGCATAAAGCACTGTCAGTATACTACAGATAGGAACAGAAATGGACTGACAGACCACAGCACTTTCATGAGTACCTGCATCATGAAAGGATGATTGTGAACAAGACTTAGATCATGCCAGAATCTCCATCTGATTGTCTCAGTCCTTTGACTTCAGACTAAGTCTGTAAGTGAATGACCTGACCAAAGACTAGTCAGGTCATTACCCATATTTGTGGCTGAAGCTAAACATGAGGAGGGCTTTGTTCCATGCTCCATTTCACTGAGGAGACATACCCTCAAACTCCTTTGTTACTTACACACTTCACCATTAAAGAAGCTGCAGGAATCTTCAGTGCAATCTAATCTGCTGATTAGATCATGCTACACCTGACAGATGCTATGGAAGAAATAGATAATTTGCACAGAGAACAACTCATCAGACATATGGGAATAAAGAAATGCCAACTGTTCAGTAAAGCTTTACCTGCTATGCCTAATTTTACAGAGATATGGAAAGAAAGGAAAGGTTAAAAGGAAGAGCAACAAATGTATGTAGCTTAGCTCTTAGACTCAAGAGAAGCATTTATTGAAAACAGGAACTTGCAGGTCTGATAATGTTGTCCCTTATAAGTGTGAAATTCTAGAACAGATGTCCCACAGGAAAGCTACTGCAGGAAAGGACTTAATAGAGGGCATGAATGAAGTACAGTGCTTCAAGGAGCAAGGGAATGAACCCAGCCTCCTAGGATTGGAGTTGTTTGTTTTTCAAAACGTGTTTGAAGAGGAAAATGAATTCCCAGTCAGATGTACCAGAACCAGTGATGATTTAGAGGAATGTTTGTTTTTTCCTCCTGTGGTTGAGCAATGATTCAGAGGGATTGACACTACTATAAACAACTAGTTTCAAAAGTACTCCTCTGCTTCATTAATGAAATTCCAGCTCAGTCCTTACCCTTCCATCTCACTTTCACACTGATAATTTCTGCTCCCAGGAAATCACAGGTATAACAGGAATGAATTGAGGAATGCTGAAGCACAATGAGGTCCACACCTAGATCAAGCCTTGTGAATCACAGCACAGGATCAGGATGTCATCCTACTGAGATATATGGATGCAGGGAGGTCTGCTCACTGTTTTTAGGCGGCCAAGAAGGGTAAATAAAGGGCACTTCCACTTACCATTGTAGCAGCTCTTTTTGACTGACTCTGTTCCTGGTTGCTGTCAGGGGTTGCAGACTGTCAGTGCTGGGTTCCTATTCCCCTTGCTGTTACTGGTGCAAGTATTTTGGGGAGATCTCTATTACAGAGGTCCCTTCTGTCCTTTTTTCCATTGAGAGAATGAATGTTCACTAAGTCCATACATGCTGTTGGCATAGGAGATGGAAGAGTCCTCTCATGTCCTTGAATTGATGCATCCTCCTGTTGGGGAGAGACCTTCCTCACACTCTACATCCTATATATTCTGCAAAAGGAGTTGAAGCCACACTCCTGGGTGTGGCTTAAATGAAGGGGTCACTGCAATGAATATGGAGGCTTCAACACTCTTTCAGAACACAAAGGACAGAGCTGGACTCCCTTGCTTATTCAGTGCCCTCCTTATCCTCACTGAGGGCCTCCATTCTTCCCTAGGAGGGACACTGCAGGCTGAGGAGGAACCACAGAATCATAGAATGGCTGAGATGGGAAGGAACTTCTGGGTATCACCTTGTCCAAATCCCCTACTCAAGCAAGGCTCTCAGAGCACGTTCTCCAAGACCATGTTCAGGTGAATCTCTGGGAATATAGACTCCACAACCTCCCTGGGCAACCCGGGCCAAGGCTTAGTCACTTTTACAGTAAAAAATATTCCCTGATGTTCACAGGGAACCTCTCATGTTTCAGTTTGTGCCCACTGCCTCTGGTCCTGTCACTGGTCTCCTTAGAAAAGGGACTGGCTGCATCCTCTTTGCTTCTTCCCCTCAGGTATTTGTACCCATCGCTGAAATCCCTGAGCCTGCTGTTCTCCAAGCTGAACAGTCCCAGCTCTCAGCCTTTCTTCATAGGAGAGATGCTCCAGTCCCTCAACCATCTTAACAACCCTTCACTGAATTCTCTCCAGTATGTCTATGTCTTTTTTGTACTGAGGAGCCCAGAACTGGACCCAGCACTTCAGCAGTGCTGAGCAGAAGGGCAGGATCACCTCCCCCAACCTTGTGGCATTGCTTTGCCTAATGCAGCCAAGGTACCGTTCACCTTCTCTGTGGCAAGGGCACATTGCTGGCTCATATCCGACCTGATGCCCACCAGGACCCACAGAATCCCAGAAGCATGGTAGGGGCTGGAAGGGACCTCTGGAGATCAGCCAGTCCAAACCCTCTGCTAAAGCAGGGTCACCTAGAGCAGACTGCAGACCTACAGGTCCTTTTCTGCCAAACTTCTTTACAGCCTGGTGACCTGTACCAGCGCCTGGGCTGTTCCTCCCCAGGGGCAGAGCTTTCTTTTTCTCCTTGTTGAAGTTTTTCCCCTTGAGTGTCCCCTGGGCGGCTGCGCCCAGCTCCAGAGGCAGCGGGAGCTGAGTGGACACCCATAAACCCACCCAGGCGAGGGGAGCAGCCTGAGGGGAAGGCACAGGGAGGATGAGGGTCCAGCAGCCCCACGGGGGGGACCCCACTCCACTTTTCCCTCTCCGAGAACCACCTCACCCACCCCAGTTAGGACACGTACCTGCTCTCGGTCCCGCCCGGCGGCCGGCCCCTGCCCCACCACAAGGCGAGAGCCGGCAGCGGGGGCGGGAGGGCGGAGGGAGGGGTCTGAGGCGCGGTGCGGAGCGCAGCCAGCCTGCCTCGCCCCCTCGCACACACACAGATACACACAGCCGCCCATGGCTGACAGGAATCTGATCGAGGGCTCCGAGCCCTTACCGCCCCGGGAGGAGACTCCGGAGTGGGGCTACGAGGAAGGTGAGGAGCGGGCGGGAGGCTCCGGCGAGGAGAAACTTTCGCCGTGGCTAAGGGAAGCAAGCGGCGGTAGGAGGTTTTCGGTGGCGGAACGGAGGCAAAATCAGCCGCTCCGAGCCGCGGGGAGCGACAGGGCTGACACTGGCGGTGGGGGGAGAACAGCGCTGCTCGGGGGCCAAGGGGCAGGTTTGCCTTTCCCTTTCCCTTCCCTTGTGCTCACTGATGATCTGCCTGGCTTGGACATGGTACCAGCTCTCCCTGTGACACCTTTCCCTTGTCCCTCAGGAGTGGAGTGGGGGCTGATTTTCCCTGATGCCAACGGGGAGTACCAGTCACCTATTAACTTGAACTCCAGGGAGGCTAAATATGACCCCTCGCTCCTAGAGGTGCGTTTGTCACCGAACTACGTGGTGTGTCGGGACTGTGAAGTGATCAACGATGGGCATTCCATTCAGATAGCCCTCAAGTCAAAGTCAGGTATGTTGAAACGTGGCCTTTGCTTTCCCCTTGTCCCGAGATCCTGAGACTGGTGGTAGGTGTATCCTGGAGGAAGGGAACAGGAGCTGCTCCCAGCAGTGAGTGCGTGGCTGTGCTCCTTCAGCATGGACTAAGAACGTGGCTAGTGACTTCAGTAGGAAAAGGAGCAGCTTTGCCGTGGGAACTGCAAGTTTCCCTGCCACACTGGATGGTCAGTCAGATTGCTGCCATGCATGTCCAAAATTTGCTCTTGTGGTGGTGACATCTAAGTCACTGCCATTAGTGATAGCAGTCCAAGCTGTCACTGAGATGGCGTGTTGCCAGACTCTTGTGGAGCTGGCAAAATTTGTCCTTGGTCCAAAGTCTATGTAAGTCAAAAGAGCTTTTCCCATTGATTTGAGTGAGTTCTGAACACTAACTACAGGACTGGGTAGCTTGAGATAGACATTCAAGTGACAGATGCTTACAGTATTGGTGGAGAGCAGGTAGCAAAGCACTCCTTATTTCTTCAGGAGTTGTTTGGTCTCATTCATCAAACAAGAATTGGAAGCATTAGTAAACAGCTCCAGCTTAAGTGAAACTGCAGCATCTCCTTCAGACATTTCATCTGGGTAAATTATTCTCAATGAAGAAGGAGGCAGCTGTCAAGAAAGTAGGGAAAAAAATGCCCATTGTGGTAGTTCTTACCATGTGTTTGCAAGAGAATCCAAGTTATTCTAACCAGTCTTAGTAACAGCCTTTTGGGGGCATTTAAACAGCTGAACATTGTCAAACCATGAGACATTCCAACTTTTGTTTTCTTCAGAGCTCCCAGTAGTCCTGGGAGCTCCAGCTGTGCTGAGAGTAAGGGAGTCAGTTCAGTTTTACACTGAATTTTTTAAAAGGGAAAGGTTTGTTATTTTAATACTGTTGTTTTCCTTTAGGATTTCCTTTCTGTGATAAATCCCACCTATTGTTGCAACACAGAACATTTCTTTCTGCAGAACTTTGCAGGTTTGCAAAAGAATAGTCATTCTGTACTTCCAGGCAGTTTTACTCCTTAATCAGAAGCAGAGCTCTTCTCCTAAGGAGTAAGGGAGGGACCTGCAGGATAGCAAAGGTTCTTGAGGAGGATCACAAAGAGAAGACCACAAAGCTTCTGTGGAGGAAGAGAGAGTGACCCCAAACAAGGTCATCAATTGCATGCCAAAATGCAGCTCCTTCAACCCTACCTTTCCCAAGGGCAGTTATTCTATAGTAGCTCAATACTGTAGCATTAAAGAGACTTCCACCAACAGGCCTCAATGCAAACCCACTGAAGACTTCCTCTTAGACTGGGATGCAGGATGATGTCAGAATGATGAGTCTTGAAATATAAGAACATGTGAAATAGGATAAGAGTGTATGACTAGTTGTGTATCAGGCTTTTAGGAAATCTTGCTTTAGTTACAGCTTTTCCTTGGATTTCATGTCAGATAATTTCCCATTCTCCATTTGTAAACTGGAGATAATTTTCCATTTTTGGGAGGGGGAAGGCAGTGTTTGTTATCCTTACCAAGAGAAGAGAAGAGTTAATAAGCTGTGTTTGACCTAGTATTCTGGCCAATTTTCAGGGACTGCGGAAACTCCTGCAGCTTCTTTTCCTCACAGGGGATCTCTGATGGCAAATCCATTTAGCCAGATTATTTTAATGGGAACTGTTGAGCACTAAATGCTTTTGAAACTCTGTCCAATTAGTATGCAGGAGATCCTCATCTTACTGTAATATTATCAGTTAAAGAAAAACTTACTGGTGGTAAAAGGTAAACTGATTAAAACATATTAAAAATCAATTTGTCATTCCTGGTGCCTGATTTTTATCCTTTAATTCAGGACACACAGTCCATCTGGAATTCCCAAATCCTGTTCATTATTTAATTGCAAACATTTTCACAGGCTGTTTCCAGTTTGAACACTGTACATGTGTTATGCATTAGCTGGAAGAAGCATGACCAACTGTGTAATGGAATCGTATGTTGAAAAATGCTTCAGAGGATCTCTGACTAACAGAGAGACTTCTCTTGAGCCAGCAGTGGATTGCACAGGGAATGATGGTTTCAGACTCATTTCCTAATGAGGATCAAAAACTGCTGAAAGGCAAAGTGAAGTTAAATGTGTTTCATGCATTGACAAGGATCAAGATTTGATGAAAGGCAAAGGAAAGATAAGCATGCATCATGCACTGAAATACTTTTATCATGGGATCAGTATTATTACTTAAGCCTCAGAAATAAAGCTCCTTGAAGCTCCTGGAGATCCAGAACTACAGGTCCCTTCCAACTCCTAATATTCTGTGATTCTGTGATATAGAGAACATTTGTTCTAGTTCCACTTTCTGTAGGAGCAGTGTTCTTCTAAGAAAATGCTCCATTTTCCTAAGAAATGGCACTAACTTGAGTATCACTTTTCCTTTTGTTTGGCCACATTTCCCTAGGTAATTCAATTGGTTGTTTCCCCTAGTATTCACCAGATTTGTACATTTTCCTTATCAGATACAGGCATAGAGAGAGTGTAGATAAAGCAAGTTTAAGAAGCAGATCTGAGTCTAGAACTACATTTGGGACACTTCATTTTAGAAACCCTGATGGCTGTTAGATTAGTTATGAGGAGTTATTAAAGGAGGATTAATTGGAATATTTTACTTCTTTTTCCCAAAGTAATTGCTTAAAAAACCCCCATAACTGATGAGATTTCTCTCAGTGTTTTTATAGTCCTGTACTTCTGGTTTTCTGTTTGGACAGTTGCAGTATGATTCAATTGCTAAATTATGTTCTAGTATTCTACAGAGTGTTGGGCCCCAAACTGAGACCCTTTAAGTTTGTGTGTCAAAATAGCTTTATATTATGGAACTTTAATTCCCCAAAGCTGTAGGTTATGCAATTAAATAACCCTTATCAATTATCAGAGCTTGTAAAAGATTCATGCAAAGTCTATGAAGTGTAAGCTAAAATTTAATGGGTTCTGAGGGAGACTGTGAATGCTCTCAAAGAAAATTCAGCCCTGCCTAGAAGCCAATACTCTGTGATTTCAGTGGGAAGTCAGCTACAGCTTGTGGAGTAATACTTGAGCTGTAGCAGATTCAGAAATCCCTGGGCAAAATGTTCCCACTGATGAATTCCAAAGCAGATTTGGCTTCACAAGGTACAATTGGTTGCTTTTACTACTCATGGTGGAAGTCTCTATTAATGCAAAATGTCTGAGCCTTGATACAAATGTGTGTGTGTGCTGCAATTGTGGACAGATGCTTTTAGGAAATTCTGGTTGTTTAAAAAACAGAAGTAAGACAGCTACCTGGAAGCTGTTTTTTAAGTACAGGAGGTATGTTGTTGCTCCTGTGTGTAGGTTTGATTGTATTTGGGTTTAGCAGCATTCTGTCTCTTAGGCACCTGACAGATGGTATATGACTGAAGGCCTTTGCCTAGCAAAACAGTGGCAATCTAAAGTTTTCTGTCAGTTTCTGTGACTCATAGCAAATAGAGGTGATGGAGATTAAGGATTTGGACAAGTTGGAGGTACTTACCAGTTGAGAGCAGAACCCCTGCCATCTGCTTAGAGCATACTAAGCTACTCTCTTGATAAGAGCAATAAACATATTCACCTTTCTGACTGATAAAGGTTTGATGCTTTTATTTTGTGTTGTGCCCAGCTGTTCTGCCTCATAAAACAAAGAGTTCAGCAGCACAGCAGCTTCACTGCCCCAGCTCCTGTTCTGATCTCAAGTCTGTTGAGTTTATTCTTCTCCTCTCTAGTTCCCCTCTTAATAAAGAAGCTGCAACAATCTCCCCATTGTGTGTGGCTAAGCCATTCAGTGGCTTCTGTTGTGAAAGCCAAGTTCCTGACCACTTCTCTTCTCTCCCAGTGTTAATAGGAGGGCCATTACCTCGAGGGCATGAGTTTGAACTGCACGATGTCCGGTTTCACTGGGGGAGAGAAAACCAGCGTGGTTCTGAACACACAGTGAACTTCAAGGCCTTTCCCATGGAGGTAAAAGTGACACTGGGTTTTGCAAACCCTGCTAAATGCAGATGATGTTATTTCATAGCCTGAATTCCTGGTAATTCAAAAGAGAGTTTCCTTATAGCTCAGCATTTTGTTGTTTTCTGTTTCAACCACAAAACTGTCTTGCTGAGGTGTGCTTCAGAGCAGGCAAATTAGGATCTGTGCCTGGAATAGAATGCTTCCAGCGCTCATCACATTGTATGATTAATTGGTCATAAAGTTAACCTGCAGAATTATTAACTTCTGTCTTAATATTATTAGTGTTCTAACAAGATTTGCCAGTTCAACACTTCCTGTGTCACCTTGACTAATAGCTGCAGAAGGGGAGAGCTAGCCCCTGGAAATATTTCCATGGTGAATAATAACAACTTAGGTAAACTTGGACTAAGTGTAGAGCAGTTTGTTCAGCTTTACCTACCTGAAAATTGAAGATTCAGTGATATTCTTGAGTTTGTTCTGTAATATTTCAATGAATCACAAGATTTTTGAAACACAAGCAAAGTGATGGTGCAGTCTGAAAAAAATCAGCAGTTCATGGGGTGTTGATTTGGGGTTCTAGGCAACTCAAAATGCTGGGACCTAGTTCTCCTGCCCTCCAGCAGCCATTCCTCATATGACTTCACTTCCCACTGTCCTGCTGCTTACACTTGTCAAGTAGTGGGTTCCAGTTGGTGCCCAACTGACCCTTGTCCTGTTGCTGGGAACAACTGAAAAGAGCCTGGCTCCATCCTCTTGCCCCTACCCTTGAGATACTGATAAGCATTGGTAAGATCCCTTCTTAGTCTTCTCTTCTCCAGGCTAACCAGCCCCAGGTCCCTCAGCCTTTCCTTGTCAGGGAGATGCTCCAGTCCCCTAATCATGTAGAGGTTCATGGTGAAATGGTTTAGAGTACTGAGCTTATTTAACTTCCAGAACAGCTCCTTGAGATAATTCACCCTATCAACACACACTGCTCATGTGGCTTGGAGGCTGAGTTCTTTGTTATTTTTATCCTTACATGTAGTTGAACAGAGATTTGTTTTCTACCTTCCTTGACTGAAGAAAGCAGAAATACAGCAGTGTTATCATTTCCACAGAAACAGCTGTGTTTGTGGTCAGCCAGGAAAGCAGGACAGAACAATAAATAGTTGTCAAAGGTAAATGCTGCAACACATCTTGGGCAAGGAAGGAGAAGCAGAGGCTGTCCATCTTGGTGCAGTGCTCCTCTCTCTGTTCCATGAAAACAAGAGCATGAAGACTGGTCTTGCCTTTTGGCCAGGAGTTCATAGGAGACATTTGTGCAAGTTTCTCCAGAAATCTTTTTCACTAAGTGCTTCTAGGAAAGAGTTTTCCTGTGCCTTTGGCCAAAGTTACTTTGGCCACTGCTTGTGCTGAATGTTTAGTAATGGTCTTGACGCTGAGAGACTGGTTTCTTGCCAGCAGCTGGAACAAGGTAGCAAAGATAAGGTTGTGCTTTACAGTGCACATTTCCACAGAGCAGTAAAATCAGACTTATGCATGTGACTTACCTGAACTTAATTTAGGTGTGAGAAAGAGAGGAACTAATGGACATCTTTACTCCTCTTCATGCCAAGAGTGAAGGAGATGGAGGAATTAAAAATGAAGATCTAATGAAACTCCAACTCTCTCCTTAACCTTTGATGTATAAAGGGAGATAGAAGGGGACAGGAATTGCTGCTATTTATTTTTGTTGTTTAACAAAGTTGAATTAGAGGCAGCTAAAAAATGGAGTCTCATTGTACATGATCTCTGGATAAGTACAGCATACTGTAGTGCCAGGACAAATCAACTTACAGTCAGAAAAAGAGAGGGAAGACAGCAAGAGAAAGTGAACCACATGATGGCTCTAATGCTGTTTTATGGAAATAAAAAATGTTTTCTCTGCTTCTGAAGTGAAGGGAAAGAGGGAAAATTACACCTTAAAGGTATCCTAGTTGCTCAAGTGGTGGTGTGACCAAAGGCACAATCTGACCATAAGGGACCAGTTGTTTGCAGGCTGCTGTTCTGAAGTAAAACCCTGTCTGAGAAAATAAAAAGGTTCCTTTCACCACTTGTCATGTAACCAGGAGGATAATTCTCTGTAATCCATCCTCTTTAACATGCAGGGTTTTGTTAGCTGGGAACCATGTGAAAGCTCTCAGTAGAAGAGGATTGGCAGAAAATCAGTTAGAAAATGTTTCCAAGATGTGCAGGAAGATTAAAACCTTTATTATTGTCTGTCCTCTGTTTTTTGAGTAGAACAGAAGAAAGTTCAGTTGCCTGAAGGACCAGAATCAGGTCAGTACAGGGGAAAAAAAGGAAGAAGGATACTCCTTCATGTTGTGTAGTGGAAAGCAAACTGATTTCATTCTGTGGGCTCAGAGTTACTGAAATACCTGCTGCACTGAAGGGAAATAGAATGCAAGAAACAGATCCTCCCCTCCACCTGCCTTAAACCATGTACGTTTCCTTTGTGCCTGTGAAGTGGTGCCTGCCTAAGGATCTCATCAAACAGTTCCAGCTGGAGGGCTTCAGGTTGGGCTGTTAATTTACCTACTCCAATCCTTCAGTCTTCAGTGTGAGGATTTCTCTGTGCCTGGCTCAGGAATCAGATAGGTGCAGACTGTGCATCCCCTTCCTGGCCTTTCTTGAGAGGAGCTGTCAAGCTTTCTACAAGGAAAGTTATTCTTTGCCAACGTTATTTACTCCTGCTGTCTGTTCTGATTAGCTCACTAGCAAATGATTGGGGTTACAAAAATCAACCAGGGTATTTGTAATAGTAATAGAAGACCTGGGAGATAGGGTGCATGCAGATGTGTCTGTCCCTCTTTACACAGAGTCACAGACTGCAGTGGGCCTGGGTAGGTGTGAGTGGCAAGCAGGAGTTAATCTCTAATGGCAGTGGTTTCTCCTGTGTGAGCTCAGTTCTGCTATCTGTGGGTTTTTGCCAGTAGCTTTAATGAGGCTATGATCCCAGCCATAAACCCTAAAAGAAAAGGTTTGAAACCAAGGAGTAAAAGCTGTTGCCTTTGCTGATTGCATTGATTACCTGCTTGTGAAAAAGATGACTTGTTTCTGCTGGCTCTGGCAGCACAAGACCTGGGAATGAGGAGTGTCTTGCTTAGGCAGTCACAGATCCATGAGGCTTTATGTGGCTTCATGCTGAGGTCTGGAACTCTGCTCAGAAATGACCCCAGTTTTCTGGTGAAACAATAACTTGCTACTCAAAGGCTTGGATGATTTCCCAAGATTTGGAATCCTTGCAGTTGAACACTGAGTGTGTCTTAGAAGAAAATGATGACAATGCTGTAATAGCTGTATCCTTGGCTTGTTAGGAATAGCAGATTAAGAACAGTTTTAAGTGGCTCTGCCCATTGGACATGATCTAATATTTGAGGAGAGAATGGTGGAAAAACAGAGGAAAATCAGGCCAATATCTAAGCAGATGTTTTCAGTTTTGTTTTCCAAATCTCCAATGATTTCTACAGAAACAATTTTTTACACATGATGTAGATGACATTTATGAAGATAACACTAATACTTAGCTTTCCACAGCACTCCATGGGCAAAATTGGTCCCTTCAGTGATGTCACTTCTCTTTGAGTTTTCTTTTTGTAGTGGGACCAAGCTGGGAGGTCTCTGTCCCCTCCCAGTATACTGGGAAACAGCAAACCAGCAGCAAGATGAAACCAAAATGACCATCACTGTAAAAGCAAAAGAGCAGCTTGTGACTCTTGAGAGTGCTCCTTGCTAAGCTCTTTCAAGATTATGTTTTTATTGTGGTTGAGGGTTAATTTGACCTAAAGAGGCACATGCAGGTTCTGCAGTATACTTTGTTTCTAGGTACTTTGTCAATATGAGCTTGGCTTGGCCTTTGTTTTACTTGGTCCCATATAGTTTGATTTTTTTCATCTCTGTGCTCTGTATTGTGGATTTGTGCAAGCAGGTGCAATAAAAGGGCTGATGTGCTAGGACAAACATGCTTTTAGCTTGGCTAGCACCTCAGAAATGCTCAGTTAAGCTCTGTGGAAGAACTGTACACATCTTCAGATGTAGCAAATGTGACTTCCCTTCTGTGCCAAACCTGCAATTCTTTTATTAGGTTGTGGAAGACATAGAAGCTGCCAGCCACCAGGTCAAAGAAGAGTGGCATTAACAGTCTGTGCTGAGGCTGCTTTATCCTTCTGTCTCTTTATTTTAAGTTATACAGTCAGAGAAGCTTCATGGCTCATATGCACCTAAATTTTCTGGTGGCAGTTGCAGTAGTCTATGACTTGTAACTTCTCCCAGAATAGAGAATTTCAGGGTTCTTTTAAGAAGTAAATAGTCCAAACTACAAGTGGCTGAGCAGAGTAGGAAGAGCTCTACTACAGCTGTAGAGAAGCTGTGTGAAGGAAATGAGAATGAGAACTGAAGAGTGACTCAAGAGGGGAGCCCTTTTTCCCTGGGCTCCTGTTCCTCAGCTTACTGGTTTAGTTCTGCCAGAAATTGTAGCCAGTCTTTGTGGTTCTCCTGTAATGGACATTTTGCACCACATTTTCTTCCAGTTATGCTGGGCTAAGATGCAGTGTTCAGTCACAGCCTGTAGTGGCAGGTTTGGTGACCCTGTGTCCTCCTGGAGGCAGGCAAGTGACCTTGAACAGAACAGTTCTTACATCCCTGTCTGTGGTGGAGCCCAAGTCTCTTCCTTGCCATTTTTCTTGGCTGTGTACTCTTGACATGATCTGTCTGATTCTAATTGCTGCCATGGTTATTGCTGGCTCTCTGCTCACATCTTGCTTCAGTTTCCTGGTGCCTTGGTTTTCCTGCTTGCTTTTCCTTGGCACTTTCCCCTAACCACTAGGCCAGGCTGTTTTTCTGTCTAAGGCTTGTCCCTTGTGGAAGAAGCTAGGAAAGGACATTCCTTGTGTTGTTGTTGTTCTCCACACTGCATGCTTGGGTCAGGACCAGGTCCTAGGTAGGCCCCAGTCCATGAGTGAATATCTAAGAGAGAGACAGGAGCTTTTTGATGCTAAACCCCAAATTTTGTGTTGCTTGTGCTAACAGTGCATGCATGACTGTTGAGGCAAAGGATGAAAGCTGTAGATCATCTATGAGCTGAAAACCTTTGAAGGCTTTCACAAGTGTTTGCTGTCATGCCTGAGTGCTTCACAAGCACAAATAATGTCATCCTTAAAACATCAGTGTGAGAGAGACAAGTTCTGCTGTTGCCAAAGAACTGGTAGAAAATAGGTTCAAAAGGATGAAGTTGTTTGGCCATGGTCACACCATGCCTTTTTTAGAACTGAGGGAGAACTGACTCATGGTTCCTAGATGCTTGAGTGACTTTCAGGCACTGTGGTACCAAAATGCCTAGCTTAGGTTGTAAATCCCAGTTCAGCAAGTTGACCACAGGGCTGTCTGATGTCCTAGTCCACAGACCACACTGTTACCAATGAGATAGTCTCCCTGGTCAGTCATCCCTGCCTTCTCCCTGTGCCAGCACTAAACCATGGACTGAACTGGCCTGGGGAGCACTTGCAGTTGAACAAAATTTGGGGAGTTTATGGAACAATGGGAGAGGAGAAAAGTTATGCAATCTGCAAACTTGCAATTTGAGAGAAGGCTGTTGGGAGATGCATAGCAAAGTTCATTATTTCAATGGAAGCTTAGCAGGAAAAAGATCTGAGTTTCCTGGAGGAGTGTAATATGGGAGAGCATCTGCTCACTGGAGAACAGGCAAGATCATGGCTTAGGAAGATAATATGCAGCTGCAGATTCTCATCTCTTTAGAGAGACCCTGAGCTCTGAAACACAGGAAACTCTGGGATTCAAATCAGTTATTAATAAAACTTTGTAAATGAGCAGGGAAGGAGTGGTTTTTGTTCTGCCTTCATGAAAGGATCTAGTATTGAACATTAAATGAGTGATTTAAATCCTTCCACATATGAACAGTCTGGTTTTAAATCCAAGACAACAGATTGCAGCCAGCACTTTGTGGAGTCAGACTTGGTTATATTAAATGCTTAGTCATATAAATAACACTTCCAGAATTAAACACTTAACCCCTAGCACTTTGTGTTTTCTGTCTTCCTGATGGCATTGCTAGTCTGTAATGTCATCAACTATTCTTCAAGGGCCAGCCTTTTTTCCAAGCTTTGCTCTTTCTAACTGTGGAGCTAGAAAAGCACATGCAGCCACACACATTCACCCACTCAGGTTGGCAAGAACCCAGAGTAAGAGCAGGCTGCAGCCTCCTGCACTAAAAGCCTTGCTTTTTCCTTCATAGTTCAAGGGAAGGAAAAAGAATCATTCGAATCTCCTGAGTGGGAAGGACCCACAAGGATCATTGAGTCCAACTCTTGTCCCTACCCAGGGCAACCCCAAAACTTACCTTGTCCAAATGCTTCTGGAATTCTGTTGGTTCTTAAACTTAGCTGTGAAATTAGCTTTGGGCCCGAGACATGCAGTATCTGTCACTGGGACTATGAAGTTGTTTGAACAGTATCTCCAGGATACCTTGTACTCTGCTCCAGCTTGTTTTGTTTGTGCCTCATTTCCCTGATTTTTAGATTACAGCCTTCTTTGTTCAGGGCATGTCATCTTGTTCTGTGTGTGCTTGGAGCCTGACAGTTAACCCCCAGGCTAGCCCTGCTGTCTCTCTAACACTTGCAGTAACTGATAGCAAGCAGAAGTTCAGCAGAAGCTGTGCTTTCCCTTCTCCCACCTTCTATTAATCAGAAGGGTTTTTAATGCTAACAGTATTGTCATCTGGGTTTCTTGGTGCTGATTCAGTTTGAAATCAGTGTTGCTTTCAAAGCTAGGCCCAGAGTTCCCTTTCTGTCAGGTTTTGTTTTAGGGACAAGGATCCAGGTATGCAATTTGAAAGAAGATTTAATTTCCACTGAAATTCAGTGGCATTTTGGCACCTATCCACAACAGAAGCATTGAAAAAGTTCAGGTCTACCAGCATAAACCAAGTACACTGATTAAAATCCTAACTCCCTTGGTACTTCTTCATCCTTTTCTTCTTCAAGATTTTGCCCAGAGTTCATGGTCTAGTCATTTGGTTTTCTTTACACTTGCATTTTCAAAGGAAGCCTGTTTACCTTGACTGAACTGTAATGTTTAACCATGCAGGTTTTGTTACTTTATGAGTGTTTGTTTCTGGTTTTGTGGCATGGAGAATGTACACCTACACCTGCTTCTCCTAAGACATTTTCAAACAGCCTCTGTATCAGTTCCATTCACTTTAATTTCCTAAACCTCTCCTTCAGGCTGTTAATAACTAACCTTCTATTTTTCTAATCACTTTTTCTTGAAGCTGTGTGTGCCCTGGCCATAGCCTTGGTTTGGCCCCCTTGTGAGGATTTGAAACTTAATTACTGTAAGTTATGGTCAGTGCCAGCAGCTTAGTCAATTGCTTCCTGAAGCAATTCAGAGCCAAGTTGAGTAGCAGCTCCTAAATTCTTCTGCCCATGTCTAATAACCAGACATATTTTTTCCACTTTTTCTCTTCCTGTGTTACTGTTTATGCAGTGTTTGTGGTGTTGACATGACAGATCATTTTTGTGTGACTAGGCTGTGTTCCCTTCCATTATGATTAGCTGAAACCTTCAGCTTCATTTCATCCTTCTCAAACCAGGAATAAGACTTAAAATGCTGGCTCTGCTTTGGTAGCCAGCATTTCCCATTTCTGCTGTTCCATCCTCAGCTTTTATGGCATGTTGTGAGTGACAACTGGAATGTTCTGATCCCTAACCATCCTGGGTGTGTCTGGGAGAAGAGTTCTTAGCTCTACAATCTTTAGCCAAGCAGCTCTAAAGCTGTTTTAACTTACCTTTGGGATAGAGCTTCTTCTCTGAGGTGGCATTTAGGTGGAATCAAAAGAGAGTTTCAGCTCCACTCTCCTTCTCAGCAGTGATGGAGATGATACAAAAGCAACATGCTCATCATTTCCAGACTAAGATGGTTTAGATGCAGCAGTGCTTAAGATGTGATGCAGAATTAACCTGTTGGCCTTTTGAGGCATGTATGAATTGAAATAAGAGTTGGGAAGATGTGAGATCCTTAGATAGCTTCTCCTCCTGTAAGGTAAGGACCAAGCAGACTTTTCTGGAGCTTGGAATGGCTCATTGCAGAGCTAACAAGAAATAGCTGCAGAACCTAATTCTGACCAAAGAACGAAGCTTTCCAGAAGATTACTTTACACACCATGCAGCATGCATTGAAGAAAGAAGCTTTAGTAATAATTAGCTCCTTAGTAAAGAGTGTAGAGAGTGGAAAAAGTACAAAAAGTACAGGAGAATTGCAACAGCAGCAGAATTCCAGCAAGCCTGGTGACAACAGTGTCACACTCTGATGTTCTCATAGTTTATCGTGCCATATCTACCTGTTTTATGAGCACTTCCAGGGATGATGATTCCATCATGTCCCTGGCCAGCAACAGAATGGAAGAACCTATTCTTTTGTTTAGTTTTGTTATTGTTTTATGGTATAACCAAAAAGGTAGCAAGGAGATGTGTTTTGCAGCAGCAGCTAAGTGTATTTTAGCACACATCTTCCTGTTAGGCTGCTTATGCAGCTGCATGGGCTATTTCTAGAGCTCTTAATGTTTTTTTAGTATTACCCAGAGGTTTTAGTGTCATTTCTCTAGTTGATATATAGCCTTATCATATGAAAGTCTCTGCCCTATTAAGCCTGCTGCCCAAAACACAACAACCATCTGTTTTTAGATGAACTGGGCTCATTTGCTGGTGTGATCTGAAGCACTTGCTCATTTTCCTCTTGCTGGGGCTCAGCATTTTCCTTTCAAACCTTCAGGAAAAAAAAAACCCAAACAGCACACAGTTGTCAGAATGCAGAGAAATGTCAGATGAGACTTCACCTCCAGAGGAGCACAACACACTGAGTGCCTCAGCAGCTTCAGCCAAGCCACACCTGTTGACACAGGCAGTCATGGTCTCTTCACGTTTGACCATTGCCCTGGGTGCTATTGTTCCAGCCACCAAAGGACAAGCTTGTTTGGACATTTCCTGCACCAGGGACATTGCCATCTCCTCTGCAGTCACCCAAACCTTTCTGTTGCTCTTGCTCTTTCGTGTTTCCTTCTTAACATCAGGGTGTTGGAGATGCTGGTGGGGTTCCCTGAGCCCCCTCTCGTGGGCAGCTGGTGGAAACACCAGGCTGGGCTCGGGGAAATGCAGTGCTTGGACTTCTTCTTCCTGGGTGGTGAGAGTTCTGTGTCTGCTAGTGTGAGCACAGGGTCACCTCCAGCTGCCTTTGGAATCTCTCCCCAGAAGGAGACTCCACAACCTCTCTGGGAAGCCTGGGCCAGGACTCTGGCACCCTCCCACCAAACAAGTTTCTCCTTATTTCATCAGCTGAAGTGATTTCAGTGTTCCAAAGGGGTGAGTTGGTAACTCATTGTTAGCAAACTGATTCACTCCTTTGTTGTAGATATTTGGTAACAGGCTCTACATCACTTCCCCTGCAGCTGACCTTTTTTCCCTTGGAATTCCTGATGTTCATGGTGAGAATCCACTCCTGCCCACATGCACATCTCTGGCTTCACACCTGCAGACACACACATACTGAGGCTTTGTTAATTGATTTTTTTTTGATTACAAAACATGTTTCTTTACTGATCTATTTCCACTGCTTTGTTTTAGCTTCATCTGATGCACTGGAACTCCACACTGTACAACAGCATCGATGAGGCAGTGGGGAAGAAGCATGGCATAGCTATTATTGCTTTGTTTGTGCAGGTAAGTTTGCTGTGTTACACTTGTTACCAGGCACTGTCATTTGTCTGAGGAAAAGAAGGATCTTTCCTTTTCCAATGCCTAACAACTCCCAGGGAAGATTTTTCCTTATACCCAGTCTAAAGCTCCCCTGGTGCAACTTGAGGCCATTTCCTCCTGTCCTACTGCTAGTCACCTGGGAGAAGAGACCAACCCCCACTTTGTTCCAGCCTCCTTTCAGGGAGCTGGAGAGAGTGAGAAGGTCTCCCCTGAGCCTTCTCTTCTCTGGACTAACCAACCCCAGTTCCCTCAGCTGCTCCTCAGAAGATGTGTTTGTGGCCAGACCTGTTCTTTGGGGCTTGAGGAAATACACAGTGGAGAGGAGAAAGGAGTTCAAAAAAGTCTCCTCACCCATTGGCACAGCCAAAAACTTGAAGGGAGGTTGTGCTTTTCTGAAGGCAGGGACAGGTGTGTTTCTTCAGCCAGGACAAATGGGGGGTGGAGTTGCATGGCATCTTCAGAGAGACCAGACTGAGGGTGTTAACAAGTCTGGCCTCAGACCCTCAATAGCTGCAACAGGAACAGGGAGGCTTAAAGCTTCCTGGGGAGAAGGTGTAATGCCAGCTGGGGAGTTAGCTCCATAGTCCAGTTGCTGTTGAAGGGTTTCCAAGGCCTGCACCCTCTAGTGAAGATTTCCTCAGACATCAGATTCTTGACCTCCTTGTGAGAAATAGAAATGGTAAACTTTGACTCAGATGGGTTTGGAGGAAGAGGTTTAGAGTTCATGCTGAGATCAAATGGATTTTCTTTTGCAGCAGTATTATTAATTTGTCTTATTTCCTAAGGAGTTTGTGAGTGCCTTTGAGCTGTACCTCTGCTTGAATTTGATGGGACATTGGTTTCAGCTCCAGCACTCAGACAGAGCTGCTAAAAATGGAAGTTAGAAAGCCTTCAGTTTTGTATCCTAGAGGGCTGTGTGATAATTGCTTGTGTAAGTCACCTTCTAATTCCAGCAGATGTAACCTTCAAGTGAGTCAGAAAGTTATATATAAGTTTTTAAAGTAATGTAGAACTTCAAGGATATGTTTTCCATTTCTGGTCTCTCACCCTCATCAGAGTTCTGAAGCATTGTAAAGGACTTTTTCATTAGCCAAGAAAGACAGAATGTAATTGCAGTTGTCCAAGGAAAAATAGCATTGATGCTGTTTGTTAAAGGAACAGGGAGAGGAAATTTGGTGACCAGCTTTTTTTCCTGTTAAAGGCATGGAAATAAAATAGTTTTGCATTACAGGTCTCAAAGACATCATTTTAAGGTCAGTGAAAATATTTTAAGTGCCAGCTCTTAATGACTATTAATTTAGAAAGAGTGTCTTTGAAGTGTTTTGAATATCTTTGATGCACATTGAAGGTTTTAAATTGAAATTCTATTCTGAAACAGAAGAAAATCCTCTTAAATTCCTAGAAGTGACACAGTACCTTTTGCTGACATTCAGTTGTTTCCTTCCAGTGGCTACTGTGCCATTCAGTTCCAAGAGAAACCAAAAGCAAACACATTTTTTAGGGTGTAGCTCTCCCATTCTCACTCATTCCTCACCTCGTGTGTCTGCCTGCTGGCAAGGGAATCATGTGGAAAGCCCTTCTGAGTCTTCCTATTTTGACAACAGTGTTCTACAGGTAAAAGCTAAGGTCCTAGAATGCCTGATTTAGATGAGAAGCAGCTGAAATCAGTGTGCAGAGTGAGCAGCTTTCATGGAAGACAAGAATCCCTTATTTGAACAGCAGATTTCTGTTGAAAGCCCTATCTTCTGTGCCTTTAAAGCATTTGGTAGAGTGCTGCAGGCTGCTGGGAGCCCAGCTTTTACTGACAACATCCCAGAGATGCCTTGAGGGAGGGGATCTGCAGGCAGGAAGAAACTCCCTGGAGATTCAGAGGTACCTTGGGGCAGATTTCCAAGTGTCTGTAGTACTTGTTCACTCTGATCCTTCCTGTGTACTTCTCTGACAAGAACTGGTAAGGACAAACTATCCTTGGCATTTCTATGCCACAAAGCTGCATGATTCTGACTCCACATGCAGTATGTGCTGCAGAACAGGGTTAGTCAAAACTTAACCAGGCTTAACTGTGACTCTTTCTCTTGTTCTGTGAGTTTCTGTCTCTGCTTTCAAGTTCTTTACACCTTGCTTATTTTTGACTGGTGGCTTTATAGTGATTTAATTGTTTGGAGTTGCTACCTGTGAGTGTGTTTGGTTAGCACAAGGTTCTGTAGCTTCACTACAACCAACTCCAGAACTTGCTGTTCTGATTGACCTCTGCCTTGCCTCACAGGTTCTGAAACAGCAAAATCCTGACACTCATCCTTGCTTGCTGTGTTTCAGATTGGCAAAGAGCATGTAGGACTGAAGGCTGTAACTGAAATTCTCCAGGACATCCAGTACAAGGTGAGGCATTGTCTGAAGAGACTCTTCTTTCACTGACCAGAGAGGCAGTTAAGTGAGTGCAGGGTCTGTATGATCCCAGAGAAGGGGCTCAGATATATCTGAGGTAAAACTGCATGTGGAAGCCAGCACTTGGTAGCCTGCATCAGAACCTCAGCATTTCCAGTGTTCAGATAATATCCAGCTCTTTGCATTTAAAATTCTTGGTCAGCAGGAAAGGAAGTTCATCTCCTCTCCCAGTAAGTGCTTGCAGACAGCTAGCTTCTCAGTGATTGCCATGGAGTCACTGTGGATGCAAGCACAGCAGCATGCTTAGTGAACAGCAGCAGCAGCAGCAGCATCTCCAAGCTCAGCTGCTCTTAATTTGTAAGAGGAGAAGAGATGAACTGGGCACATATAGTAACTGGCTGTGGGAGATCAGCACAAACAATGCCACCTTGTCAGGTGGATTATGGGAGGGGATCCTGGAGGACAGATAATAAGCCTAGCAGGTCTGAGGAGGTGTGAGTGCTCTCCAGAATGCTGGTGGTATCTTGAGTACCTTTGGGCAAGTGGCTTCCATCTCTCTGCCTCGTGGTCTCTGTCTGTAACAGAGACCTTCTTGTGGCCTTCCAGTATCTGAAGGGGGCTACAAGAAAGCTGGGGAGGGACTGTTTAGGAGGTCAGACAGTGATAGAACCAGGGGAAATGGGTGTAAGCTAGAGGAGGGGAGATTTAGGTAGGCTATTAGGAGGAAGTTCTTCACTATGAGGGTGGTGAGACAGTGGAACAAGTTGCCCAGAGAGGTTGTGGAAGCCTCATCCCTGGAAGCTTTTAAAACAAGGCTTGATGGGGCCCTGGGCAACCTGATCTAGTGGCTGATGTCCCTGCCAGGCAAGATGGTTGGAAATGGATGATTTTTGAGGTCCCTTCCAACTCTGACAATTCTATGGTTCTGTGATCATACTTTCCTTTGATTTTAAGGGATTTTGAGATGTATTTATGAGATGTTCTGTATAGGCCTGGGGAGATTAGATAATTCACTTTAGTGGATGCTGAAGTGTGGAAAAATGAGAAGCTGTTACTGGAAGGGAACTGAAAATATTTCAGTCAAATAATAAGAGGTGAACTTCAGTCATGAGGTTTGCTATGACCAGCTCATTGTTTATGAAGGTGTCAGAGAACTCTGTAGTTTCATTACTGCAAGGACAGGGGAAGGTCATGCAAGGCCTTGTCATTGGGAGTGTGTCAGAGGGTCAGCATCAAACACACTTTTGCAACCCATAAGATTTTCTTGCATTGCCTACGTGGAACCAGCTTTATTTTACTAAGTGCCATCCACGTGGGGCAAGGAAAAGCTCATGTTGGCTCTTGGCTTTTCAGCTCATTTTCTATGGAAACTCTGAATTTCAAGGCTGGGACCTGGAAGGAGCCCAGGTACTAGAGGCAGAAAGTTAACAAATTGCTGAGATAACCTTAGAAGTAAAATAGGAGAGAAAACAAAAAACTGTCTTTGTGTAGCTGCAAGGACAAATTCAATGATGATTAAATTGGGGCTGTTGATGAGGTTGCTTTGCCCAGGAATTCAAGGCTTAATAAAGACACACAGTGTGTTTTACCTCTCCATTCATTGTTATTTTAATAAGAAACTAGAGATAAGATTGATTTGTATTCATTTTTTCAGGGAAAGTCCAAAACAATACCCTGCTTTAATCCCAACTCTTTACTGCCAGGTAGGTGCCTTTGCTTACCTTTGGGTGTGTGGATTTCTAGCTAATTGCAGAGGCTGAGACAATCTTGAGCTAAAGCATAGCCTAATTGCAAGCCTCAGAGTGTGTCCCATAAGGTCTTACCTTGTGGTGCTAACAAGGAGAAGGATGAGTCCCTTTGGAACTTAGGATGAATCCCTCACAGCAAAGAAGTTTTTCCTTATGTTTAGGTGGAACCTCCTGGGTTCCAGTTGGTGCCCAGTGCCCCTTGGCCTGGCCCTGGGCACCAGTGAGCAGAGTCTGGCCCCAGCCTCTTGCCCCCAGCCTTGAGCTCTTGCTCAGCATTGAGATCTCCTCTCCATCTGCTCTTCCAGGCTAAGCAGCCCCAGGGCTCTCAGCCTTTCCTCCTGCCAGAGATGCTCCAGTCCCCTCAGCATCTTCCTAGCCTCTGCTGGACTCTCTCCAGTAGTTCCTTGTCTCTCTTCAACTGGGGAGCCCCAAACTGGACCAAGTACTCACTAGGGCAGAGCAGAAGGGCAGGAGAACCTCCCTTGACCTGCTGATCACACTCTTCTGAATGCACCCCAGGAGACCACTGGCCACAAGGGCACATGGCTGCCTCATGGTGAACTTGTTGTCCACCAGCACTCCCAGGCCTTTCTCTGCAGAGCTTCCTTGCCAAGGAAGCTGTTTGGCTGTGTGAAAAGACAGTGCTGTCAAGTAGTGTCAGTTGTTGAGCATACAAAGACTAGGGACAGTGGGAGGCAAACAGAAATCCCTACAGCAAGTTAGAGAGGAACAGTAAGAAACAGCCAGTTCCTCTGCCATGTCCTGGGGAAAAATGGGACTTTAAAAACTGCATTTCTACAAGATCAATGTTTCTGCCAAGAATCCTCTGAGCTAAAGTCCATGTCACAGTGACCAGACCTTTAATTTTCCAAAGTAATCCAGGTCTGCATCAAACTATATTGATTATATCCAAAGAATATGGTTTAGGTTGCAAAATCAAGTGCTCAGCAGTTAGGAATTGCAGGAATTAAAGCTGCCTGTGCCCCTTCATGCAGATGGATTCTAAGACAACTCTCTGACTGAGTTATTTTTTACAGGACCCCTGCCTCACAGTTCCTGTTTCTTGCTGATCAAGTCACATAAGCCAAAGCTGTGCTAAGCCATCTCTAACTGTGTGTTCCTCATTTTCTAGGTGCCCGACTTGAGATCATGGGGTCTGGTTTCAGAAGTGCTGAGTGCTTACACCTCCAGCTGAAGTCAATGGGAGCAGTGCTCTGACTGCATTAAGTGCTAGAGAGAGTTAACTACTCTGAGAAATCAGGTTCTAAGCATCTCATGTTGAACACCTCAGATGAATAGATGCATTTGACCTTAAACTTCTCTGTGCCTCAGTTCCCCAGCTGTAACTTGTGGGGGTGCCCTGTCCTTCCTCACCACACTGGTGTGTTGGAAGGAGAAATTAATCCCTCTTTGTGAAGCACTCAGAGACTGAGTGCACTGAGTGCATTAGAACTAAGAAGAATGAGAAGCAGTCATCCTTCTAACAAGAAGGATTTGAATAGCATGCAAAAAGAAGACCCAGGACCACATCTTGTACTGAGATATCCAGATTTATTAGATGCTTTTCAAAAGAATCATCCATCTTTGCAAGGATATGATGAAAGGCTCTCTAGAAGAGAGAGACATGATCATGTAATGAGATAGTGTCACAATGCATGCACAGGATGGGCTGAATTAATTCTTGCACTTCTTAACTCTTGAGTGTTTGATAATGCAACTTGCTTTCAGTGGATTTGCTACATCATTCCCTAACTGAGAAAGAAAATGACACCAACAAAACAAAATCCCTGCACTGACAATCACAGGCTTCATTAGCAAGATTTAATTCTAGTGATACTCCTCTGAGCTAGGAGTGAAATGGCAATAACAGGTTTGGTCAACCAACCAAACTTATTCCTTTCCAATCTCCCATTCTGTCCTTGTCAGGCTAGTCACAACCTTCCCCCTAGCTCTCCATGCCATGACTAACCACCCTTTGCCTCCAGTTCCTCTCTAGGTTTGTTTCTTGTCCCCTCTGTTACAGTCAGGCAGCTTCCTCTCTGTACTCCTTAAGCTGTGTCAGGGAATCATTTGTGAGCATGGCCTCCAGCAGCAAGGGAAAGCCCAGAGTAGTCTCTTAGACAGTGCAGTGTGACTGGAATCTTTGGGGAATTGCAATTCAAATTAGTTAAAAGCAAAGCTGTTGTACATAGAGTTAAAACTCTGCCTGGATAAAGCACTGCACATTTTCTTGAGAGACAGCTGTATATTCTAACAGTCATTTATCAACCTATTAGTCAGTTTATCATCTTCTTAAAATAAGTCTATTCTTAAATAAACCTGGGTTCTCTTTTTTTCCCCTGTGAAATTCAGCTCACTTTTCCAGAGCTAGGAGGCACTGGTGCATCTCAAAGAACCATGTCACCAGAACTGGCAACTGAAAAGTTTGGCTTGAGATGTTTGCACTGATTTTCTTCTGAAAAATGAAATGAATTTCTCCTTGAGACATATCCTAAATGTAGAAGTGAGAGAAGATTTGATCACCACAGCCACTCTGCCTTCCAAATGGGATGTCTTCTCTAGCTTTTGGCACTAACAGGAGTTCTTTCCCACCATGTTACTTGGTTGCTGTGCTAGTTTAAGGCCTTGTGCATGTTATGTGTTGCATCTACAAAGTGGCATTTTCACCTTTAAAATACTCACCTGCAGGGGGAAGCTACAGTAATATAATGACCCCATGGTTGTGTAGATCCCATGAGAAAGCAGTGGAGAGTGCTTGGCAGGTTGTAAGTTCACACCTTAGCTTCCTGCTTACTAACTTCCTCACTTGAGCAAGCCCGTGGCTCTTAGAAGCTGTCCTAGTTGCAAGACACAATGATCTTCCTGAATGTCATTAAGACTGCACCTTCCCTTTCCTTTCAGACCCTCTCCTGCGTGACTACTGGGTGTATGAGGGCTCCCTGACCATTCCTCCCTGCAGTGAAGGTGTCACCTGGATATTATTTCGCTATCCTTTGACTGTCTCCCAAGTGCAGGTAAGAGCTGTGCTCCAAGTGACCTCGGGATATGGTGATGAGCTAAAGGTTATAGCGTGCAAATGTCTCTATCAGGACATGATCTCTCTTCCCCCTGCAGATCCCATTAGATCAGTACATGGCTTTTCAAGTAAAGGTTAAACCTTTTGAGTCACTGAAAGCAATGCAAAGGTCAGAGATGAAGCCCCTTGTTATCATTCATCATCTGCATTTTAAAGTGATGCTTTACTGAAGGGGAAGAGAAAGAAAGAAGTCAGTGGGCAAAAGGAATTCAGCTCTTTGCAACTGGAAGCTTTAAAATATCACTGCTTTTTGATGGGAGAGGAACAAAAAAGCACAGGGAGAGGCTGTGTCCTGGAGAATGAAAAATGTTAACATGGTCTAGGCTACCTAAATATTGCACTGAGCTATATTCAACTTATCTTCCTCTTTTGTAACTCTACCTTACAACAAGTGTCAAATGGACACTACCTGTTTGAGTTTGATTTCACATGTGTCTGTTTTAAAGCTGGGGTTTTTAAAATGATATTTAACAGTCAGGTGAGCCTTTCTGCAGAAAACATTTCAGATCTGTCTACCAATAATCCCAGCAAAAACAAAGAGAACTCCTGGTGAATATTCTCCCCCAGTCTGGGAATCCCAGCTGGAGGAATGTGAGTCTAGTTTAAGTGAAACTCTATAGAATCCCTGCAGTTGAACGTGTCCGTTTTCATTGCCTGCTCTGAGGCATGTGCAGACAGAAGAGTGTAAAAGATGATAAATTCAGATTAAATTAGTTCAGCTTTAATCACCTGAAATTTTCCTAGCAATCCCAGCACAATATTTTAGCAGTTTCAAATGGACAGTGTTTATGTTTATGTGAAAACGGAGCTCTGGTTCTAAGGAGAGGATAAAAAGCTGCAGAAGTGGCTGGGCAGGGCTGATTTTGATTATTAGTCCTGTAATGAAGAATGTCCCTAAGCTTCTTCATGTCTGTTTTTCTGTCTTTATGCTTCTTCACTAAGCTTCTTCCTGTCTGTTTTTCTCTCTTTCAGATAGAGGAATTTCGTCGACTGAGGACTCACGTGAAAGGTGCTGAACTTCTAGAGGGCTGTGATGGAATCCTAGGAGATAACTTCAGGCCAACTCAGCCACTTAGTGATAGAGTCATCAGGGCTGCATTTCAGTAGCAGAAGAGGAAGAACAAGAAGAATAAATCTCTATTCAGGTAAGGAAAAGCTTGGCAGAAAAATCAAACCATTGAGATCATTTCCAGAGAGGAGATTAGGTAGAGAAGAAAATGCACTTTCAGCAGATGGTGGAATTTATGGACACAGTGGTAAATTTTGGCACTGTGCTGTTTTGTTTTATCCTGTGGTATGCTAGGCTGGTTCCTGTTGGTTCTTTAGTGGCTGGAATAGTATGGTTACTGTGAAGTTCTCTAGTGGCTGGAATCTAATACCTGATTTAGTGAACAGAAATACTTGGATGGACTTCAGTAGGCAGTGGGTCATCACCCACACTTGCATCAGTTGCTTCTTGTGGCTTTAAATTTCTCCTACTGCAGTGAGCAGCAGCACAGTATGGCAGGATGATGAGGTAGGTTTCCCCAGTTACTGAGGTTCACTGCTGGATTTTTTAAGTGTGTTTTTAGGAGACTTTCCTAGTGTTGATCCCTTCTCCCTGCTCTAAGGGTGCTGTTATTGCCCTGAGTCTTGGGCAATACCAGAGCAGACACAAGAGGAACCTTGTTGAGCCTCTTTAGAACATGCTCTTGGTCCAGCCCCCAACTTTATGTGAAGTTAACAACTGATAACCCCTAAAAGAGATTGATAATTCTGTGCTTCCAAAAATGGATCTATTACACCTGAGTGGGAAAATTAGCCTTCCTCCTGTGTGTGATAGAAATGATGGAATGGGCTGGGACAGTGCCCAACAATTTCCTGGTCTTTCCATACAGTGTAAGCATTCAGTGCAGTGCATGCACCTGAATATTTCTGAACCAAGGGCTTATTTGTATTTTGTAACCCTCTTTAATATCTGCTTCCCAGAAGTTAAGCAAAGAAAGCAACACATGAGTCCTTTTCTTAATATTGTTTTTCTCCTTCCCATATTTAATTTTGGACACATCCTGAAGCCCAATTCTCAATTACATGGCTCTCTGCAGTCACCAAATGTCATCACTTTAATCTTGCCATGGATGTTTCAAATTCATCCTGGCTTCTGCATAAAAATTACTTGGGAAAATCATAGCAATATTAAAGTACAATTTTTCTGAGAGAGTGAATAATGCCCTCAGGCCAGTGCAGGTAATTCAAGTCTGTAACAGTGAAATTACTTGACATGCTGAGTTTGAATTTTAAGCATGGAAGAGTTTCCTTTACAATGCTGGAATTGGAATGGATAAAATTCCCCTTTTGCTTTCATGTTTGAAATTTTATTACATTTGTCCATACTTAGAAAAATTTGCTTTAAATAATAAGATTTATCTTGGCCATGCTTCACACAATAAGCTGCAGTTTTAATTCCCAAATGATGGAATTTTAATAATGTGAGGGTGCAGGTTCCAATCCCCTGCCTGGAATTAGACTGAACAATCTGAGCAAGGAAGCTCAAAAGAAGGCCAAAACTTTTGTGTTCTTAAGGTTCCATGGAGGCAAACTAATGCTGTGACACTGTGACACTTTCTCAATCTCAATTAGTGCTAAGCTAATTAAGAAAACTGTTGTATATACTGCAGTGAGCAGTAGCTCCCTTCTTTGTTGAATAATCCCAAGTGTGATGTTAAGGCTGATTGAGTATCTAATTACTCCTTAATTGAATGCACATTTTCTACATTTTTCACTAGTTCAAACTTAATGCTTTTAGTCCAAAAAGTCAGGGAAATGAAGTTAAACAGCTCCTGTAGTCATGGATTACTTTTGGAAAGGAGCCTAATTATGAGTCAGTCTGAAGATTTCAGTAGGGTTTGGGACAGAAACACTGAAGGTGTTGTCTGGCAAGAGGCTGACTGTATGAACTGGCAGTGTAATTTCTTTATTCTTGGTGAAGAGTAATTTTTATAGCATGCTAAATCAATAGGATCAGCACTAGTGTGGCACCAGGACTAGGGCAGGGATTGGCCTCCTGTATTTGGTCCTGGTGAGGCCACACCTGGAGTCCTGGGGTCAGTTTTGGGCTCCTCACTCCAAGAAGGACACCGAGGTGCTGGAGTGTGTCCAGCATGCTGAAGGATCTAGAGCACAAGTGCTGTGAGGAGCAGCTGAGGGAAGGGGGCTTGGTTAGCCTGGAGAAGAGGAGGCTCAGGGGAGACCTTCTCACTCTCTGCAACTGCCTGAGAGGAGGCTGGAGCCAAGTGGGTGTCAGCCTCTTCTCCCAGCTAACAAGTGATAGGACAAGAGGAAGCAGCCTCAAGTTGCACCAGGGGAGCTTTAGGTTGGACAGTAAGAAAAATGCTGCTGCTAATGATCAGAATATTGCTGCTTTTAGGTGGGACAAATTGAGTGGTGGCTTTCTATCTCCTAAACCCACCTGTCTCCCAGGAGAGCTGCACAGGTGTGGAACCTCAGCACTTCACCTAGTAGGGCCCCTAAAATAGGCAACAGTAAACAGTTCTCTGTGACCAGTCTATTTTCCTTTCCAGTTTCCCACCATGCTCTCCTCATTAGAATCAGCTGCCTGATTGATTCAGAAAGCTAATTGTAAAGCTTTGTTTCCAGTTAATGATTTGACCACTGCATTTAACTTTGCATCTCTGTTGCCATTTCCTCCCTTGCTAGGAAATCTTCCAGCACTGGCTTTACCCTAGCAGAGAAGAATCAGGCCCATTATGGCACTGAAGGATATCCCCTGAAACTTCCCCCACCTGCTGTCATCAAATCCCAGCTTTTAGTTTTCCCTGTCTCCCTAGCTGGACATAAACAGTCTTTCAGACCCAGGGCAGAAGAATTTCAGTAACATAATTGTCCCATTCTCTTTCCAGAGAGGAGGAAGACAATGCTCCCACAGTGCCCTCAGATGAGAAATGGAAACTTTGGAGGCTGCTGCTTCAGTTGAACCACAAAGCCTGTATTGTTTGCCTTCATCTAATTCAGCCTTGATAGACAGCTGTGACAGTTGGGCTGTCCACAAGGTCCAGTGAAATTCTGGGAATGGGGCTGGAGGTTGAAAGAAGAAAACACATTAAATCTTCCAATTCACACTCTTAACTGTTTTTAAATGGTAATTGCCATTGCTTATATAGTTTCTTTGCTCTGGCATTCAGTAATTCTGTGATCCAAACTACTAATTTTAAGCTTGGTATGAATGTTTATGTGTAGAAATGCTCATTATTGGTGTGAATGTTAGATTGGGTTTTACTTTGTATCATCTCCTGTGCTGTCAGTAACCATCTTTTCTGTAGAGGGGAGGTGCATTCTCTAAAGCTAATAAAAACACTGCTCACAGAGAGTATTCTGCAAGTTCAGAATTAATTCTTGGGCAGAAAGGAGCAGTTCTCTGCCAAACCTCTGCACTTGATGTGGTTTATCTGAATAAGGACATTTGCTTTACTAGGAACCATACTGAAATAAAGGAGAGTTTGGAAATGAGGAAAATTAACTGGAATAACCCTAAACAGAATTGTCTGGACTATTTTCTACATGGTGAGTCATGGAACTGTGCAAAGAAGGGGTCAGTTCAGGCAGAAAATGATCAGCCTTTGTCCTCCTGTGAATCATGACAGTTCCCTTTGTTCTGGATGTTGTGAGGGTGGTGGTCTGGGGACCTGCTCTGCCTGTCCTGAGCTCACTGCACAGCATGGGGATTGTCACACTGGGCCACACATGACACCTCTGAGAGAAGGGAGGAGGGAATGGTGGTGTAAATCAGATAAGTCAAGCTCATAGCTTCTGCTTCCTGCAAAGCACCAAGAGCTGAAGGACAGAGCCAGTAGTGTGGTGGGCAGTAGTGAAGTCCCACCCAGGGGTTCTTTAGCCACTGTGCAAAGACCAATCAACACAGGGAGTTATTTGCTTTATTCCAGTTCTGTGCAGAAGAAGTGCCAGGAGATAATTCTCAAAGCTAGCACCCCTTAGCTTAAAGAGCAGCAGCTTATATGCAGTACAAATAGCAAAGTAACTCTCCAGGGTTGGTTATATGATTTTACATCACATAAATCTTTGGACACATGCTCCAGCAGTTCCCTAATTCATTATTCTATTACCTCATTCATTATACTAATGTGGTCCTACTTTTACATTGAAATTCTTCTCCTAGAGGTGTGGTTTGCAGTCTTAAAATCCCCACAGGCTATGTAGGAGACACCTCAAGGGCTTAATCTTTGCCCAAACCTGTCTCTGATTTGTGCCAAGAAACCAGAACCAGGCATTGACTCCAAGGGTGGACAGAGTTTTGCTGTCTGTAGATACTACCCTTAATTCCTGTCTTAGTTTAACCTCTGAGGTCATCCTTTACTCTTAAGGACCTTCCATGCTTGTGGTCTTGCTTTCAGAGCAGTTCATTGTAAGTTTATTCAGCCTAAGAGTTTTTAACTCTGTCCTTCTGACCTCAGGAGCTTTGGTCACCAGAGCTCTGGGTGAGGTCCACCATGGGGAGGGGAGGTCTGTGCAGAGACCTACAGGAGTGGGAGAAACCCAAAGGCACAGATGGCAAGCTCCAGGCTGGAGCACAATGGAGATGCAAACCAAGGGTTCACAAGGGGGAGGTTACTCCTTTGGAGGAGATCTGAGAGTCATCAATCACCAAGTCACCACCAGGCAATGGTAAATGCAGTGTCAGGAGACATGCTTCAGCCAGCTCATCACGGGTTGTGGGGAGAGCTGCTGCTGAAGGATGGCTCTGGGCTTCTCCAAGTTATTTAGCTGTATATTAGGGACAGCAGAAACAATAAGACAAACCCACACAGCACATGTGAGCTGGGGGGGGTGTGAAGTGTGTCCTGCTGACTGCTTCATCTGATCCTAGCTGGGTGTCCTGCAGAAACACATGCTTCCTTTGGAGAGACACACAGCTGCCCTGGACAGCCTGCATGGCAATAAAGGTATGGAGAAACTACAGTGAGCAGCCCACCATGAAGTCATCTGTTTCTTTTGGGCTTAGCAGAGGAGCCATTGGCATCTTGCTCCTTGGGCCTCCAGAAACTTCTCTTTCTTAGGGTTATGTCTAAGGAAGTCCCTCTCCACCTTCTGTCCAAATTTAAAGATGTAACCCCATTTCAGTGGTGCCCAGTGACAGAACAAAGGGCACTGGCCACAAACTGGAACCCACCTGAGCAGGAGGAGAGACTTCTTTGCTGTAAGGGTGTTGGAGCCCTGGCCCAGGCTGCCCAGAGAGGCTGTGGAGTCTCCTTCTGGGGAGAGATTCCAAAAGCACCTGGAGGTGACCCTGGGCATGCTGCTGTGGGTGACCCTGCTGGAGCAGGGGGGTTGGACCGGATGATCCCCAGAGGTCCCTTCCAAGCCCAACCACTCTGTAATTCCCTGTGGTTCTGTATAGTATCACATATGTAGCAGTAACATTTTAAAATTAGAAGATAAGGAAAGGTGGAAGTTGACTGGTTTCTGCCAGTAGAAAACCTGTTCTTATCTCCTTGCACCCAGCAGTGATGGAGCCCTCCAAAAGCAGAGTGAACTGTGTTCTGGACCTGGCAATTCTCAGGTTATAAGCATAGAGGAATGTTTAGAAGATCTTTTCCCTTTGTACACAGGGTATTATTAACTACTGACTATTAACTGAGAGGAACTGTAGCATTAATACTGCAAATATTGACATTATGATGAAATCTGAACTAGATTTATTCTCTAAATAAACATGTTCCTTATCTTGGAGCTGGCTGATACTATTCTGGCTGTGAAATCCAGATACATTGCAAAGCAAATGATGTCATGTCTCCACTAAAAAGTCCATTCTTTCTCTTTCCTGTGCTCCCTTTCCTGTGTTTGCTGTTCTTTCCTGGATTGCCCTGTGCAGAGAACTTCTAGTCAAATAAGTGCTGTGACTGAGGAACTGAGGTTAGGAAATCTGTCTTGACATTTCTCAGACTGGTTGTGTTCCTAGGCTTGGCTTTCAAAGAGAAACAAGAAAACCCACTGGTAAAAATACTTATAACTCTATTTTGTCTTTAGGACTGGATCTAATTCTAACAACAAATCCATTCCCAAAACACTCCCATTCCAGTTACAGACTGGTCAGCCCACAGTCATGGTGTGTTGGGAGAAGTTAAATGACACTTGCTGGCTTCAGGAGGAATCCACAGGGATGAATTTGCAGGAAGAGCTTTCTTTGAGAGCATAAAGACAGCATAAAGCAAAAGCAGAATAAAGAAACTTCCTTATGTGGGAATCACAGAATCACTGTGGTTGGAAGAGACCTCTGAGATCATTAAGTGTAAGGGATGTGGTTGGAAATACTCCTCTGTTTCCATCCCAGCTGGCTTCTGCTGCAAGTGATCCCTTCTGGGCTGGGTCAAACCATCTGACTAACTCAAGAGCCCACTCCCAAACCAGTGATTGGAAGCCACATCTAGCAAGTCTTGTTCCCCAAGTCTGCTGCTCTCCTGCTTTTCTCCCCCCAGTGCCAGGGAACTGCCTGCTCATCCTTGGGCACCAGTCCTTATTCCAAACCCTGAGTGTTCACCATGTTCCCTGTGCTGGGCTATCATTTCCTCCCACCAGAAGACCATAAAGGAACAAAGGGATAACACAAGCTCCATTCTTCTAACAAGTAAAGCCCTTGAGAAGGTTAGAGCTTCAAGCAGGTAAGCAACTCTTGTGCTTATTATTTAAGGTGATGTTTGTGTCTGAGATGGAGACAAAACCATCTTGATCTTGCATAGACATAAACTCTTTGCCTCCCTGAGGTTTTAATATAAATATACAGTACAAACAGTGCTTTCTGAAGTGCCTCCCATGTAAACATCTGACAGTGGCAGGCATGAAACAGAAGAAAGCTCTGATAAGTCAGTGAAACACATACAGCTGCACCTAATGCAGCATGTCAGCAGTATTTCAAATAGCAGGTATAAAGCAGTTCTGGGAAATGTGTGTTTAACCTCATGTTGTGAAGATACCAGGCTTTTTGTTTGATGCACTGTAGGGCACTGGGAAGCAAATTTTGTCCTCCTGAAACAGAGTTTGAAGAAGATTTGGTCTCTTTGGTTGGGTAATCCTCTGTGTGGCTGAGCAAGAAGTGAAGAAATGCAAACCAAAGGTAGTGAAGAGATCTATTCCTGGCTTAGAAACATGTAATAATTCACATAGGGAAGGAGATGTTGGCTCAAATGACAAATAAAAACCAAACAACAGAGCCCCCAAGAGCTGTGTACTCCTGGCAGGGAAGCCAGCAGTGATTACCAAGGGCATGAGTCTCAGGGTGAAATTATTGGCTGTCATTTAGCAGATGTGCTGCAGCACCTTCAACCTGCCTGATTCCCTGGCATTTTGTACTTTGACCAGTTCCAAACCATTTAAAATGAAATCCTCAGAAACCCATGAGGCCAGAGCATCTCCAAAAACCTGTGACTAGGGATGTGATGA
The DNA here is from genome assembly GCA_013399015.1 of Galbula dea. Classification (NCBI taxonomy): domain Eukaryota; kingdom Metazoa; phylum Chordata; class Aves; order Piciformes; family Galbulidae; genus Galbula; species Galbula dea. Next base: position 909,786 of record VWZX01000455.1, read on the forward strand.
GTGAAAAAAGGACTTGCAGAGCTGAAGAATCTGTTTTCAACAGGACCTTCAGCTGGTGATGTGCCCTGGAAAGATGTTTAATTGCACTTTATTATCCAGCCACTAGATGTCTGCATACTATAGAGCTTCGGGCAGAGTTTGTTCCCCAGCACAAAAGGCAAACAAAGGCATTCCTCTCTGCAGATGTGTCTCTCTGGATCACACTGGCCCCTGTTCCCTCTGGCCTGTGCCTCTTGCTGAAGGAGAGGGTTGTGGGCAAGGAGACACTCTGCAAGAACAATGAGATGTATGAAAATTGAGGCTGCTTTCTATTAAAACTGGAAAGAGAGCTGAAGATTAAGCCATTTGTCAGGATCACTTCTCCTCAGATAAAACTCACCAGTAAAGCTGAGAAATCAAAGCCAAATTGCCATCAGCTAACAGTCATCAAGGACTGTGGCACCACGAAGCTGCAGTAACCTGCAAGGTCAACAATGGCAAGTCAGGCTGTGGTAAGGATGTCCCCAGGAGTAAATGTGGCTATGAAGCCAGGTCTGAGCCCCCAGTGGGTGCCCAGAAAGGTTGTGGAGTCTCCTTCTCTGGAGAGCTTGCCAACCCATCTAGGGGTGATGCTGGGCAACCTGCTCTGGGTGACCCTGCTGGAGCAAGGGGGTTGGACTAGATGATCCCCAGAGGTCCTCCCCCAGTGCTAGATTCTGGGATGAAGACATCCAGCCTCAGAGGTCCCTGTTATCTCTGTTCACAGCCTGGGAATAAGTGAAGTTGGTGAAGTTTTGTGACAATTTCTGGTTTAAGCAAGGCAGCACCTGCAGGGCCTCAGATGAGCATCACCACAGAGACAGATTCACTGTGTCCTATAACCCTTAAGTCTGAACTCTGCCTCCTCCCTCCAAGGCCTGTTGACACTGCTATGTTGCTTGTGTCATGACAAAAGTGCTGAGGCACATGGTGTAATTTTTGGGGTTGTCCTGTGTAGAGACAGGAGTTGCACTCAATGATTCTTGTGGTTAGAAAGCAATAGAACAAGGGGGAATGGCTTTACACTGAAGGGGGGAAGATTTAGATTGGATGTTAGGAAGAAATTCTTTACCCAGAAGGTGGTGAGGCACTGGAACAGGTTGCCCAGAGAGGTTGTGGCTGCCCCATCCCTGGCAGTGCTCAAGGCCAGGTTGGATGTGGCCCTGGGCAACCTGGTCTGGTGGGTGGCATCCCTGCCCATGTGATGGTCCCTTCCAACCCAAACCATTCCATGAATCCATGAATGAATCTATGAACTTAGGAGATTCTAATGGTTCTATGGTTCTGTGATTCTCCTGATCAGACTCCTTCCCTCCCTCCCAAATGCAGCTAGCAGTGGGTGGCTGCAGAGCACAGCTGCTGCTTGATGTTAGAGTATTTATCCTTTCCCAAAAGGATCTGAGTGTTTCTGTTCAGGCATTCCCTGTGCCTTTACATCTCTTGGTTAGTTAATCAAGTAACAATTCTTAAATCCAGCTTCTCATTAACAAAATTGAATCTAATATTAAGGATTCATTCTCATTTTAGAGTTGATTACCATAATTGTGGTTAGTGTTCCATCACAATTAACTTTGTTTTTAATCACTAAAAGGCTAACAAGCTCATTTCACACCCTTTTCATTTGGTAAATGCAGAGCATCATAGAGTCATAGAAGCATGGAATTGTTTTGGTTGGAAGAGACCTTTCAGATCCTCAAGTCCAACTGGTAACCCAGCACTGCCAGGTCACCACTAAACCATGGCCCTCAGCACCACACCTACACATCTTTGAAACCCCTCCAGGGATGGTGACTCCTCCACTGGCCTGGGCAGCCTGGGCCAGGGCTTGACAACCCTTTTTGGGGGTTTGGAAGGTGAGCCTTTGTTTCACCTGCAAGGAAGTAAAGTGCCCTTTTTGACATTTCTAGTGTTTTTCTGAACCAGAAAGTAATGTAAGTTATGTCAGAATACCCCAAGTTATTGAGATTTCAGATTTCAGCCACTTCTAGTCACACTCCCAGTACTTTTATTGCATCAGCTAAACTTCTCCTCTTTCAGCCTCCAGCTTTTTCTTCTATGCCAACCTGCATTTTACCTTTGTTATGTGAAATGATTGTTTTTATTTCCCAAAGAGAGAGAATATAAAATGGAATGCTCTTTGAGAAAGTGGCTGGCACTTGTCCTGCAAATGAAGATAGTGACAAGGTCTGGTTGCATGACTTCCTCTGAATAGGAGAGGCACAGTGGCCTCCAATAGACACCTCCTCTTGCTGATTAGCCAGTGATAAAAGGGCAATCTGGTATTACTTGGGCAATCTTTTCCTGTAGGAGGACATCTAGCCATGCAGAGATGAGATGCTTTTAGAGTTTTTTTAATGCTGCTGCTTTACCACCAATTTCTAAGAAGGAAGAACCCAAATATCTTCAATATAGGCAAGCAGAGAGCAGGTGATGAGATGCTCCTGTTCCCCTCTCTTCCTTTATGGCTGTCCCTGTCCCTTGCATCCAAAGGGAGGAGAGAAAAACCCTCAAAACATAGTCTCCTTGCCAGCAGTGAATTGCAGCTGATATTTTAGCTGTGATGGACATCTAGATGCAGGGGTAGAGCTGTTGTCACCCAAAACCAGGCAGTTGCACCTCTAGGAGGACATCCAGCTAGAGGAGAGGAAGGAGTTAGAGATCTGTCAAGTCTAAATGTGCTCTCAAGAGTTCTTCAATTAGGAACTTAATGAGATCATGTTGTATTTTTTATCTCCTTAGTCTCAAATTGTCTTTCATTAGATTTTAATGAGATTTTCTTCATCTCCTCCAGATAGAGTCCTCCTATTTTCTCAGTGTGTTCCTCCTGTTTGTTTCCAGCTCTACAGACTGACAGTCAGAGCTGGAGTCCCTGGGTGCAATCCAGGCTGCTTCACCAAAAAGACTTGCAATTCCTTATGCTCAACTAACATTAGAGTAGAAAAGGTTCACTCACTTTGTTTGGCCTGCTCTTCATAAAATAGACCACAGATTTTCCAGCCAGTAATTCCTTCACCAAATCATGAGGTTTGCATTGACCTTCTGCCCACCCTTGAATTACCTTTCATCTGTATTGTCAATGGTTTATATCTGATAAGATGGAGAAGAGCAGCCTGGAGAGGAGAAGGCTCCAGGGAGACCTTAGTGCAGCCTTTCAGCACTTAAAGGAGACTATCTGAAAGATGGGGACAGACTTTTTAGCAGAGCCTGTTGGGACAGGACAAGGGGTGAGGGTTTGAAACTGAAAGAGGGAGATTTAGATGAGATAGAAGGAAGAAATTTTTCACACTGAGGGTGGTGAGAGCCTGGCCCAGGTTACCCAGAGAGGTGGGAGATGTCCCATCCCTGAACCATCCCAGGTCAGGTTGTTTGGGGCTGTGAGCAACCTGCTCTAGCTGCAGATGTCCCTGCTGACTGCAGGGGGTTGGACTAGATGATCTTGACAGGTCCCTTCCCACCCAAACCAGTCTGAGATTCTGTGATTCTATACTTTGCATAACTATTTGCATTACCTGCACTTCAGTGTGGGGTTTTCACATCTTCTGTTTGACATGTGTGAGGGTTTTTTTGCTTGTTTGATTGGGGTTTTTTTGGTTTATTTATTTTCTTTTTAATTCAGCTCTCACTCTATTTTGCTCATCAGCTTTCCTTCAGCTTTTACACTTTTTCTTTTCTTCCTAGACCCTGTCACATAGCATTTCTGTCAACAGGGCACACTTGGGCTGTGCTTCCACAGTGGCAGATCTGTCTGCTCCTGCATCATCCCATGGTACAAACCTGATCTGAATGAGGCACAGGCATGTTTCTGATGAAGGACCCAGAGCACAGGCTATGGATATAGCCCAGCTCTGGGTAAACAGATGATGTGTATTCAGCACAAAATTAGAGTGGGCAGGATGAGCTAACAACTGATCTGTCAAGACAGATTGAAGTTGTACTCAGGATCCAAAATATTTGGAACAAATCTGAACTGACAGACTGAAGTTGTTTTAGTGTTTTGTGTCATATGGCCACAGGGTGTTTGATCTTGTAATAAGCATCTTAAAACAGGTTTACCATCTTGTCTAACTACACCCTCAGTAACACCAATGTCAGCAAAGTAACAAACTTCCTGATTTTAAGACCAGAAAGGATCCTTTGGGTAACTTCACCTGATCCCTGAAAGATTCAGACAGTAGAATTTCCTTCATTGCTCCACATTGTGCTCAATAACTTCCCACCATTCTTTAACATCAAGGTCCCAGGATAGGAAATACATGAAGCATGTTGTAATACAATGTTTAACCAATCCATTCAACACATCATTTAGGCAGCACACGTGTGGGATTTGTACCTTGAGTCTTTCTTTCACTCTGAAGCTTGGCAAACCTCTTAGCTTAGAAACAGCCATCATCAACCTGAGTCCTGGCACCCCCTGGGCCCTCTCCTTTCAGAGGATCTCATTTAGCCCAGCACACTCATCCATACTGCACTCTGGGGAGATGCTGCTGAGACACACTTGCCCTAGGACATTGCTCCCAGCTGCCTTTCAGTTGCTACTTGCAACTGAGCCCTGAAGCATGGTATGAAAGGAGCCCTGCTGTTTTTCCCCTTCTGGAAGACTTCTTTCTAGGAGGAGACATTCATCTGGACCTCACCAGGAGACAGTATTGCCTGTTCCCTTCAGCCAGCAGAGATGGGGCAGGGAGGGAGCATGCTGCTTGGCTGGGCTCCCCTGATGCTGGCAGCCAAATAGCCACCAGCAGAACAGAAAGAGGAGCTTAGGCAAGCACTGGTCTTACCAGGGAGAGGCAGGCAGCAGCAGCTGTCTGTGCTCAGCTCACCTGTGAGGGTGCTCCTCTGCCATCACTGTGCTACAAGCCTAGTGGTGGCACCACCAGCATCAGCATGGCTGGGACATGGGGGCTGCCAGTGCTGCTTCCCACATCTGGCCAGTGTCTGTAGCTTAGGGAAGGCTAAGAGAGCTGTGGCTGATGGTTGCCACATTGGGTAACTCATTGCCAGCTGAGATCTGCATTTGGAGGCAGATCACTCCTGCAAGGTGCTTGCATGGAATACAGAGAGCTGGGAGAATGTTCTCGTCTGTATGATCTCCCTCCCTGGCATGGGGCTTTGCCACCTACCCTGTCCTGAGTGCCAGTGCCTCATGAGGGCTTTTGTGGTTTCCTCAGGCACGAGGGGCACAAAACTAACCCCAGCCAAGACCTGCACAACTTCCCTTCTGTTCCATAAACCCATAGTAGCTTGAGGTGGCAGGGTGACACAGGGGGGTGTGAGCAGAGAGCTGTGCTGTGGTCATGCTGAACTTGTGATGGACAGCCCCATGGCTGGGGCAGCTCAGCCTAGGGTGGAGGTGTTTTTCTGCATCCCAAAGGCTCCTTCTGGATGCTCTTGCCACGAGGTCTCCTCTGCCTAAATGGGGAAGAGGTGTCTCTAACACATGAAGATGGGAATTGGAGAGTCAGTTCTTTGCACACCCAACTGATGTTTCCAAGTCTTGCCACCAGAGGATGTACCAACCACACTTTTGTTGAATTAATACATAAACAGATTAAAATAGCTGGATTTACCAGCAGAGGTAGCAGAACTTCTGTATAGGCACAGGAGATTTCAGTGTAAACAAGAGTTCATGAAGAAGAGAACACATAGAGAGAAGCAAGGAAGTCACACACTCTATTTTCTGATGCATTTGAATCATTAGCATATGAAATGCTAAGTGCATTTCTGATTCCTTTAATATATCAGTGATACTGGGAATATCTAGGCCAGGCCAATTCCAGACTTCAGTGGAGTTTCTTGCATAGGCAGCAGCCATTTTGAGGGTTGAAAGTTTTTCAGTGCAGTAATTCACCCTCCAGAACTGGGGCTGTCACCAAGTTAGGCACTGGCACAATAAAGTCTCCACAGAGTCAGTGGCTATGAGCTGAGGCACTGACTCCAAAGCCATCTAAAAATGGTTGCTGTCCAAAAGGAATGGTTAGAGCATCAACAGGAGATAACCAGACAGCATTTAACATTGGGATTGAGGAGAAAGATCTGTAAAGAGACATGTCAAAGGTTACTCAGTGCTTACATCCTGTATCAACAACTTCTAACTGCAAAAACTTAATCCATCTCCTCCCAACATTTGTTCCTCTTAGCACAGGCACTGGGAAGCCACAGGTATACCTCAAAATATGCCTTCTGAAAGTAAGAACTACCACAGTGAAACACCCAGGAACATCCATTCTGCATGAATTGCTTTCAGGCTTCACTGATGGTCTGACTCTGATGATTCTGTGGCTGGTTCAGTGGCAAAGCATCTCATCCAGTGGGGCAGGATCAAGCCTTTAAAAATACATTTTGAATTGAATTATGTTTTGTCACATCCTAAAATGAAGATGACTCTTTACAGGAGTTTTGTCTTCCTTGGATAAACTGAGTTACCTGGTTGTGATCCTGTTGTAGGGATTCCTTTTTAGTGAACTTGTTTACTTGTCTCTGTTTAGGCACAAGGTCTCGTCTAATAGCTCAGGAGTTAGGAACTTTCTAAAACAACCTGCTCACTCACTCAGTGTCCTCTCTGTGTTATGATAAACAAGCATGAAATCAGATGGATTAAGGCCAGACTCACTGGTCTGTGCTGGAGTCTGCAGAGTTATTCTGGGTAGGGGATGGATTGCAGTTATCATTTACCTGAATGGACCTGTTGGTATAAAAATCAGCAGAACCATTCTCCTTCAGTTACAGTGCTCACAACAGCTGCAATTGGTGCAGTGGAAAGCAGTGGATGAACAGATTCATCTTCCATATTGCAAATGCAATCAGGTTCTTTCAGCCTACTAAGGTTCATTTTTTAAGCAGTCATCCACTTTCCCAGTTACTGGTACTCTCACTAGCCACTTAATCCTCTCCCTGACAACTCAGCATGCAAGTGGCAGCAAGTTTGAATGTGACAGTAAAATACTGAGCAACCTATTAAACCCCAACTCTTTTTGTTACTTCTTCCTGAAGCAAACAAGCAAACCCCAAGTACTTTTTATCCACCCTCTTGTCTTCTCCTGGCCAGTGTTCAGTCTCTGCCCCTGACTGCTGGAGCCCCTGGCAGACCTGTAACACATCAAGTGTGCACAGCTTCATCCAAAACCTTGCTGCTATCACTAGCACTTCTGAGGCTTCTCAGATGGGTGGCTGAGAGGGAGCTGCCTGGTTGCATGAGTTCTAACACATCTCTCAGCTAACTCTGAGACCTAAATGCAAAATCTGCTAGAACATGCAAGGGTGTCATGTGGATTTATGGTATCTGCTTGAGGACTCTGGAGCCAGAAACCAACCAATGGATTACAATGAGATAAATACAGTATTTTCTCCTGCCAAATGCAATTCTGTCCTGTTACTTTTCATTGCATTATTTAATTGAAAGCAGCTCCCATTTTGCTCAAGCTGGCAATCTGGAAGTTTAACAGATAAGCCACATTTCTTTGTTTGAATATGCTGTCAAATGCACTTGGAAATAAAATGCTCCATCACAAGAATGTTAAGTCTGCTCCTTATGTTAGTGGCTTCAAGATCTTAAACCTAATAACACTCCTCTTCTGAAACTGGGCCAACCCTGCTCCACTTCAGCTCCATGGGAATTGTGCCAATGCCTTAAATGAAAGCAAGGTTGGGGCCTATATATTAGCTTCAGGCTTTAGGACTCCACAGGAACCCAGAACTCTTCCACTTTCTGGAAATTAAATATTTCCAACTGAACTGAGCTGTTCTGATTACAAACTGCTGCCACAGCTCCAAAAAAGCATTAAAACAAACATTGACAAAGAGTCAAATGGTTGGGTTGTTTGTTTTTTCCCTATTGCTGCCAGATTCTGAAGGTTTAAAGCAATAGTGATAAACTGGAAAGATCTGCTTTATTTGATTTGATTTGATTTTACTTTCCTGGAAGGGTTGTGTTTCTCAGAGACATGAGGCACAGCACCAATCCTGCAAGGCAAATCCACTCAAGGAGAATTGCAAAGCACAGGTATTGTCTGCTTGTCTCTAGCCAGCCTGTGCACAGCCTGGGAAGCCACCTACAGAAAGTCTCTGGGTAGCAGCAGCTGCTGAAGCTACTTGAAAGATTTGTTTTTGAAGGACAGTATCTTTAAAAAGATTATTAAAACCTGACAGATACATTAGGGTAGTAGTGATCTTTTTATTTGGGAGGGCTCAAAAGGAAAGGTAAGAAAGTTTTAAGCACTGTTGTTGCCAATTCAAGTCAAATTAATTGAATAAATTCTTTTTCTTTTTTTTTTTTCAGTTATTATGAAATCCTAATAAACTCAGCAGGCAGAGGAAAGATGGAGCAGATAAGTTCAACCTGCTGGAGGGAATGAATAGTCCTTTCAGCAATCAGTTCTTTTGGATGAAGAGAGCTCATGGAAAAGAGTTTCTGCATTTGGACCAGCACTCTGTCAAACCCTGAGACACTTCAAGCAAAGCTTTAACTGTGGCCTGAGAAGGCAAACAGACATGAAGGAAAGCAAGAGAGAGTCAGGACCAAACACACTACTTTAATCACTCATCAAACTTAAGATGTCAGTCTCCCCAGACACTATATTAGCCTCCTGGGTTTGGAGAGGCTTCCTCCCTCTTCTCATTTAGTGACCAGAGAGGAAGATTGCAGCTCAGGCCCAAATCAGGTGTCCCAGTGTCCCAGTCCCTGTCTCCTGGAACCTGCACACCCTCAAGGCTCGAGCTGAGGCTTTGTCTGCAAAGGAGCTCAGAAAAATGGTGATGCTTCAGAAATCATAGCATCACAGAATGGTTTGAGTGGGAAGGGACCTTTAGATACCATCTAGTCCAACCTCTCCCCACTCTGAATTGGTCCATGTCATAAAAATATTACATTTTACTCTTATTTTCTTTTTTACTTCTGTGCAGAGGGACACTGACAGTCATGTTCTGATTGCTGTCACCTAGCACAAGTCCTGCTCTGTCTCCCTTCCCCCCCCAATCCTGAGGAACCAGTCTATTCACCACTTGAAAAAAAACCCCACAATCTTTTACAAATAGCCAAGCAGCTCTGCACTCTTTTCAGGGAAACAGAGAATTGATCCTGGTACCATAGTGAGTGGGGTCTGATTTACAGATCCGGCAGACTCTGAGGAGTTTTGAGCAGCAATACCTCCTGAACACCACCAGAAAAAGGCTGTGGAGTTCATTCCATGGCAGGATGTGCATTTGCAAGTTGAGACTGAAGCATATTAAAAGAGTGTTATTATCTCTTTCTGTCATTTCCACGTGTGTGATAATAATCCCATTTTACTTTGGATGGATAATGATGAATTACATGTGTGTGATAATAGCCCATGGATAATAATGGGTTTGGTTCATTTATCTGGGAAAGATGGACTTTGGGGTACATCAGAGTGGTTAAATAATTGCCAAGCCACCATAAAGACATTATCTAATGTGCACAATCCTCCATGCAGGCAAGTGATGACAGAAGCCAAGCAGAACTAATCCAAACATTGAAGGTGGGTGCTTGCTGCCAGCATCTCTCCCACATTTACCAGACAAGCTATTTACAAACCTAGCATGTGAGCTGCTGAACTGCCACTGAATTGAGTTTTAAAAAGAAAAGGTAGCTAAAATTAAATAAGAATGTTCACTGGAAGAATTAGAGGGCTACAGGCTGGCTGCAGACTGGCATTTCACCAGGTATAGCATTCACTAATGATAGCATCTTCATTTTAGGCTGTTCACTGCCCTTCTGAAGGCCACATGCCCATTGTTGCAAAGAAATGGATGTTATCACTAGATTGCCCCAAATCTTAGAGAATAAGGCTGAAAATAACCTCCAGAGATCATCTACCCACCTCCTCAACAGGATCAGCCCTACCTAAAAACTTGCCATGGTCTGCTGTCACTGGTGCTACCCAAGTCCAGCCACTGCTGCCAATCCACCAGCACTTAGGGTTTTCTTCAGAGGTAACAGGTAAGTAATTTTGACTGCATGAGGGAGCCAACAATCTCCTATGGTAGAGTGGCAGCTTTCTGGGATGGGAATTTGCACAGGAATTTAAAGCAATACCCACCATGCATTTGCCACCCACTTGTGGTGTGCTATGGTGGGCTGCAGGCTCCAGGCTAGGACCTCTTAAATTACGACCCTAACCCTAACCCTAACCCAGGAGCCTGGATCCTGCAGCCCACAATACACACCACATCCACTCAATTAATATCTGTTTCTTTTGAGCTATCATTAACTATTGCATCACTTTTAGGATGACCTATCATGGATATTGAACTGGAGATTGGGGCAGTCCCTGCTGAGAGCCTTGGTGACAGCAGACTAATTCTCACCAGGAAAGGACATCAAGTCATGAATAAGTATTTACCTCAGAATAATCCCTAGCCTGTAGAAGTTTCCAAGTGAGGAAAGCAAAAGAAGGAATCCAAAATATGTTGTCACAATAAATCTCCTCTTCTCATCTGGTCCTGCTTTAGCATTTTCACTTGACAGATTAATAGAGATGTGCAGCATATGGATTGCTTTGCTGTGAGTTATTGCATGTGGTGTTCAGGCCTGAAGTACATAACTCTTTTAAAATGATCTACAATAGAAAATTGTTAATAAATTTTTCCTGCTCAGACCAATGCTAGTATTATTCTATGATTCTATTAGTGAGAGGAAAATCCATTTGAGATTCAGCTACACCCAAAGTTTCTTGAAATTCCTAAAGAGATGGCTAATTTCATTCATTTAATTCTTCTGCCTTCTCATTTCCAGAGTTCCTGGTTACAGCTCACACCCAACCCAAAAGAAGCACCAAAAAGCTGCAGAACCCATTCCCCTCTCCCCCAAGAAAGGCTTTTCACATGCTGCTCATGGTTAGGACTCAAGGATGCATACATAGAGGTTTGGCTGAATGCAGGCTGCCAAAAGCATGCAGAATGCTTCTGCAAAGCCTTCAATACATTAATACTTCTGCCCATGTTAAACTGGCTCTGTTATGTGAATGAGAAGTGTTTGGTTAGTAAAACATTGGCATGGTTAAGTTCACATGCTGACAATTCTGCTGTTTTATTCACTTGGTACTTTATCATCAACATTTAAGTTTAACATGTGTGTCTTGGGCACAGAATCTCTCTGAAAAAATGTGTTTTATAGTACATAACAACAAAAAAAATCAGCTGAAGTCAACAGTAGGTGTTTGAAGTGCTGCTTGAAGTGGGATATCAGATGCCAATGCTGCCTTCATCTACTGCATCTGAAGTGTGTTGCAGGCTTTGGAAATCACATCACCTCAGCCAGACAAACATTTACTTTCCCTTCCCCAAGAATAAATAACTCAGCTCAAGTGGCTTCTTTTAGTCACATATTTCTTCAGGGAAGGGAAGGGAAAGGAAAGGAAATTTGGTATTTTTCTTACCAGGGCTGCTTCTTGCCATCTATGGAAACAATTTTGCCTGGCTCTTCACAAATTCTTCTCCCAGGCCTCGTTGCCCTTCTCTGGATAGACATATTGCCCATTTCTGACATCAGCAGATGTGCTCCTTGCAGCCTCCACAGAAGGTAATGGTGCCTGACATTTCTAGGGTGAAAGCCTCTCTTTGGTTTTAGTGCTAATGGAAACAGACTTTGCATCTTCTGGAAAATCCAAAGGCAGAATGGAAATGGCTCTGTAGTAAACAGAACAGATTCCTTTTTAATCCTAGAAAATAAAGGGAAAAAGAAGTAAAACCTCCCTCTTATTGCAAAGTTAAGACAGAGCTTTGGGAAAAAAAACCCCTCCACTTTCTTTCTAGAGCTTGCTCTCTTTACTATCTGTTAGCTATCCATTCATACTGAACAACTACCAATGTTTGTACTTTACACCTAAAAGGATTTGACAATGCCTTGCATTGCATCAGGGGCAAAGAATTGCAGCCAGATTGACTCTAGTGATTCACAGAAACATTTCATGCTAGGCTGGTGTGTTCAGATGGCTCCTACTAAAGGAAAACCTCAGTTCCTTTCAATTAGTCCTATAGCAGTCCTGAAGACTAGATTCTCTACTTAGTGAAAGAGACCTGAAGAATAACAGTTTATTTCTCTTTGTAGGAGGCTAAGGGTTCAGTGCAAAGAATTCTCTGCTGTCCAAAGCAGGTAAAGAAGATATAAAGGTGTTTTAGAGGCTGTTGTGAGAGGCAGAGAGGTTTCATAAGAGGAGGTTTCCTAAGAGTGGTAAACACCAGTGCAGGCTCAGCATCTGGAAAGTGATATTTCTTGAGAAGTGAGGACTGAACAATGATCCTTGCATATCATCTAATTCCTGTAACAAGATATTTTCAGTGCACAGGAGAACCTCTTTTAAATTCTTGTTGCAGGCCTCAAAATCTGTGCTCTTCTCAGTGTTTGATTGCTGTCATATCTGCAGCAGGCTGAAAGAGGTTGCTACAAGAATGCTATCACTCAAGGCACTGGAGCCTTAACATCCCCATGTACATATTCACTCTATCCTACATACCCACATACCCATTCTGCACCCAGGTGGAGCTCAAGGGGAGGGCTTCCATCCATGCTTGATGCCCACTGCATCCTTCACTCTCCATCAGACAGTGCTCTGGGTCCATAAAGGTCAATAATGGTCAAAATTTCAGTACTTTCAGGGGAACAGAAAGACAAGCAGGGTCTTTACTTTGGCAAAGTACTGCAAAATAGAACGGCTAGGAGTTAAGACAGTGACCTTGGAAACAGGGCAGTCATTTCTAACAGTGAGATAACAGATTTTTGATACAGATTGCCAAGAGAAAGATGAGGAACATAAGGGAAGACTTTTTTCACTTCCAACCAAGATTCAGAATCTATCCTCTAGAAACACCATGGGGAAAGGATCCTATACTTGACTCAGGAGCCAGACCAGGAGTGTCTAATGCCATCTAGAAGATGTGCTCTGGTCTCCAGGTGCAAGGACAGGTCTCTCTTAACAGCAGTGTCACAGCTGCTTGTCCTGGGTGTGTGCCTCATGCCCTGGGGCATCCAGCCTGGCACTAGCTACTCATGTCTGAGCCCCTTGTAGAATAGGAAATGAATCTGATCTGTTAATGGTTGCTCTTCCTGTATTGATTCTGACCATTTTCAGGAGAAAATGCAAACCAGATTGCCATTTCATTTTCCTGTTCTGCAATATCCAACAGGCAAATCCATGGAGAGAAGTCAGCAATCTTACTCTAGGAAACCTGCAGGAAAGCATAGGAGTTTGTTTGCTTTCTCTGAAACATTTTTAATGGGTTTATTCTCTGCTGCCTCATAACAAAGGTAAGCTCATGTCAACAGCAAGCAATCACTTAGAGCTTTGTAAAATCAATACTCTCATAAATTTCAAATGGCCATGCATATGAAAGTGTGTGAGTCTTGCCTTCATTCTGCTCTTCCAGGCCAGACCAAAATTCCTTAGCTAACTAGGTATCCAATGAAATAAATGACTAAAAATCAAGCAGCAGACACATCATTTTCCTGTTGCAATTCTTACCTGGATATTTTTACTCATTTCTGACTAATGTTATCCATCCAGGACAGCTCTATGAAAATGTAAGTGGTGCTTGTTGTGAGCCAGGAACAAAGAGAGAAGCAATGGATTCAAAGCTTTTTTTTTGGCTCTAGTGTGCTGCTTTCTGGGTAATGGGGTCTTTTGCAGTTCTAATGAAAAGCAAACATACCATTAAGGAAGGGCTCCATGCATGCTGCCTGTCATATAGCTTAAGCTTCATTAGTTTAGATTAATGACTGACTTGATCTACATGACAATAGGTGAAGCAAATCTTTGTTTATTTATTGACAACTCAGTGCAACTGTGACATGCAGAAACAGGCTTCCTCCTGATTAGTTCCATGTTTTAGAGTAACTTTGTGTTGCAAAACTTGTTAACTACAGTATCATTTTATTGAGCTCTGCTCTGTGAATGATGTGATCCACATTGAAAGGCATCAATATTGCAGCCATTCCTGGCAGGCATTGGAGCATTATGTACACAGATTGGAGTAGATGTCTCATTGTACAAATCCATGGACCCAGAAAATGTCCAGTTATTGAGACTGCACAGAGAGGACAATGTTCTATTCATGGGATCTGCAGTGCAAGGTCAGAGAATGAAACCTGAACTAAGTGTAAGGTTCAGATTAGTTTCATGGGCTAGCAGAGGACCTCCCTGGAAGTTAGGACTCTGAAAGCACCAACCCTTTCCCAGAGATCCCTGGCAAAGGCTCCTAGAGGAAAGCAGAGCATTCCTAGGAATAAGTTGGTGGGGACTGGTTTCCAGTGTGAAGCTCCTGTAAAGCTCAGAGGGAGAAAAAGAGAGAGTGGTGGAAAGGAAGCTGGAAGCCCAGAAGAGCACTGGCATCCTGTGGGTCCCTCTTAGGACAGGAAGATTTGCTGGCTCCAAGGGGCAAAGAGAAGTGTGGTGATCTGGAGCCTTTATTGCTTTCATGTCCTGTTGATCTGGAGGAGCTTGAGATCTTAACACTTCTAGAGCTTCCCAGGCAGCACAGAAAAAAAAAGCCAAAAGCCATATTCTTCTGTCCTTCAGATGACAGGCCTGGAGGCTCTTGGCTTACCCCTGTAGGACATTGGTAATGAACTTGTTGGAGGGACAGTGAACATGACTTTTTCTTAACTGCCTACAGGTTTGTTGGTTTTTCTCTTAAATTAATAGCTGCAATTTATCCCTTCTTTCTCTAGCCACCTTTTAGGTGGTTGATAGCTATTTTGTATCACAAGCATCTGGAAGATAAATGTTCAGAGCATGAAATATTACCTTCATCCCCTACCCATACTGCAGATCATACATCCAGGTTAATGCTAACAAAATAATCTGTAGGTAGACTCAGGGAAGCAATCAGAAGGAACAGTTTTCAGGTCAGGAACTGATAGGTGCAATTTTCCTTGAAATGTTTGCATGGTGAAGGTCTTTGGCTGTGCAGGATGGGCACAGAGGTTTGGACCCAAGGTTCTTGGCTCTTCTGCATCACCCTGATGACTCCCTAAATCTGATGTGCTCTCTGCCACTCGGCTCTCCTTCTTTGGGGCAAAATCTGAACCAGGTCTCTTCACTAAGCTGCTGCTATTGTCTTCAGCAGATACCAGCACCAGCAGGAAGGCACAGAGCTCCCCAGAGCTGTGTCCAGAGGTAGAGAACTCTTTCTAGCTCCAGCAGTTACAAATTTGGAGATCTCAGAAGCAGTAAGGTTTCTATCTCTTTCTGACTGAAACCCAATCCTCTTTAACTGCATTTAAAGCACACTTACTGCCAGTATAAATGCATCATCCCCTTCAAATCCTCTAAATCACTGGTGTCAGCCCTTTCCTTGGCATGGGAAGAGCCATGTGAAGCTCAGTGCAGATTAGGATGTGGATCCCTGGCTGTGAAAGAGTGATCTCAGGGACCAGACAACTGAGACAGGAGTGTGTTGAAAGGTTCAGCTCCTCTTCCTGTTTGGTTTGGGAATGTTCCTGTTCCAGGGTGGCACAGGGAAGAGATTTAGATAGGTCTAGATGTCTGAGACTCCCCTGTTGCCTATGGACAGATATTTTGCCCTACATGGCTCAGTTCCAGACAAATAAAGCATTTTCCTTCAATGGGAGAAAGGAAGATCTTCCTCCTAAAGACTGACTCTGGATCTCAGCCTGACCTTGCTGTGCCAAGCTGCTGCTGAAGGAAGGAGCCTGTTCCTGTTCCTGTCTTTCTACCAGATCTCAGGGAATCCAGTCACCATCATGGGCTACAGGAGGCACCTCAGGCTGTGGGTTTATCCCATAAGGAGTTTTAACTGGAAATTATGCTAGAGCATCTCCTTGGTCAAAGAGGGTAAAAAATGGGCATCAGCCAAAGGGAGACCAAACCTTTGAGCCTCTAGTCACATGAATAACCACATAGAAGCCCTGCAGAATGGCCTGGTGGCTAAAGGCCATCATGTTTACTTAATTTGATAAAGATTGTTTTGTCCCCATTGAGGAAGAACAATAGAACAGATCTAATTCATTTCAGGTTTGAAATGAGAGAGTGGCTCAGGAGCCACAGACTGATTAGCAAACAGGAAATGGAGAAAGACCTGGCAGTTGTAATTTTCAGACAATGTTCTCCAGTTAATCTCTTGGAAATATAATGGAACCAGACTTTAATATTAAGCTGTCATTGCACTGGAAAAGGATCCAGAGAGAACAGTAAGCAGTATCCATGAAACTAATCTAATGCCATTTTATTGCTGTCACAGACTAGAAATCCAGAGATGCAGCAGACAAAAGGAAAGCAGTCCAGATTTTCTTACTGAGTTATAGATGATAGTGTAAGGTAAATATTGTGTCATTTCAAATTTCCAAGCCCACTTCTCCTAAAAGCCCTCTTAAACTTGGTTGTGTGATCCTTCCTTGCCACCAGAGCAAGTTTCAGCAGTGCTCTTGTCAAACAGGACGCTGAATACTTTTCACTGTGCTGTTAAATCCAACCCCCTGCCACTGGAACAGAGATATCTCAGAGGTGTCAGGCCCTTAGGACTTACAATGCAAAGCTTTTTAAACCCTCCTCACATCAACTTGTGCTTACCTTTACTACAGAGAGGACATTCCTTTTGTAGGACAGCAATTGATGGTCCAATACAATTTCAACTGCTACCTCCAAATAGGATGCTAAAGGGAAAAACCACATCATCCCATTGAGATGGAGAACAAAACTACAGCTCAGACCAAGAACAAGCAGAGCTATTATCCCATGAGAAAGAGTCTTCTGAAGCAATCTATTATTTTGCAGTTTGAAATGTGCCAGTATTGTGCTTCCACTTGATTAGGAGTCTTGTTAGCACTTCCTCCAGCTGATCCAGGCTGAGTGCTTCTGAGGCTGGCAAAGGTCCTCACATCTTCTGCTGTCAGCAGGGAAAAACCTTGCTAATGAAGAAGGAACAAGCAGAAGAAGTGAAGAAATGTTTTAGCTAATTGTAAAGAGGCATGGCTGCTGATATTTCAATACTAAAAGTAAAAACTGAAAGCACCTGAAGCCACAGAAAGAGGCTTGCTGATGTCCTCTGGAAAGGGGTGCTCCTGGTGAGGCTCTCTGTGCCACAGGGCTCTTTCATTTCCTCATTCCATTCCACACTAAGTGGCCACCTGAACCCAACAATGAACTTGTTCTCTTGTGTTTTGCTATTTTTAATCAGAAAGGAGTAAACACATTTCTCACCAGAGGTGTCACACCTGCCTCTGCATTGGGGAGATTTATGGAGGTGTCACCCAGTTATTACAGAGCCATTCATTTATAAACAGGTGCCCATTCTTCAGGAAATCAGAAATGATAGGAATATTTCCCCCATCCCACAAAATCTGCATTCTAAGAGGGATGCCCATTTGTGTTTCTTCCTGGCTGCACTACACTGCTGTTATTTGGGTTTTTGTCCCATGACTTCAAGGCTTTCTCTCTACTCTGAGGTGATGTCCAGCCAGATTCATGCACTGGAGGGGCAACAGTAGTACAGCAAGGAACATAACTATCTCAACAGTCATTTCTAGAAATAAACCCCACAAATCTCCAAAAATCTTCTCTCTAGCCAGCCAGGCTTGCAAACTCTGAGTCAGCTGGACTGCTCTCTCTCTCTGGTTTTTTTCATGGTCCTTAGAAGCTGATGTAAGGATACTCCTAGCAGATATGCTTCATTAAACAGCTACCAATTTTGCCCAGGAGTGGATATGAAAGCAGCTGCAAACATCTGGCAATGACATCTCTTATGATCTTCAGACACCCTTCTTACTTGGGAAGAGTCTTTCTCTAATCTATCATTACTGGCACTTTAAAGTAACTTTTCTTGCTATTAGTCTGATAGGAGGAAGGTACAGAGACATGGGTAGCAAAGGCAAAGAGGAGAGAACTATGTACATGTTTTAAAGAGTTCAGGAAAAGCAAAGAAAGGAGGAAGAAAACCAAAGTATCAGCATTCTCTAGATTTAAGTTCTTCTAAGTGGGATGTTGTGGCAATGGAATTAGGTGTCATTAAAAAGGACTGGAGCACTCCTTCCTGGCTTATTAATCTCTCCTTAATGTTCACTGAGCACACTGCACACCCTGTCACATTTTTCACTCTCCAAATACTGTTGTGACAATCACCAGCACCACAGCCCAGAAGACAAACCTTTGCTTGGTGTGTTGGGTGGCAGCAGGTGCTGGCTGTGTCACCCACTCATCTGAGACAAAAATGATCCCTTTCCATGCTGGGGGTTTGGGGAGGAGTTGGTGTGTCTGTATAGGTGCTCCATTGTCAGTGAAAGGGTCAGGGAAAAAGCCAGAGAAAGAAGCACTTCCTTTTGTGGGTGTCAGCTAATTTCCATTGAAAAATAGCTTAATGGGGTGGTTTGAAGGCTTTCAACTCTCCAAAGCTGATTTTCATGTGATAAGAAGGAGTTCCAGTGGTACCTTTTAACAGCTGATGCCTGACATCCCCAGCAAAGTTATGGTTTTTGTTCTGACAACAGAAGCTTTGTTCCACTTTTGAAGTCTTCTTTCATGCATGTAGAACATTGTGTTAGAAAAACAAATGCCTTCACTCTGGCATCAACTTCAACAGCCAAGAAACAACAGGAAAATCCATGTGCAAACTCCAAACAGCAAAGGGGATTGATTGATAGGTGTTTAAAATAGATCCCTTTCTGCACTGGAACTGGTTTCCATGCACAACCTTTGAAGTCTAAGAAGCACCCAGGAATGTAACCTCTCCTCCTGGCTCCAAAAGGGGCATTGTACCAGCAGGTGATGGTGGCTTAGATGAGAACTTTCTACTCACCTTTGCAACAGGCAAACTTAGCTCCAGAAGGATCCTTGCTGCATTTGCAAACCTCTGCCAAAATGTATGTTGTCAAATAGCTTCCACAACCATGGAGAAGCTCTGTGGCTCTTCTGTAAGCATATGGAGGGGGGCAGAGGCTCCACAGATCATCTGATAGCACAACCAAGGGCATAAAAACCTTATGAGCCAAAGAGACTGAATACAAAGCAAGAAGGGACTTGTTTTTTAATGCTCTTTGTTTCATCCATCCTCCATCATGAAGCCACTCTCCTCTGCAGGTTTTCCCACTGGCTCCCATTCATTGTAGAAAGTGAAGAACTCTGCTGTTGCTGCAGAGCTGTGTCTCTGTACCATCAGTTTTCCTCCTTCTCTCAGTCTCCACCTTCACTTTTAGGGCTGTCTGCATGTTTTTCTTTTTCTCCCTTTATTCTTCTCCTTTTTGAGCATTTCCTCCCATGATGATCACTAATGAAGGGGTTTCTTCTCAGCCTTATGCAGGAAAATCTTACTTATTCTTTGTTCATATCCCTCTTAAGAGCCTCATCTCCTGCACCATCCAAGAAGGCTGTCATCCACCCATCAAACCCCATCAGACCATTCCAGTGGCAAGGTGCACTGGAACAACTCAGCTTCAGCTCTTGGGCAGCATCAACAAGAGGAATCCCACTACCTTTACCTCTCTTTTTCTGTGTCTTATTCTACTTTGAAGACAAGAAGGTAGAGCTCCCAGAAACCTCCCCCAAAGGTTCCTAAACATCCCTGCATTGAAAAAGTAAGGCAGGAGTAGCTTTAGCTTCAATCCTGCTCATCTTAATTGCTTCATGTTGTAGCAGGGAATAGGTTTTAATAGTATCTAGATCTACTACTTGCTTTTCCAGCAGAACATACACCAAGCTCCTTGGGGCAAAGACAAGTTTCTTGTTCTGTATAGATCTGCTCAATAAGTAAATAATAAATGGTTCAGCCCAGGGGCATTAATGGCAATCAATGCTACCCTGCTTTTCATGTGATGCTATCAGCTATGCTGTGATACTGAGGGAGACCTGGGCAATGTTGGAGTCTGTTATCAGTAATATCAGACAGATCAGACTCTGCTGAAATCACATCTGTGATAAAGGAGCCCTACTGTTTTGGTGTGGAGGGTGTGGTGGTCTGTGCCCTGTAGTTGAGTGACTGGCCCCTGAGGTACCAACCTCCCCAAAGGCTGATACTTCCATTCATTATTGTTTCTTCTCTCACCAGCAGTTTGCACCTAGTGAGGATATGGTGCTCAGAGGTTTTGTATTTGAATTTTCCCTCCTGACCTTTGAACTTCTTAGAAAAACGAATTTCTTCCCTTGATTTGATGGAATAACACCTTCCTAACTGACACAGAACTCCCTGGGGGGGGAGCAGAAGCTGATAACAAGTCAGGGCACTATTCACCCTGTGGTGCTGAGCCCTGAGCATCTTTAGTTATTAGAGCAGAATGCCAAACCAGTGACCTGAGCACAATAGCTGTGACCCCTAGATTACAGTGGCAAGCAATCCTTCCAGGATACAGCAAAACTGAGGAACCAGCAGTGGCTTATTTGCTGTCCCTGTGGGCACCACTCCATAGTTTGGGGAGTTAATGTAGACAATGAGAGAGCATGGGGCTTTCTGCCATGCCACATTCCTCTGTGCAGGGGGAAAAATGGTATTTTAAGGGAATACCTGTGAGAACAGGATTCACATGCCAAAGTACTGCAGATAATTTAGGCAAAGCCTAGCTGTCTTTGCAGTTCATGATGGTCTTGTCATTTTTTTATCACTATCTGAAGAAGACACAGACTTGCCAAAAAGAAGCATCAGTGTCAGCATTGGTGATGCCATGTTCTGGCAGCAGATGATCTTCTTACATCTGCACAGTGATGGTGCTGCAGGACTCACATCTAAGGAGGACTGCAGGTCATCTGCTTGCCTTTTTTACCTTGCTTTAGCAGTCCCAGACATTTCCCCTAAACCTGGTGTTTGAGTGAAGGAGCAGAGGGCTTTAGGTCTGATATGTATTTCACTTATAGAAAGAACCTGGTGTGGTTTCTGCTCAACAGACTTTTGCAACTGCTCTGAAGCAGGGGCAGAAAGGGAGGGACCCCCAGACCCTCTGCAGGTTGTAGCCACGAGGCTAGCAGTGGAGAGCACATTGCCACGTGGCCCCAGAGGATACTTTTCCAACCTAAAGGAGTCTATGGTTCTGCAGCATCATCCCAGACACTGTTTATGGACATCTAGACTAAGCACATTTTAATTTATGGAGGAAGCTAACCATACAGCCTACTGGAAAAGATAAAAAAATAAGACCATGATAAGAAGGTTGGAGTCCAAGAGCACTGAGTCAGTCTGAGCAGCCAGCTGGCAAGATAATCAAGTGTTTGGTTCCTTAGGTCATCCACACTTCAGGTGCACAGGGGTCTACAGCCAGTTCTGTTCTGCAGAGGTAATACATACTGTAAATAAATCAAGCTGGAATAAATTATTTAGTCTCTTTCTGATATTTAGCAGCACATTGCCCAGCAGATTTGGTGGAAGCAGCAATTGTACAGGCTTGGGAAAACAGCCTGACTCTTCTGTAGCTCAGCTGTGAGACTAATTGTATCTGAATTTATCCCCAGAACACCACAAACACACAGGTTGGCTTTTTCTTTCTCCTTCCCCAGAGAAATAGACCTCAGTGTGTGCAAGAAGAATCTGCAGTGGAAATTCCTGAGTTTAGGAACTGCAGGATAGGTTGCCTAGCATCTCTTCCAAGATTCTTTTGCCTTAGGAGTACAGAAGGACACAGGATGCTTTTTCCAAGCCCAATGCCAGCACATGCTGTGTTTGGGGACAGCAGCCATGGGTCACTCCAACCCATGTTGGGTTTCCTCTGTGATTTATTATGTCCAGGAAGGAAAGGGTTGATGATAGAACACTGCCATCTCGTGAGCACTGCCAGCAAAAGTGAATCTCCAGGAGAAAAACCAAAACACCCCTAACAAATAGTTGTTGGTAGGTGAGGACAGGGTGAGGAAGCAGGGGCAGGTATCTGCCCCAGGGCAGGGGGCAGCTTCAGGAGCTTCCTGTCCCTCCCAGCCCTGTGCCTGGGCTGCCTCCCCTCATCTCACAGCTCCTCAGAGAGAGGTGCTCTGCAGGGCTGCCTTAAATTTAATTATGGGGAGAGCTCATTCATTCAGGCACTAAAAGAACCTGAATATGCAGAACATAAGGGTTCTTTCTATTTTTTTTTTATTTTTTTATTTTAAGAGTGGCTTAAATACAGTTTCCATGGCAGTTAATCCAACTTTGACCCAAATTAAATTTCAATGTCTCAAAATTCACTCAGCCAGAGGAGGACAATGTTTAGCCCTCTCTGAACAAGGCACAGAGCTATGTGAGAAGGGAAGGCTCCAGGGAGACCTTATTGTGGCCTTCCACTGCTTACAGGAGGCTTCTAAGAAAGATGGGGACAGTCTTTCTAGCAGAACTTCTGGTGCCAGGGCAAGAGGTGATGGTTTTAAAGTGGAAGAGGGGAGATTCAGGCTATAATAAGGGTAGTGAGACACTGACACAAGTTGCCCAGAGTTGTCCCATCCCTTGAACCATCCCAGGTCAGGTTGGTTGGGGCTCTGAGCAACCTGCTCTAGTTGCAGATGTCCCTGCTGGCTGCAGGGGGGTTGGACTAGATGAGCTTGAAAGGTCCCAAACCATCCTGTGATTTCTTCTCTCCCATTTCCCTCTTTGCAGCAGGAACCTGTATAACCATGAAGCCAGCTGGTGCTGCTGAGACACTTGCCCTGCTGCAGAAGACAGCCTGGTTGACCTTCCTGCTCCTAACCATGGTCCACCCTGGGGCTAAGGACGTGGTGGCATATCACAGCCTCGTGAGGCAAGGGTGGCAAAGGCAACCATTCAAAAAAGCCTTAGTGCTGTAAGAGACTTCTGTGTTCAAAGGGATGATGAATCCATTTTGTGTCCTTCTGAGAAAATAATATTCTCATTGATGCTCACTTCCATAAAACACTCTCTACTTTATGACACTATCAGTACAAAACAAGTAATTTAGATATTATAACAGTATTTTAGATGATACCTAGTCTCAAAGACTCTCTCACCATAATGGTGGTGAAGCACAATGGAGGTTTTATAATACAAAAAGAACTTTCCCTACCTCTTATCAAGCTGATGGGGACACAGGCCCTGTTTCAGGCCTGCCCATAGTGGCAAATTACTTTTACCACACTATATATTTCAATGATATCTAGTTAAGATTTCATTATGACATCTCAGCATAAAACATAATGTACCATTTCTACCATGTTTCCCTAAAACATTACTGTGGGTGAGATTTTTCACATTAACCACAATTGCAGAAATGACTGATGTTTAAATCTGAAGACAATTTGAGTCATTATTAAACTTCATTATGAAATAAAGTGTGGGGGTGGAATGGGGGTTTGATGCCTTTGTAATTTGCTCTACCTTTTCAATGTACTTTTCAGTTACATTAACTGAATCATTTCATCTTAGAGATGCAAAGAGGAAGGAGAAGAACAAAAACATGCCCATTAACTGAAGCAGTGCAAATGGGCATGGTTAATGGAACCCATTTTGACATTTTGTATTTGATTCCATGGTGTGTCTACTCAAACAATTTCAATGGCATATTAGAACAAAATGCTGCATTGTGCTCTCCACTAAGAATGCAAGTAATAGACTTCCAAAATTACCTTTTGACTGGAAGTATTATCTGTTGGAAATGAAGAAATGGTTTACATTATGAAAGGCTAATAGCAGTAAGGGGGAGCAATGGGCTGTAATGAGAAGTCAGGCAGAGAAGGGGTTTTTTTCCACCCTGTGTTTCCCAAATGCATGTGTTTATACAAGTTATGACAGAACTGCTCAGACAGTGACACAACTCCTCTGCTTAATGGCAATTATTTCACTCTGTTACAATTAAAGGCTTCTTAATGCAAGATCATCTCAAATATTGTGGCAGTGTTGTGTTTGTTGGGTTTATTTTCTGGCACAGAACAGATCATTGATTGCTCTTCCCAAACCAAATAGTTCTGTTTTCCCATAACTGAATCAACCCAAGGACCAGATGGTGTCCAAAAGATATTTCCACTCTGATACTAAAGGAAGGTTTACCTATTAAACAAACCCAGGATAACTTATCTGTTGGTAGGCATATCATAAATAATTTTTACATGCCTGTAAGCCTGATGGATGAAAGTATTTCCATTTCTTGTCATTTTCAGGCCAGCTAAAAATGGCTGTATCTTAAATTTCACATTTGAAAATTCATAGAGGTACCATTCTTCAGAGAGCCTCAAAAATATTACCTCCTGACCACTTCTCTGTGGCAGTACACCCAGTACACTTCAGAGCAGCTGGACTGCAACTCTGGAATGCAACTAGAAAAACAACAACCTCTGCATATCCATTTCAGCTAAGTGCTGGTTTTGGCAACTCAGTGAGATGTTTGGCTATAGAATTTTGCCTCCTTCAGCTGTGAGATGGAGTGTTTGGCTGATGGATAGGCTGCAAGCCTCCACAAGCCCATTCAGTTCAAGCAGAGCTTGGGCTGTGCTTGCCTTCCTCCTGCCCTCCCGTCTGCTTTTCTCTGTCAGGGTTTCTTTTTTCCCAGGTGATGTCTGGAAATTCCACAACTGGCATCAAAACCTTGTTATCATTTCTAGTTGTTATCCTTGGTTGACTCCAGGGAAGAAGGTTGTCACTTTTTGGCTTCACTTGATTGCTCTACCCTAGATGGTAAGTACCTGTCACCATTTCTGGTGACTATCACAGTCTTCCACAGGAGTGAGACACCAGAATTCCAGAACTCTCACACATTTCAGAGGAAAACTAGCCCTCATTCCCTTTAGCCTCTTAGGCTTTAGTTCACTAGTCCTCAGTCTCTGCTCTGTAAGTCTCTGGTGCCTGAAAAGAAGTGAAAATATTGCAAATTTGAACAAAGAAAGAAGCTTCCCTCTTCTATACAGGTTGACTTGCATCCAGTAAGGAAAATAAGCAAGCTGAATGAAGGAAAATGGAAGTCAGAGACAAACATTGAACATTTAGGCTAGTTCTCACCCTATTGGTGTCAGCTGGAAGGTAGGAGCTAGCCACTGATGCCTATCAGTGCCTGCCTGCAGGCAGAGATGCCTTCCTGCCTAATTAATTTTTTATCATCGTGTACATTTAATACTCCTAATGCTTGCATAATGGTAAGTATTTTTTTTACTATATACTATTTGGAAATGGCAGAGTGGAATTAATATCTGGAAAGAAAAGGGACTGCTGCTTACAAAGCTAAGCATGTTATCTCCTCTCTTCTGCCCCATTACCATCAGGACTGGGATGAAAGATTCAGGGTTTTTTTTCCCCCTAAATACTTAAGCTGTTCTTCAGCTGAAAAAGGAGGGGAAAAAAATCTGCTTTGCCTCTTACAGATAATTCCCATTAATTGAAGATCAACTCCTCTGATTTTACTGGATGCTTACTTCTTTTATACAGTTTAAGACCCTGTGGAAAACATAACCACTAAGCAAACTATCACACATTCAGAAGGCTCATGCAGTGCACCAGTGTTGCCAGTGCTTTATAGCTTCTTTTTCTCTCTCTCTTTGTGTGTAGGCTGTTGGAAATATTACAGATCTTGTGTCTTCCAGTCTTAGGCAACCTGATTAGAAAAAGATTGAGAAAGAGAAGAGCTCCTAGTTCCTGCTGCTGCACACAGGGGCTAAAATCTCAGGGAGTGATTCACCAGGTGTTATTCATGATGCATGCTGCTGAAATTCTATTGGCATAGAACTGGACTAACAAACAGGAAAATTAGGTCCTCAAACTCTTTTTTTAGCAGCTGAGCTGCTTTGTTGTGTTCTCCTCCTCTCCAGAGCATAAAATATGTATGAATAAAGCAGTTTCTGTTGAGTCATTGTGTTGAAAACATTCTGTTAAGTCCAGCCAGGAGAAAGATTTGCAATGTTTCCTGGACAAAGGTGGAGCTCAGGGTCAGGACACAGGTGGGACTGGGGAAAAAAAGGCTCTAAGACAATGATTCTTGTGTTTTTACTGTTGTTGAAAGGAATGGCAAAACCAAATTCAAGTAAAACTACCAGAAAAATCATCATCATCATACAGCAAAGTTAATTTTTACATTTACCTGCTAGGGATAGCTCTTCCCCAAGCCTCAGGTGCAGAGTAGCTGACAAGCCCCAGCACACCTGAAGATAAGGAGTTCACAGCTCAGCAAATGCATCTTCAGTGCAGAACTCTTCTTCATCATCTTAGTCTTAGTAGGAAGCAGCTTCAAGACAGAGATGTCTGTCCCATGAACTTGATTTGCCCTTCAACCTCTGTGCCAATGATTTCTGAATTTTACCCTATGTTTTATCTTAATCCTAGCCTAAAATCATGGCTAGTCTTAACTAGCAGAGATAAAATGCTCTTTACAGCTTCTGCTCTTGCCAATGATCAGAATTTGTATTTTCTTTCCTCAAAATCTAAAAGCTTTAAAATCTTTGGAAACTTTCTAACATTATTAACTAAAACATCTCCAAAGGTCTCTTAGCTTTTTGCTCTGGTTTTCTTTGTTGTTTTTCCTTGTTGCCTTTGGATTTGGAGCTGTCTTTGACTTACATATGTATATATTTTTATCAGAAGGTACATTTAATACTCCTAATGCTTGCATCACAGTAAGTATTTTCACCATGTAATACTTGTAAATGGAAGAGTGGAATTAGTGGGTGACCTGGATATGTGACTTGATCTTGTTGATGCTAAAGGCAAGGTAGGGCAGGAGGAATAACCATCAGAGCTGTAATGTCGTTTGAGGTCATGTTTATCTATATAGATATATATATAAAACATTCAGTGGTAGATGATCTTAAAGGTCTTTTCCAACCCAAATGATTTTATGATTCTGTGGTTTTCTTTCTTGAGCATTCAGATGATGTGATATTTGACCCTGTCTGATTCTTTGTTTTGATTTAGAATGCCCTCCTTCATCCTTTTCTGTGTGTTTATCTTTGGCCTAATACCCAATCTCACTGAAGCAGATGATGAATAATTTATGTAAAGATTGATCTTCATTTAGCACTCAGAGAAGTAAGAAAGTTCAATGCCATCTCCAGCTTTGCTTTTTGATGGCTGTGCAACCAGCATCTGTGCATCAAAGAGCCTGCAGCAAGTGTGTTGCTTCCAAAGCAAAGGAAATGGCTAAGAAGACAATCTCAGTGCCCTCTGTCTCTGGGTTGTCTTCTGTAGCCACTTTGCTCCCATCATACAGTGTCTCAGAATGATTGTCTGAAACTGGATGAAGTTGAGCTGCCAAAACCACCAGCAAGGACACATGAAGGATGGATAGAGATGTTGTCTTCCTCAGCCTACACTCTGACTCATTAAGATGACTTTTGAAGTCCTGGGAGCTCTCTCAAGAGGTCTGTGAAGGAATCTTCAGAAAGGAAACTGCTGGAGACAGCCACTGAGAGAATGTGCAAAGCAAGGACATCTTTGGCAGAATATACAACAGCTTCTTCCTAATTGCTCAGGTAACAGAATGCAGTTCCACAAACAATGCTGCATCAGGATGCCTGACAATAATAGCATGATGAAAAGCACTTCTGAAAAAAACCCCAAAAACTACTGATTTTGGCAGCCATAAAAGTTTCATAAACAGGAGAACATCTCCCATGCTAGAGCAAGATGGAAAGAGCAAAGACCAAGCTTTGAGACCTGCAGGAAGCAGATGGAATTTCTGTGTTGCACTTTACAATGCTTTGTTGTACTGGTTTTGATGGGATTGAGTAGGCTTCAAAGATGCTAGCAGGACCAACATTAAATGATCAAACAAGGTTCAAATTTTAATTACAGAGCACTTGACCTGTTCAGTCCCAGGATGTACAATTACCATTACAAGTTTTAGGCAAAGCTGAATATTTTATGAAAGAGGGAACAAGAGACAAAGTGAAGTAATTTAGTCTTTTAGTTTAATAATGTTCCTCATTCCCATTCCCTTCAACAGCAGAGAACTGGGGAAGGAAAATCCTTTGACTGACAGAGTTTCAGTTGGTTTGTGGAAAAACCCCCAAACATTCAAGGTTTGTCTGCTTTATTGATGTGAGAGTCCTGAAGGCAAAGTGTGAACAACAAAGGAAAAATGGGTAGAAAAGAATAACCAATAATGTAAAGCAAACATCTGCTTCTGGTTGAGGGTCTTACCTCCTGAAAATAGAATTGAAATAGCACAGGCTCTTACCAACTGCTCTTAATCCTGGTCAAATCCATACCAACATGAAGCTATTCAAAGACCTCACTATTCCTGGGTCTTTTTATTCACAGATTTATGCATGCTGCCCATGTAATAGGTGCCTAGGTCAGACTTATGCTAAACCATAGCCAAAAGGAAGAAACTGAGTAGCCAGTTCCAAGCTGTAGAGGTTCTTCAGGACTGAAGATACCTGGGGAGGTGCTGATGCTATCTGGTGTTCTCTGTAGCTCAGTGTGGAGAGAAGTACTGGGTGAAACAGGGTGATGGAGACCTGCAGATGTCCTGGTGGAGTTAAGCATTTTGGAGATTGTGCTAGACTTCACCTGTTCCCTTGGCATTACTGACACATTAAGGACTCCCCAAAAAGCAGTAAATAGAATATGCTAGACTCTTTTTATTTTGCCTACTAATTGTGCTTCTTTTCTGATATAAGAATTTCCAACTTCAGGCTCTTCTGTTTACCACCTATCATTTTGGGCCAGCCCTTGGAGTGCACCAGGAATATTTCTCTTTGCTTTGTTTAACTCTGTGCTTCTGTCTTTGAACTTCTGATGAGTTTTAGCAATATGTTCATGGAGCACAGGGCTTTTCTTGCTTTGGACAGCAAAAAGAGGTGTTTGATTCTACATGCTAGCCATCTCTCCTTGTGGATCAGCATGGTTTTCCCTGAAGTTGTTGATCATATGTGTCCATACAACTTGTTTGGAGCAAGATGGGATGCATGCAATTTACATAATCAGCTCTGTGTACTAATTAGAGGAGCTGCTATTTTCAATATCCTAGAAAAATGATGCCAGGCTAACACAAGGATATTGAAAGCATCTGCTTCTCTAATTAGTAGACAAGGGGCTTATCTTCCATTTTTATTCAAAGTGTTAATGTGTCAAAGTATCTTATTACACCAAAGAGTAGTGACATTTTGATCCAGGAAGGTCAAAAATATTGCCTCAAACTAATATTGCACAGAATCTACCCTTCATGCTTTATAAAGTGAACAAGAAACCCTATTTATCCTCTCCCCCAGAATTATATCCTATACATGCCATAGGAAACTGCAGAATATAATCAGAAAGAGATAGTTCAGATATGCATGTTTTTGGTGAAGTTATTTACTGGAATGATGAGAGCCAGATGCTCTCTCTGAAGCTCTTTGCCTTCCCAAAGGGAAGAGAAAGGGAATAAGGGAAAGAGACTGAGGGGTTGGGAAAGAAACTAAAGCAGCTTGAGTGGAAATAATAACAATAACATGAACTAGATACAAAGAGATACAAAAGTAACATCAAACCCAAGCCCTGCTGGCAATGACATCACTGGCACCACTGATGCTGTGGCAGCACTGGGCAAGTCCCAGGCTGGACTCAGGGCAGATTCAGGGAACTGGATTCAGGAGCTGGATTCTGGAACTGCCCAATGAAGAAGAGGCTTGACCCTGGTGACCCCTCAGCTTGATCCTGACTAGGACATCCATGGGCAGGAATCCCTTGTTGCTCAGGTCAGGGTCACCTCTCCTGGCACCTCCTCCCCACAGCTGCCACCTCTGGCTTCCTGCAGCCCGAGGTGGGGCACAAGAGTGAGCAGTGCCCTTGGGCTGCAGAGGCCAAGCCTAAGGCAGAGCCTTTCTGCAGCCTGAGCCTTGGCAGGAACTCTCCCCATCAAGTGTTGTCCCTGCCAGCAGCAGAGCCTGGCTGAGAAAAGCTGCTGTGCACTTCAGAAAGTGCCTCCCTGAGAAGAGCCTGAGCTGTGAAGTGACATCACTGAGCACAGTTAGCTCTGCTCTGGCTCACACCAGGACACTCTGGAGGGACGTGGCTGCACCACAGGCTGGTAGCGTACCTTGCTTATGGAGGGCTAGGCACCCAGACAGTGACAGTCTGCACTGGTGCCTGTCACAATTTACCCTCTTTGGGTAGATTATGATATGAAGATATTTTGGATTTTTCTTCAAGCCCTCTTCTGCCTCCTTCCTGTGTCTTACCTGGACTGGAAGCAGGTAGAGGAGGTAAATGGTCTCCATCTGCTGGAGCAGCTTCACACCACTCCCCTTCTACCAGGCTGCACTTTTTTTATGACTGTGATGCAAAGACAGGAGACAGACATGTTTTTCTCTGCAAGGCTTTCTCTTTAATTAAAGGTCTATTGTACCTGAGCTAACTCTGGGTTTTAAGGAGGGC
The DNA here is from genome assembly GCA_013399015.1 of Galbula dea. NCBI lineage: Eukaryota > Metazoa > Chordata > Aves > Piciformes > Galbulidae > Galbula > Galbula dea. The sequence continues at coordinate 940,011 of VWZX01000455.1, forward strand.
TCTGTTTAAAATCAGGGTAATAGGTTATTAGAATGCTAGAGAAGAACATTTGCAGAGAGGTGTTTTGCCCTGGTTAAAATATTTGTGGAAACCCACAAAATACAAAATAAATCCCTTAATCTCAGTGGCTATCTTGAAAACTTATTACTAAAATATATATAAATGTGTAAGTACTATTCATTTTTTGGGGGTTGGCATGTTGTAAAATTCTGTTTTCTTTTCATTTCATGCTGTTGTAAATAAACTGAATCTGTACAGTAGGTTTTTGTCAGACTCCCAGAAAGACAATTTTATTTTATAGCACATCCTAGACTGACAGCCAGAAACTGTTCTGCACCACCTCAGTACAAACAAAATTAGCTTCTCACAATATTTTTGCAGATGTTAAAGGTCATTAATAGAATGAAACCAGATGACTGAAGCAATACATTTGGAATGATTGGGTTTTATTTTTCTCCCCAGCTTAAAGACACAGAGTCCTCTTTTCCTGACAGCTTGGCTGCATTTCAAATGTACTTTCCCCCCCCCCCCCCCCTTCTTTTTTTTTTTTTTTCTTTTACTATTTAGTGCTTTCCAAAATCATAAAAGTGAAGGTAGGGGGATATGTATTTCTTGGCTTATGCAACCTCACTTGTGTGAAAGACTTGAGAGTTTTTGCAGAGATGAATATAATATTAACTGTTCAAACTACACATTCCTGGAACAATTGCTCAATCTTCACGTTTTGATCAAGGTCACACTTTTGTAACCATCAAAAGGAAGATGACTAGCAGATGCAAAGAAAACCCCAAACCATCTTCAAAATGCAACTATATCCAGGAATAAAAAGAGAACTGCCCTTAGAAATGGAGGTAGTTCTGTAGATTTTGAAATGCACTATTTAAGTGAAAGTTGATGTTGGCAACAACTAAAAATTAAATCTTTTCTTTCCTGTAGAACAGTCCTAGTGTGGCTACTCTTCTGTGGTTTATCTAGATGATGATAAAGAACCTTATTTGCCTTCCAATTCTAAAATATTTCTACTACATATGTCATGCTATACAGAATCACACAGAGTTATAGACTGGTAGGGGCTGGAAGGGACCTCTGGGGATCATCCAGTCCAACCCCCTTGCTCCAGCAGGGTCACCCACAGCAGCATGCCCAGGATCACCTCCAGCTGGGGTTGGAATCTCTCCCCAGAAGGAGACTCCACAGCCTCTCTGGGCAGCCTGGGCCAGGGCTCCAACACCCTCACAGCAAACAAGTTTTTTGCTATACCTGCCAGTTTAAACTCTATTATGCTATTTATGCTTCCAAAATGAAAGCTATATAATCATTAATTACTTCTCAAGCAATAGCAATGTCTTAAATGCTTTTAAAGACATACAGGACATTAACTCTTTCCCAAAACTCTCCAAACCAATTGGAAAGCACTAATCAGACCCACCCTGTTGCTGAGGTAAGGATGGGTGAGCCTCTGCTTCACCACACCTAAAACAGGTATGAAAAGAGAGAAGTGAGGCTGGAGCAGATGTTACCAGGACATGGTGATAATGAAAAGGCAAGAAGCAAGTGTGAGGTGTGCTATTAATGACCTTTAACATCTGAAAAGGAGAAAGGTCAATGAGACAAAGGAGTCTTTGTGGGGCCTAGACAACCAGCAGGGGAAATGGGAGAAGCTGTCCTGTGGATGCATTGAGAAAGGTAAGACAAAGCTTATCTAGAATGTAGAGCACAAGCAAGAGAAAAAAGGATTGGTGGTTTCTTATCCTAATTAATGCAATTTCTGGACAAAGACTCCAGGCAAAGAGAGAGGAGGAGAGATTTTTTTGAGATGCTGGATGGAGGAAGAAGTAGTGAGGCTTGAAACTAAGCATGGAAGAAGAAGGATCATCCAGAAAACTATTGATGAATCAGGATGAGCCGCAAGATCATAAGTGTGTTTGAAAGAGGAGAAAAGGGAAAGGGTAGGTTGGGTTTTGGTGAAGCAAGGCAAGGATTTTCATTTTAGAGGATCTGTTTGAGATAGTCTTGGGATATTTGGCTGAAAACTTGGGGAGATTGCCAAAAAGGCTCAAGTGAATGACTAGAGACATGATTTGGCACAGGGAAACAAAGCAGTAATTCAGCATCAGAGGACTACAGAACTGGTAGTGAAGCCTACTTACTGGTTAGGTTAGGAAGAGGCACTATAGAGGAGAGAAGGCCAAAAAGAAAAAAAGCCTTTGAAGAAGCTTTAAAAACCAGATCTTCTCTAAATTAAAACAGCTGAAAATATGAGAGGGAAATGCTCAAGTTAATAAGCATAAAAACTAAAGAGTAATTTGGTGAAGTAACAAAAGAAAATGAAATGGAACTAATTCATTGTTTTTTCTCAAGAATAAATAGAACAATGTGTTATTTACCTGTCTAAAAATAAAGAAACAAACATATTTTAACCCATGACTTGCAGCTGATAATTGGGCAAGTAAAGAATGAATGGTGCTGGTACCTTGAAATATTATGGTATGGCAAATTTCCTGTGCTATTTATTCCAAAACAGGTGGTGTGAATTTTCTAGCACATACCAGCACCATCCTGATGCTGGATAGTTCTGTCAGGAAATCATCCAAAAAGAAGTGTTTTGTTTTTTTTTCTCTCCTTTCCCTTTTAAATTGCTTTATTTTTCTTAGACCCTGCTAGGGCTGTGCAATGGTTTTGTCTGACTAGGTCTGGGCTTCGTGGCACATAGAGCAAGGCTGAACAAGTGAGGTGGGGAAAGGGAAATCCTTAAAGGATAATGCAATCTATATGCAGGAGTTTTATGAGCTAGACCTTTTAAATAGCATTGCTTTTTGAATGGCTATGGCATAGGAATACTTCCTACAACAGGTGTATATAGTGAAAAAATCCTATATTAACCCAGTGGGTGATGTCCCTCAGCATGTTAGAGAGATGTGTGGCAGGACCCTAGAGCTTGTCTTGCTCTCCTCCAAAAGTATGTGAAGAGCTGGTTGAGCTGTAAATGCAATTTTACCACAATTGTTCTGCAAGGAAAAATGGATGTGGTCAGTTTTTATTCTAGCTAAATAGATTTGTAGCTGGATTAAAACCTCAACCAAGAGCAGCTGACATTCATCAGAGTGTACAAATTACAGAGAAACTACCTCTAGGTCACCAACTCTGTTGACAGCTTAAGCAGCCTCTGAGGGTTAGATTTGAGGAAAGCCTTGTTAGAAAACAATATTAAGTGATTAAATAGTAACAGGATGAATTTTCTGTTCTTTTCTTTTCGTTGAGTTTCATGGAGAAGTATTTACTTAGGTAAGAATGCAGTGACAACCTCCTGATCTACTGCAGTGTTTGTATACACAGACCTCTGAGAGCCAAGCTGTTTTTTCTTGACTGTGAATTGTCCAAGTGAATCACACCTTCCTTTAAAAGGATATAAACCAAACCTCTCAACTCTAAGAGGCATTGGCTAAACCTTTCTGTTGTGGTTTCCTTTAGAAAGTCCAATCTCCATTAAATAGTCATATTTTTACAGTCAATTCTGAGTGTGGTAATTGTGTTAACCATTTGGCAAATGTTGACTTATTAAGTAGCTTCTTCAGCTGCCAAACAATAATTTGTGTTAGGGTATGGAAGTAATTTAATTCTGTTGAAAAGCAAACAATTTAGACATTATTCTCTGTATGTGTGAGCAGGATTCCTATAATCAATTCTGTAATAAATGTATTTAACAACTCTGGAAGGTAGACAGGCTTCATTTAACTCATTTTTAATAGTGCACAGAAGAGATTGTATACAATTTCCCCCTATATTTAGAGATATATTTCACCCTCTACGTGCACACTGATTTTCTTCTAACATTTAGGGTTATTGAGCTAACAAATTAATTCAACACAATGAGCTCAGGCTGCACAAGGCTATGGAAATGGAGTATTTACATATGCTAATGACTTCCAATTAAGAAGCATGCAAATAATTGGGAGAAAGCAAAATTAAAACACTGCTAATAACCTGACAATTACAAGGAGAACTGTATTATGCAAGACTGCAAACCTAATTGCACACACAAAGTCTATTTGACTACAAGGAGAGCTAATAGGAAACAGGTACCAAACACTTGTCACTTACTACAGACCTTGACAGGTTTCTTGCTGGAGGGCTACAGCCCTTTTGGGTGCAAGGTGAGGTGCTGGGGTACCCCATGGGGGTTAGTGGCAGAATAACTATCAGGTCAGGAAAATCATCATTAGGGTGATCTTCACAGCTCTCTCCCTGGTGTAAGAAAGAAGTGGGACTGTGTTTTGAGCTGTTGAACTAAGATAAGGTAAGCAGAGCAATAACAGCTGCTTGGTGGCTTGTGGTGGGTAAGGGTTTTTCTCCTTTTACAGTTAAAAATAATTCCTTCTCCCAGAAAATCATCATTTCAGAACATGGTTGTAATTCCAATTGTGATAGATGGAGGGAATTGAAAATGTCTCAGTGGAAAATCATTCAGAAAATAGAAATTCTGTCTTGAAAAGGTAAAAGGTTTCCTTTAGCAAGGTAGAAATTTGTTTTGATATTGCCACAACATCATAACCCTTTGTGGGCCCATAGCATCTTAGAGCCAGTCCAAAGTATCATCAGATGACTCCTTAGCTATGAAATCTATGTTCTGTGGTGACCTGGCAGTGCTGGGCTTGGTGATCTGAAAAGTCTCTTCCAACCAAAATAGTTCTGTGATTCTAAGTGTAATGTAGTTCTAAAGACATGAAGAAGAGAATTTAATAGGATCTTCCACAGAAAAATCACCTCTGGCTTGTCTGAACCCTTGCAAGAAATGCTTGTGGTTGCATGACTCTCTGAAGGCTGAGTTCTCATGGGGTAAATGTAGTCTGGCTGTACCAAGTTCTTTAGGGGAGGAAGTCCCAGCTTGCTCAGATACCTTCACTTCCTTGGTGTCTCTCCATGGTTGGAACTTGCAGGGGCTTGCTGGCTGTTTTGCTGCTATATGCTTTAAAAACATAGAAGGTGGGAATGTAGGCTGCTACATTTGCTGCACAAGATTTCCTTCCCCTTTCAAAGGGGATTTGAACCTCCTTCTGCACTGCTTTTCCATTGTCTCTCCTGCAAAGGAGAAAACACTGGCACAAATGTAATTTAAAGAAAATCTGAAGCTTCCACATGCAAATAAATCTTTGCATCAAATATGGTTGTGTAACAGGGAAACAGACATTGACATGTGACTGATTTACTTTAAGAGGTGGTGACTAGCTAGCACTGACCAAAGAGAAGTTATTAGAGAGAGCTAATTGCAGAAGACTTTCTGTATTTGATCTGCAGTTAAAGACAGTGTAGCCAACACAGTGGTTGGTTAATTTGGAGCAAGAAATGCAGCTGATGAAGGGGGGGGGGAGGTGGAAAAACCCTGTTTGTTTTCTACCAGATACTGCACAAACAGAATGTGAGGTTAAACAGGTTAGGTAAATAATTCATTGTGAATTATTTGCTCAGCCATAACACAGCTTCACTTTTTTTCTGTTGTTGTTACCTTTAGCATTGCCTCTTTTTCTTTTTTCAACTCTTCTGCAGAGAGGCAAAATTGATAGCTACATAGGAAGAGTAGCTGACAGCTTAATGAACAATTATTAGGGTTTGAGGCATATTTGCCCAGAGTTTCTCATGAGGAGATGGGAGGTGTAATCCCCTGCAGTTGTTAAGTGGAGCCTCTTCTGTCAGCTATTAGTGAGAGTAACACTGGGTGGGACTGGAATGTTTGCATCTCTTTTTTTCTAGGGATTTAGCAGTTGGAGGTGGCTGGAAGCAAGCTGCAGCACAAGGGGGACCTGGCTTTCTGTCTCTGGGGATGCCATGCTCTGTTTGGAGGAACTGGGCACTGAGTTTCAGACAGATCTTTTGAAGTCAAATACCATGGCAGCAAATTCTTTCTCCACCCCATGTAAAATAATGGTGGTGGCATCATCTAGGATCACAAAATAGCCAAGAGCAAATATTGAGGGAGTCTGAGAGTTCATCTCAGTAATTCAAAGCTGTTCTCTACCCTGTGAATAGTCCAAGCCTCAGAGGAAAGTGGAGATGATTTTTTTTCCTGATTTACAGAGCCACTGTTGGTAAGGGTTTGGTGTGAAGAGCTGGGAAGTGCAGCTCCCTATCTTCAGGTCGTTCATGGTGAATGTTCTTACCTAACCTGTAAGCTTAAAAGGGCAGAAACTGCTTTTTCTTCTCTAGTCCCATCTATTGATCCTATTGTGTAGCCTGATTTCCAAGAGTCTCCTGGTTTGGCCACTAATGGCAGGATTGTAGCCTGTTAGCCTACAGAATGACTATAGAGTCCCATTTATCTTGGTCAAGATAATTTTGTGATTGCTACTAGGACCCTAAAGACAACATAAAATCAATATCCTATGTAGCTATGTGTAAGATCCACATGAAACTTGATAGTAAACTCTTCATTTAAGGCAAAGGCAATTTCTCTGGAAGTCTATTGATTTTTTTTTTTTTCTTGTTTTTGGCCTTATTTTAGAGTCCTCTATAAATACTGGGGTGGTACCCAACAGAAGGGCTCAAGGAGATGATCTGCATTGATTTTTTGGCAAGGTAGACTCTGATAGTCACAATTACACTGTGGAGTTTCTAATGTATCTACAGTTAAGGGCAATCAGCAATTACTGTCAGAATTAGCAGCTTAGGAGAATTTAGCACAAGTACCAGCTAAGAAACCTATTCAACTCAGGAAAGCAAATAGCATCAGTAGTGAGCTGCATGATCACCTTCCCTCTAGTGAGCTTTAGCTACAGGAACCAATGCTATCTATAATTATAGTCAGCAGTAAATTTTGTTTGCATATAAATAATGTTATTAGATTAATTATTGTAATGTTTATTTTTAAATGCAAATTCTAGCCATTTAATAAATTCCCTTCCTAAGCTCAGTGTTTATGCTCTGTGGTAATGAGCAATTTTAGTCTATTATTTCTTAAATAGCATCCCTAGGAAGACTATTTCCAACAAAATGCCTTATTTGTTCCTCTGGTAAGAGAACAGCCCTGCACTTTCCTTGGATTAGGAGTAAAATGGAAATAAATACAAGGTATAGATGTTACAAGAGATGTCATCCTGCCAAAATAGAAGTTAATATTGCAGCATCCCAGTGATCAAGTTGTCAGTTTGGATGAAGCAGTGCTTCATATGAAAGGCACTGTTTGGAAATAACCCTGTACCAATTATAAAAGACAGAAACATGTCAAACATTTCCTGATTTGAAATATTAATGCCTTAAGTGAGCTAGCTGAGGAAATGCTGGCTGGTGCAGCAACAATTAAAACTACACAGAACATTTAAGAAATAAAATGTTGAGATGTGCTATGTTTTGTTAAGGTTGAGATGTACAAAGGAATCAATAAGAGAGAGTTGCTAGAGATTAAATGGGTGAGACTGGCATTTCTGTAGCCAAATAGAGTACCAGGGCATTTTTATTCACACAGTATGCCTGCTGGTTTTTGTTCCCCAAAGATTTCTTCACATAGTTCTGTTCTTTTTAACCTCATCTTAAGTCAAGCTGAAGCATTTAGACTAATTTTATCTTTGTGATAAAGAGAGATCTTTGGGACAGCAGCAGAGAAGTGTGAGGTGTGGTTTAACCAGGGATCAGAAGTAGGTTGTGGTCACAGGGGAAAAGCTGAAAGCATCACTGGAGAATTTCTAATCCTAATTCATGGTGCAGTCTCTCTCTCAACTTCCCAATGTTACTTCCTTTAATTCCAATAATAGATTCCATGTTCAGCAAGCCAGCAGTAGGTAAGAACAGGAGGGAAGCTGTACCTTCATCTTCTCCTGTGTCAGAGATTCATTTTAACCATTTTAGCTGATATTAATACTACTTAGCTTTTTTATGTGTTGAATGATTATTCTTGCAAGCCTCTTGGGAGATGGAAATATCATTCTTAACTTCATTTTACATCCAAATTCTGAGATATCTGCCTGAGGTTACATACAAAGGACCAAATCTAACAAAGTAGGTAAAAAATGTGTCCAGGTCTGACAGAAGTCATTGTCAGGTCCAAATCTTAAAGAGTAATCACCAGGAAACTTGTCCCTTGAGATGCCTAAGGGATGGATGCTTGTGGCTGCTTAGCATGCCACCATGCAGAATGTTGACATGGAAGGCTGAAGTATTCTTGACCAGAGACAGTTCCAGCTGTGTGGGTTAGAAATGCAGCCTTAGGTGTAAAGGTAACCCAGCTATAAGTCAGGTATGGATCACCTAAGAATTTCAGTTACTGGGTTCTGAGAGTCTTCTCTAAGTCTGTCTTCACACTGGGATGCAGAGCTGCTGATCTGATGACAAGAGAAGGTTTAACTAGCAAATCAGGCCAGGAAGGCAGCACTGTGAAGGTCCATGAGAACTGAGCCTGGCCCTCAGGCACAGCACATCTTCAATCCATCTTCTTGAGTATTTCTCATTCAATAGTTTCAGCTTTGCAAAGGTCAAAGCTTTAGAACTGGACTTCACTGCACTGCATAGAAATACTTAGGTTTGCTAAGGCATTCTTACTCCTCTTGTGTATTGCCATGGATCAGACTAACTGCTGACTGCTGGCTGCTTTACCCAGAGAAATTGTGGCTTGATCATTGACTGGCACTGCTGAAGCCTCATTGTAATTATGAAATGATTCCATGACAATATCATTAGGAAGAAGTAGAAAGCATTGATTTATTTAGCCCTCCATTGAGTTTTATCCATGTTGGAATCAGATGTGCAATAACTCACTGCTAACACCACTGGAGACTTACACAAGACCTACTTTTGTCCAATTGTTCTGCCAAGAAATAGAATTCCTGGTTAAAATGGATCAAAATGAAATGTAAAAGTAGGTTAAAAAAAAAAAAAGTGGCCAATATCTTTCTCTTGTCAGATTTCCTGAGCTTTCTCAAAGTCTTTTGAGTCCCTCTCACTCCCTCCTGATCTGTTTACCCCTTGTTCATCCTTTAACCTGGCCCTGGCACTGCCCTAAGTCTCTGTGCAGATGTATGGGACCAACTGTGTGTGACTCCATGCAATCTCCTCACAGGGACAGGCACAAAAGTCAGCTGGAAATTCTGCAAGTTAACATGTAAATTGAGCTCCCATGGCTTTGCCTTAGATATTGAACTGCTACTAAAATGCTGCTTGAAGCTACAGAGATGGCCAGTGTAGGGCAGTCCTTTCTCTGAGCCAGGTCTACTTCTGATCTTCATGATGGAAATATCTTCTGAAAGAGAAGATGTGAGGAAGGCTGCCAAAGGAAGGCTACTGCAAGGGGGATGCAGCAAGCAGGGGCACAGGTTATCAAAACAGGTTATCAAGGCTCTTCATGGCTGGAATGGAGGAAATCTTCAGATCAGCTTCTGATTTTTCTCTGGGCTGATCTTTTACAGGCTCAGGCATCAGTCACTTCTGGCTATGGTCATGCTTTCAGTGTGAAAAGGTAAGGTGAAAGCTTAGCATCCCTGGAGGTGGTGAAGGCTGAGTTGGATGGGGTTTTGAGCAGCCTGGTCTAGTGGAAGGTGTCCCTGCCAGTGGCAGGGGAGTTGGAACTAGGTGATCATGCCCCTAATCATTGATCATGCCCCTAATCATTGATCATACCATTACTGGAGGAAAGCTTAGACAATTACTATTTTCTTTCTCATTGGAGTGTATGAATAACTATTAAAGTTACTGCCTTCTGCTGACATGAAATTTCACTTCTTTTTGTGACAATGATCAACTCAGTCTCTGCAGAATGAATTTCAAAAGTAAAACTTCAGCCTTCTTTGTTATATTCTTGATCCTGATGTGTAGCTCATGCTCTATATGATTGGAAAACAGAAAACACACATTCTGTACTTTAAAAGTAAAAGGAAAATGTCCTGGCTCACCACATATTTCTCAGCTCAACATTTACTTTATTCCAGCTGTGGAAATAACATTTTGAAGAAGAGGCTCACTTCAGACCATGGCAATAAGTAGAGATGAGTTTATAATGAAACACAAATTTACAGAAGGGATATTGTGTCAGGCTAAAATGGCAACTTTCCCTTTTTTTAGACAGATCTTGCAGAGCAGAAAAATCTCAGTGGTATCAGTGCAGTGAAGTATTTGATGTGGTACAATATGGAAAATTATTGATTACACTGGAGCAGGCAGAGTAGAATGATCCTAAGATGGGCAAGGAGTTGCCTTCAGAAAGGATAACAAGAGTCTGTTGACAGAAAGAAAAGGTTGGCCAGAGGGAGATTAGCAATGGGAGCAGTGGTACCTGCAAATCCCCTGGTGACTTTGGGACAAAGCTGAACTTTGGCTGACAAAATCTGCTGGTAAGGGTAAAAGTGTTAGAATCAGAAGATCCCCAGTATTTGAATGACAGCTCTGAGCTAGAACTCATCAGTATGAAGTGGAAGACTTGCAGACTTCAAGCTCTAAGAGCCAAGAGTCAGGATGTGGAAAAGGCTGAGGTAGGGACTAGGTGAGTTACTCTACCATAAGATGCTTTTCAGGTGCCCAAGCTGTGAACATGAACCAACAAGTCCAATAAATAGAACAGATGCAATCATAACATGTAGTAGCTGGAGGTATTTCCAGTAGAGACAGAACCCTGTGAATGACAGTGAGAGGACAAGAGGAAATGGCCTCAAGTTGCACCAGAGGAGCTTTAGGTTTGATATCAGGAAAAATTTCTTCCCAGCAAGAGCTGTTAGGCATTGGCCCAGGCTGCCCAGGGCAGTGCTGGAGTCACCATCCCTGCAGGGGTTCAAAAAACATCCAGATGTGGTACTTAGGGACATGGTGGTGATAGGTTGATGGTTGGTCTTGATGATTTTAGAGGTCTCTTCCAGCCTTCATGACTCTGTACAAGGCACTGGTGGCACCAGACCTGGTTTATAACTCTTCCATTTCCCAGAAAAGACAGTGAGAGGTAGAAGAGGAGCAGAGGACATCTACCAGGGCAATGAGAGAAACAAATGGCTTTGCCCCCAAATGAACTATATAGGTGTTTCCTAGGCTGTGATGCTTTAAACATTGTGTGAAGAAAGAATCTGGAATTTCAAGTAAGAGGAACAAAAAACCTTAAAATATTGTGTAAATGGGGCAATTTAGCACATTCTTTTCCCTCCTTCAGCTTGAATTCACTCAGATGCAGACTGCAAAGTGTCTCTAGGAGAGCAGCATAGGGATGAATTTCCTTCAGTGTATGCAGCCTCTCTTCTGCAGAAGAACCTGAGTGAGTTCTAGCATTTCTCAGATTTCTCCTGACTTCACAAAAAACCCCCAAAGCTGCCAATTTATAACTGCCCCTACAGAGACATCTTTAGCTGCTTGGAAGTGCCTAGTACCCTAATATTTAGGCACAGTGTTTTCATTAAAAGATAAAGGTGAAAGAAAGCATGTGGGAGGGGAAAAGAAAAATCCCTAAAGGACTGAATCTTGAAAGGTTAATTCCAAGTGCTGAGGGTGTAGTGTCCAAAATCATAGAATCTTTTTGTCTGTGTCTGATATTATCCTTCTTTAGAGATGACAAATGTTAACACTAAAAAGAATGAAAATGCCCTCTAGTTCTCTTCTGTTAATCTTAACTCTGGGTGACTGCTTCACTACATTAATACTTGCTCTGACTGTTCTTTTGACTCCCTTGGTGATTTGAGCCATAAATTGCTCCTCTCTGGAGACCAACAAATATTACATATTTATTTATTTTATTTTTTTTTCCCCTACCAGGAGTTTATATTCCTGAATTTGCAATGTGTGTTCCTGCTGGAGTGATACAATTGCCCTGGTTTCCTTAGTGTCTTCTTTCTTGCATGCAAAACTTGTACAGGGGTAGGTCATTGGGTCACAGAGGAGAAAATAGTAAGCAGTTTGAAGATGTATATTCAACCCAATTAGCATCCCACTTACAGCTTTGCTGTGGTTCTGAGCCACTTTGTTTCAAAGACCACTTATTGATAGGTCTTTTAGCAACACAAATGACATCTTTTTGAACCACTCTGCTTTTATTTATTTTTTTTTTTATGATGATGATTATATTTTCAGTACAGAAAAGTACAAGGTTGTGGCTCTCTAATCTGGTATTAAACTAGTGCATCAACCCACACAGAGAAAGAGAGCACCACTGGGAGATGTCTACCCCTGATCTCCCTGCCTTAAGATTACAGGAACGTGTTCTCTTTCATTTAACCTCCTCAAAACCTGCCTCTTTGAATCAAAACTCATGTTGGCCACTCCAAATTATCAAGACACAACTTATCTACAAGAGACTGCTCCAAAAGATTACTGACAAATTATAAGCAGTTTCAGCTGCCTGTAACTGTTTCCTGTGGATCATTTTGACTGACCTTGAGATCAACCTTAAGCAATTGGGGGATTTGTCTTTCCTAGATTTCCCTAGTGGATATGAATATCAGTGGTATAAAAAATGATGGATGGTGGCAATTTCCTATTAATTGCCACAGAAAAATAATAATACAGAGATCCTAGCACTTCTGATGGGCAGCACTGACCACAGAGAAGAGGGGAAGTGTGTTTCAGGTGACTGTTTTCTCTGACAATCTTTCTGGGTAAACAAAGTCTTGAATGATGCCTTTGAATGGTTGTGAAAATGTGTCATTGGCAATTGTCCTGGAATTACAAACAGCAAGGGAAAGATGAAGTCACCTATTCAGCAGAAGTAGCTGCTAGGGACAAGGAAAGAAAAGATGTTGTTTCTTTTTCCTCTAACAGTTTATCTGAAGCTGAACTGGTGATCTAAGACTATTAGGCTCAGGGAACATGAAGGTTTCTGAATATTGTCAGATAGTCAATATATGCTTGTTACATATAAATAAACATTATTATATTATGATGCAAATAAATATTGTTAAATATCAATACTTGTCATATTTCAGTGGCCACATTTTTACTATCTAATTGGGTTTTTGAGCAAATCTAGAAACTTCAGAAGGAAAAAACTTAGGAACAAATGAAAATGCAGTATTGCCACTGAGCAGCAAGTAAACCCCAGTGATATTCACCTTCCAACCAAGTTATTTGAGTGGTCCTTGCTGAAAAACAGGTTGTACACAGTTACCTTACCTATACACACTTCTTGGCACCTAAGAAATTATGTTCTTTCTGAAATAAAATTAGATGCTATTGTACAGAAGAGCAAGAAGTTGTTATTCTCATGCTAAATTCTTTAATGATTTAATTCTTTAATTCTGTGCATTGCTTACTGTTTTCTGGAGTGGATTTGTTATTTGGGGGATTTATAACAGCTAATCTTCCTAATCTGTCCCAAATAAGAGTAAGTATTTATAAAGTATTGTGCCATTAGCAGCAGTTGTGAGCTAAAGCATAAGGTAACCTATTTTTTAACACACTCATTTCAGCCAAAGCTTGAAAGTCCAATTCCCTCTAAGGGGTTTTGTGACCTGCAGGATAGGAAATGGAGAGCTTGAAGGCATGTGCTTCATGGTGAAGGTCTCAGGGACAGCATTTTAGAGTTTGATGCTCAAAGATGCAGATGGGCACTTAATAGTATTTAAAAAAAACACCCCAAAAGCCAAACACCAAAACCCCCAAAAGACTGATCTCCTGCTAGCTGAGGCATCTGTCTGCACTGTATCTCTAGCTCTTCACTTCTTTAAAGTAAATCCTGATCAGTGAAAATACATTTTCTTCTTCTAAGTCTCTGTTTTACCCTTTCAAATTCAGCTGCATGTCTGAAAGTGAGTTTGGATTTTTTCTCCTTTCAGTCCATCACTAGTAATTCAGGTTTTGCACACCCAGAAATACCCTTAGGGCTAGTTTTGGAACAGAGTGAACACTCTTTACCATGCTGCTCAAGGGGGAAAAAAAAAAAGAGAAATCCAATCATGTTCTGTCTGTGTTGTTCTCCCAGATGAAACCAGAAAAGTACACAGGAGGGCAAATCTATTCAGATGGTGACATGCTTACTTAGTAACTACTACTCTGGAACATACCTTAATAGAGAAAAGTAAGGATGTCTGCTTAAAGCAATGTAGTCCTTTGCTAGAAGACATATTCCCTCTCTGTTAATTCCTTTGAGAGAGATCTTTCAGAGCTGTCTGTGCTGATAGATTTTTAGGATGCCCCATTTCCACACTGAAATGATGCTGGAAACATTTCCCATTCACCATAAGGTCAGCACTGAACTTAGATAGATAGTCAGGTTGGTTTTTCTTTTCTCTTTTTTTAAGGTTTCTCTCCAGCAGTCCTGCAGCTCACCCACTCCTCTGAGCAGAGCTTCCCAGGGATTGTTCTCTGCCAGGGAGTGTGGCTATCTCTGGGTTTCACATGGATCCCAGAATCCTCTTCAGCACATTTATTTCAACACTGCCTCTTGCAGTCCTTTCACAAACTGTAAATCAGAAGCAGGAATGAAAGGGCCAGGTGAGTGAGCAGAAATAAATGTTAGACAAGAGGAAAAGAGCCAGCTGGAATACTTGGCTGATAGCTGAGGCAGTTTGGTGTGGGAGAAACACTTAGTTATGAGTAGAGAGAACAAGGGTCAGGTCTGGATTTTGCTCAGGACACTTAGTATGTGTAGGGTTGGCCTTGCTTAGCTGACCTTAATTACATTATTATTTCTTTCCCTGTGCAGTCTAAATAATGCTTTTAATAGTTTAGTTTCAAGTAATGAAGTGCCATTCATGTGTGTAATTTATTACTAAGTACATTAATATTTATAGACAGCTGAAATACTTTAGTCAACAGCAGAGAATTTTCTCAGTGAAGAAAATCATCTTTGGTCCAATTTATTTAGCAAGTGAGGAACTATCTAATAGAAACCCTTTGCATGGTTGCTGTAGGTCAGGCTAAGCTGATAGAATAATAAAATGGAGTTGAGTTTTGCTGCATTCTCATCTCTTCTAGAAACCTTTTTTGGCTCTGGTGGTTGGCATGATGTTCCAAAACAAATCCAAGTCAGAAAGTAATTCTTGGAATCATAAAATACTATGCAACTTGGAATTATCTTATCATGCTGATTTTAAAATTCAGTGGAGCAAATTCATTTGTGCTCTCTCTCTCTCTCTCTCTCTCTCCACTGTGGCTGGAAGTAATTTGGCTGAATATTGTTCATTTGCTTTCTAAAGACTGCAGCTGTGATATTTTTTGTTTTCCTGTCTAAGAATAAGATGTTGTGGAAATTTTCTTGCATTCTGTATGGGTTGTAGGGAGCAGAATGGCTCCTGTGCATATATGATAGTGTTGAAGTAGGTCAGCATTGACTAAGCAAAGTCACAGCACGAAAGGACATTTGTTTTTATGCCTTTAATGTGGTGGACAGCATAGTGGAGCTTGTGAGTGGCTTATCAGTTTAAGGAGTACAAGTGACTGTTAAGTGCACACAGGAAAGATTTCTGTACATTAATTGGAGACCTGCAATTAACTTTGGAGCATAATGTCCACTCTTTGTAAAACTTGAGAAACATTAGAGAAAGACAGCATGTGTCTGTGAATTAAAATGCCATTAAAATGATTATGGCTTCAAAGACATTAAAAAAAAAAAAGTATATTATTCTGGAAGATGCTAAGATTTGTTGTGTCCAAAACCAGGATGAACAAAGTTCCAGTGTTTGACACAATCAAAGCAACATCTCATTGTCCATTGAGTTGCATTCTGTAGGCATAGATACTGCAATGTTCTCTTTCCAGCTCCACTTTGAGTCACTGATGTTGCTATGAATTTAACAATGCTTATCAAAGATGTTCTCTAAACCCCTGAGTCATAAATGCTGCAGAATGGTGAAAGTTTAAAAGTTATAATCAAATGTCCAAGGAGCTTATTGTTCCCATGGATGAACAGATCACTGCTGGTGGGCATAGAAAGGAGTTTTTCCTTGTATGACAACTCCTGGTTTCCAAATAACTGCTGGGAGTATGTCTGGCTCTAAGGAGTGACAGAAGCTTTGAAACAACAAAGTGAAGCTCTTGCACCACCAAACTTCTTAAGCATCCTCTATGTGCATATGTCTTGGTTGTCTGTGTCTTTTTCTAAACGTCTGGAGTAAGAGAGAGCTCCCTCCAGCCTATAGACAGATCATATGGCTGCAGAATAGAGAAGGCAAGAGGGAAAATAAACCATGTGGCCAAGTAAAATAAATCAGAAATGGATAAATGCTGGGGGGAGGCAACCCAAAGCACCAACCACCCCCCTAGCCCCACCCCCCAGCCCCTAACATGTTATTCCAAATGTTGCAAAATTCATATATCTGATTTCCAATAAACACATTTATTAGATCTTTTAATATACTTAAATAAAATTTGCAGAGTCCCCAAGCTCAGATGTAATTCTTTATTAATAGATGTAGTTCTCTTAATTTACCTAGGATCTTCTTAGGAAGGAGAATGACTAGAGATGTTGAGCAAAGGGATGAAGGGATGTGGTTACACATTGCTCAGAAAATGAACTGTGCTATGGAAATGGGAGAGCTGGAAAACACCAGGTCTGTGCTCAGAGGCAGATCTGCAGAAGACCCCGCGGCAGGAGAGCCAGGATTGTTCTGGAGGGCATCAAACAGAGAGGGAGTGATGAGGTGGAGGTAGTTAGTGTAATTCAGAAAGACTGGACTCATTTTATTCTTCTTGAGAATGAATCTGAAGAGAAATATTGAGAAACAGGGTGGAAAATGTATGATCAGAATTGGTTATGCTATTAGAAGAGAGGAAAAAGGCTCTGGGAAATACAAAGAGAGAGAAGATTCAGCAGAAAGGTCATGTAGAGTAGCAAGGTTTATATAAGTATTTCTTAGAAGACTCTTGGTCTCTGGATGTTAAACTAAACAAGAAATTTGGAAGTAAAACAAAAAAGGGAAAGAAATGAGGAGCAAGAGCAGTGGGCAGGGAGGGCAGGGACCATCTCCTGCAGCTTGCCCAGGGTAGTGCAGTGCCCAAGGCTGGCCCCAGGTACCAAGGAGCATTTGCATTAGATGGTGAGCAGTGAGCAAACCCATCCAGTCTAATCATTATTTTAGCCTTTGGCTCTTGTATTCAGGAGCTGTCATGTCTTTTGAAATGTGTTTACAGCTTCTGACACGTCCTGTCATTGGTGTAGGGGCTTACAGTAATAGGGGTAATTCTGATCCAGGCCTTTGTTGCTACTGATAATGAAAGCCAATCCATGGGCATCTTATCCAATCATCTTAATAATGGTCTGTGCTGGGGAGTGATTTGGGATGACTTTGTGTAACATGGGTTTCTTCTGTGGCACTGCTACAGTTTTTTAATTATTATTATTATTATTTGAGTGAACTGTGCTGATTCTGACATCAGGAAACCCTTTGATTTCTGTGCTGTTCCCTCCCTCCATGCTGCATTCCCTTTTCCTTGGCTTCCCAGTATTGTTTATCATTTCAGTAAATGTCACTGATCCAAAAGCCAGTGATCAGAACTTTCAGGTAAATTGATTGAAGGAGAGTGCTAAAAAAACAAAGCCCAAACCCTTCAAAAGACATAAAACAAAACAAACCCATAGACTTCCTATAAAGGAACACATCAACCCTTTCCCTTTTAAATGAGCTTCTGTGCTGCTGAACATGTTGGAATGAAAGCAGTTTGTCAAGTTATCAAATAATATTTAAGAAAAGCCTAATGTTACTTAAGCTAGGATCATTTTTTCCAGGGGTATCTGTCTTCCTTTCTCCAATTGTTGCTATCTTTCTCATCTAGAATGCTTACTGGTTCCAAGAATGGACACTTAAATTCCTTGTGCTTTTCCTCTTGGTATAAGTTATCCTGAGAAAGTTGGTGCCTAGGCTTCTGCTCTAGGGTAATGCTGATACACCCACCTGTACCAGCACAGGCCAGCAGGCTGTGTGATCCTTTAACATTCCAAGCTGAACTGCAGCACTTAAACTTTATTTGCAAAGCACTGGAAATTGTGTTTAAGTGAACAGATAAAAGGAAGGGGAAGGGCAACCAATCAGGATACTGTTATTCTGACATATTTTGGTTGCCTCTCCAAAAATGCATTCATAATTTTCTGTTTGACATGATCTCAGCAGCCAGTAAAAAGCTGAGGATTTTTCATCCCCCTGACAGGGCTCCATTAATAAAACAACAATCTTTTTGTGTGTAGTAATCTTTAATCTTATTTTGTCACAGGCTTCTCAGCAGCATTTCCACTCGTTTTTACAGTATAATTTATGGCAGTGAAACAACTCTCTGCCCTGAAAAAGGTCAGTCTGTCAAGGTTTACTTGTCTTTGAAGAAAAGTAATAGAGCATTATTTATGAAGCAAAGAATAGGCTTCAATACTTTAATCAATCAGAAAGATTCTTGCATTATTGTATCTTTTGCCACCAAAAAAAAAATAAAGAAATACCATGAGCAAAGGATACATCAACCTTGCATTCTCTTTTATGTCACAAAAAGCCTTTTACCTTTTATGTCTCCTTCTCCTTTTGTGTTTACTGCAGGAAGAAAATAACAAGGCTGATGATGTCCTGATAGCTGGGAACAATTTGTAAATTATGAGAATAAGGATTGATCTTATCTGAAGAGTAGAGAGTCTCTGGATAGATTAACTAGAGCTATCCCCTGTGCTCATCACAATAAATCCATCTGATAAAATGTTGGGGGTTTGGGTCATGTGATGCAAACTAGCATCTCCAGAGAGAAAGCTGCAGAGGTTTAAGGGACCTTTAGGGTACATCAGAGATGATAGGCAGGAGACATAACCACGTGTGGTTCCCATATGTTTCTAGACATCATAAGCAGGAATTAGAAGGAGCAGTGTGGGGAAGCAAATTGGTAGTTCATTAGGGAAAACAGTCACACTTTAATTCCTATTTGAGAGACTTAATTTAAATTTAGCTTTAGTAAGACAGCTTTATGTGAATGAAATGCCAATACAGTATTTAAACTGCTCTGTTGATGCTTAACAAGTGTGTAATAAGATACATATTATCTATTAGTTGTTAGATACTGGCAAGTATTTTTTGCTAATTAGTCCCTATCTGACATGAAGCATCTATAATAAGTAAGATGAGTTATTTCTTGCTTAAATTTCTACCCAACAAAATCTGTTTCCTTCCCAGGAACTGCTAGCTCACTTGTCACCTAGCTCCATAAGCAACTTGGTTACTAGTTGAAGTCCTCTGCATTTTAATGTTGCTGTTCCTTTTCTCTAGGGATGGACATTGTCTCTCTCCTAAATCTCTGTCACAGCCCAGACAAGGTTGACAGAAACCTGAACTCTTCCTGAATCCTTATGACAAGTCAAAGCAAATTAGATGTCTGTTCTACACTGAAGTTCAGCTGGTGATCAGGGAGGACTCTTTTTGCATGTTTGTGAGCCTGAGCACTCATAAGGGAAGCAAATGTCCCAAACCTTAAGACTAGATCCAAAACAGGTGGAAAATATCTTCAACACCACCACCAAGATCTCTCAGTACTTCTGTATCCTTAGAAGATAAGAGCCCATGGAGATGTGTTGGAAGAGATAGCAGCCCACCTCTTTTTGATATCCAGAGAGGAGATAATGTTAATGTTTCATCATAGAAGCCTAGAATGGCCCAGGTTGGAAGGGACCTTCAAGATCATCTAGTTCCAACCCCCCTGCCATGGGCAGGGACACCACATACTGGACCAAGTTGCCCAGGGCCACATCCAGCCTGGCCTTGAACACTGCCAGGGATGAGGCAGCCACAACCTCTCTGGGCAACCTGTTGCAGTGCCTCACCACCCTCTGGGTAAAGAACCTCCTTCTAATTTCTAGTCTATATTTCCCCTCCTTCAGTTTTCCTATTGATATACTCTTGGTGGATATGTAGATTCTCAAGCTGAGCAGATGAACCTTACACTGAGACTGACATCCCAGTTAAGTCTAACAAACTCAGTGTTGAATGGCATGCTCCCTAATCAGATGAGACATTTAAGCAAAGTATCAAATTGTCTTCCTCTGTTGTTAAAAGAAGACTTGCCTATTTGACTTCTGATAAAATAGTTTTTACTCTTTAGCATGCATGATGAAGCACATTATGTCTTTGCAGGTCATCTGATTGCAGACCTGTTTGCAGTAAGCAAGTCTGTTGTCCTTCCAAGAGGAATGTGTGCCATGAGCTTTGCTTTCTGCTGCTGCTGGTATCTTAAATTGGCAAATGTTGTGTCACATAAAGAGAGGAAAGGTAGCATTAATTGCCAAATCAACACAGGGCTGTGCAGAGGCCATTTAATTAAATAGTAGCATAAATGCTTTCTTGATTGTGACCAGGCAATAGTTATGAGCTATGAAATCAGACTCATATTAAGTGCACTTTAAGCATTCCAAATACTCATGGACCTGAACTGGATCTATACTAAGTTAGAGAATTCCAAAAGCAAGAGAATTTCATTTTGAAGGACATCTTCTGAAGTCAGAGCTGGTATGAATGGTGATGAATTTTAGTAGCCAGCTGAAAATGAGTCCCTGGGATGTTAGGTGTGTGACATACCTGAGCTCTCTCAGGGGCACACAGAGCACAGCAACAGTGACCACAGCTCATGCTGGAGGTTGACATGAACAGGTCTGGGAATGATTTAAAAACATCAGTTGTGCCTGAGCAGGACTTTCCAGATAAAGGTGAACAGGTATTCAATTGACTTGATATAATGAGGGCCAAATTGTTCTGTGCTTTACAGGAGCAATCTCTGGAGCACTGTGCCAGCTCATGGTGTGGCTGGCACTTCATGTCCTAGTGGCATGGAGCTGAAATGTCATAGCCAGCTGCTGATCCAGTGGGCCCATGTTCTACTGTCACAACTCTGTATAATTCCTCTGGAAGCCAGAATCCTCTGCAATGACCAAAAAACTTCCAGGAACAAGAATGAGCCTTGAAATACATCCCTGGAATATAACACCTGCTTTCCCATTCAAATTAATTAAAAGAAGTAACATAAAAGCAGTTGCATAGTTAAAAACTCTACCATGGAACAATTTTAATGAAGACTTTCTTAGGTTTGCCTTCATACCTATCTTCCAACAGGCCAGTGAGATCTTGCAGAATATGTGAAGTGTTACCAGACTTTAATTTTCACTGCCTATTTCCATTTATTTCCAATTCCAGACTCCTTTTGCATGTTAAGATCTGGTCTGTAGATGTAGTTCAGATCAGGACCGTGTGTTAAACCATTTTCATTACAACTTTTATCTTTCCTGTCCACCTCTTTTATATTATGTACTGGGCAGAATCTTTCTAAGTAAAACCAGACATTTCAAGAGGGGAAATTATTACCTTCTGCAAAGGTGTGTTAGGTTTTTTTTTTTCCCCTTCTTCAATTGTGCTTTCTGTTTAAGAAAAATATAGCAGGGGAATATGAAAAGGAAATAAAAGTGTGAACGACAGAAGCAAGGGCTGCATTCCGTGTGATAAAGATAGGAACAAGAAAGGGTCTGTTGGTTTCTACTGTTTCCCATTCTTGATACAATCATTGTCTCAAGAACAGATTCATATTCTGCATCATTTTCTGTTACCTTTATAGTCTTTCTTACGAGAATGAGGAATGAAAATTTTAATGCCTCATATATTCTGTGAATTACTGTAGGCGACTCTGCTGTACTACTTTGATCTTTCCTCTATTCCATGCTTTGATTGGGTCGTGATGTGAATGGAAAGCAGCACAAAACAAATCACTTTGGGAGAGAACAATTGCAAGACGAATAGGTGCCGAAAGAAAAAGGTTCCAGCGCTGGCGATTCTGTTCTGCAGGAGATTGGGGAGAAACAGAGTTCAAAGATCTGCTTTTAGAGGTACTAGAGATTATCTCCATTTTTTGGGTTAACCAACCTAGCAAAAACTTGGACTGAGTGTTCATAATCTGAAGATAACTGTCTAGCCTTGGATCCAGCATTGCTTTATTAAAGTTCAGCAGTGCTGTGGTGCAGAGGGAATGGGGAGATAAAGACAGACATGAAGGAAATTAAAAGATTAAAAAGAAAAGAAAACAGTTGGAGAATTAAATATGCCTTAACCACCTTAAAAATTCTGCATCATGTGTGTAGTCATGACTGGAAAATAAGCAAGCAGGAGGAAATGCACGTGGAGAGGCTGAGGCAGAGGGCAAAGCTGGGTTGTCTCGGGGCAGAACCACCCCTCTGCTTCCAAGTTCCCCGTGGCACTGGGGCAGAACTACCTCTGTGCTTCCCAGTTGCCTGTGGCACAGAGAATTTCCCTCCACCAAGCAGTGATGCTGTCCCTGCCTGCCCCATGCTCTGCACTCCCTTGGCCCCAAAGCACTGGAGTAAGAAATCCTGAAGGTCAACAGGGTGTGCCTGTGATGGGTAACAGCATCTCCAGCAACATCACAGGCCCCCAGCTTCTTTCTTCCTTCTCTGAACCCTTTCTCAGTCAGCTCAGGGTTTTATACAAGTGGTATGTGGTTTTGTAACTAGCAGATGTCCCAGGTTGCATTATGTTTGAGAAACTATATGGAGTTTTAATAATGGGGAAGACCTACCAAGGAACATATAGGTTCTAGACACCAGGCAAAATGTCTTCACTGTTAGATATTGGCCCAGGCTGCCCAGGGCAGTGGTGGAGTCACCATCCCTGGAGGGGTTCAAAAAGCATCTAGATGTAGTACTTAGGGACTTGGTTTAGTCTTAGGGACATGGTTTTAGAAGACAGTGGTAGGTTGATGGTTAGACTTGATGATCTTAGAGGTCTGGATAATTTTGTGATTCAGTGAAGAGGGAGGGAAGACAAAAAAACCAATAAATCATGAACAGCTTGCTGCTACTAACCATACTCCCTACTAGAGGTAGCAATTTTTGAACAGGGCAGAAATAATAAACTGCATTGTATTGGAGAGACAAAACAAACCTTTCCCTGGCTCTGAAACTAAGGTTGTTGTACCAGGTTTTTAGATGTGGCACTTACAACATTTTTACATCTGTCCTCTGCCACATGCCTCTGCTAGTATTCCCTATCTCTGTGTACTCACTTCCTTATTTGGTGGGATTTGCATAAGTACAGTTCAAAGATAAAAGGTTTGCATCTATGTTGTGATATCTTGGTCTATGATTGAGGCTCTGAAAAGACTTTAAGGAGCTCTTGAAACGTTCACTTCAGTACTTAGGTTTTTAATATGAAACAATAGATGAAACCTGTGGCATGACTCAGAATAGAAGTCTGATAGGCTTGAGATACAATCATTCTACACAGTTATCTTGTAAGTATTCTCACAAACTGTGTTTGCTAATCTGGGTGAAAAGGCTACAATAAAATCTCTCTACCTCTGCAGGAGCAAAGACAAAGCTGCCACAGCTCCCATGAAACCAGAGTCATTGACTCCTCTCTTCACCCATGCACACATCCCTCAATAGTGAGGAGAACCAGAGCTGTATGGGACACAAAAGACCTTGTTTCTTCAGGATGCTGAATGCATATCACAAATACCAGTGGTTCTCTATTTCCAGACTGAAAAGCAAATGTCTGTGTTAAAGTGAAGGATCACACTTTATAATGTTCTTTAACAAAGCCATGGCTGTTTGTAGAACATTTCTAATACCTTTGCTTTCTTTTTACCCATGACTGTTGCAAAAATCCTTGACCACTGGAAGCTTCTTCATTCTGCCTTGTCTATGACATAGTCTGCTGTGTTTCAGGCTTTATAACCACCTGTATATATTACTAGACATGCAGAAAAACAATTTCTTAGCTATTTTTGACTCAGGCATCATGGACAAGCAGTGAGCTGCATCACATTCCCACGTTGTGTCCAGGTCATTACGTCCAAAGAGCAGAACTACTCTAGATGTGGAGCTGATTCTGCACTGAGTCTGACCTCCACAACAGACATTTCAGTACAAACCAAGTAATATCTACCTGGCACTCTGCTATTTACTTAATATCCACATTTCTTCCAGTTTCCATTCAGATTCCTCTCATTCCTTCATCCCATCTTGCACTGTTTGCTTTCTTGTGCCTTATTCTGCTTTCCTAATCACCACTAAAGCAACCTTTTCAGTTTGTGTTTGCAAACAGCTACAGAAATTTGCCTGGAAAAAAGACAAACTTGACAAACCTTTGGCTATAATATTTTTGGCACAGTTAAAACCAGACACATTTTCACTTCTCTATTTTGTTACAGCTTTATGAGCCTAGAGAGATTTTTGACTTTTTGTTTCACTTTTCCCATCTTGTTTTAGTGTTTCCATTTCACTTTCTGACTTCAGTGTTTTATTCTGAGGTGTTTGGCTTTGTTTTTTCTTCTTTTCCATTCCAGCATTGTACCTTCTAGTTTCCAGTTATATTGTGACTCAGTGCTAGGATATTTCCACTACTCTGTCATGCTGCCCTAGTTTTATTTACCTTTTATTCAGATGAGCATGCAGCATTTGAAATTGTTTCAATATAGCCACTTGAAGTCAGTCTGGCCTCATGAGTAAGAGCTTGTTGATTTGTTTGCTGGAAGATGTGCCTGGCTGTGGCCCCAAATCAGAGCAAAAGGCATCTTTGGTGAAAGCCATATAGGAAGTGAAAGCACTACTCCAGGGTAGCAGACAGGCATTGTTTGTCTGTTCCCCCCAGTTGCAGTCCTGGACTGAGATTTCTGTCCTGTTTGCAAGACAAATTCTGCATTTTATTCAGTGTCCCACTTGAAAAACCCCAAATCTGATTCTTCACTCTGTTCCATATTACAGCAAGATCACCTTGGGGAGGTGGCTATTGAAGTTTCTTTGTAGCATTATTATTATTACTGTTTTTTTTTCCCTAAGCATTCTGGACCTGTTCACTTATCAAATGTACTCCAGTGGTCACTGCATGTCTCCTTTGAAAACCAGCACTTTAAGAACTTCATTTGCAAGGGATTTTTACACTTCATAATTTAGCCATCTGGGTAGTATACTTGAAATCAACAATAGTAACCTTGTAAGTGTTGGCTGGAGATGAATCCCCACATCAGGCCTGAAGATTTCCTCTCCAACATGTATACAGTGAATGGTATAAGACTGTTTGAATGAGCCTACAAGCTCCTCAGGGCAGGACACATGTCTTTGTCTAGGTTTGCAGAGTGTGAACAGACAGTTGGCTCCTGATAAATAACACAATACAATTACCTAACTCTAGGATGCAGGAATTTGCAAGGAAATGAAATCTTCAGGTTGCCTGTAGAGAAATGTTCAGAAAATGTATTTGAAGAAATGAAAGGTGGAGGACAAGAGAAACAATCTTTACACAATCCTGAGGTTGGAGGTTCAAGGATGGGCACTGTCAAATGAATTCCATTTAGTTAGCATGGCATTAAAATGAACTGGGCAGATTTCTGGGGATTAATAGTAAAGAAATGGAAATCTTCCTTTCTTTTTAAATTCAAATAAGATAAAACTTTTCCAGGTTTGTACCATTCCCTTTTGCTAGAGATAAGAATGCTGCTTTCCTGGCTGTCCATAATCAAGATGATATGACCTTTACTGGGTTAATAGCTCCCTCTTTTCCTAACTAATCTCCTCTAATAGCAAAGGAAGATAATTTGAGGTATAAAAAAAACCCACTTGGGGGCATTGGAACTAGTCATAAAGAGTAAAATCATTATGGCAGGATATATATGTTAAAGTCTTAACCACAAATTCATAATCATGGCATATGAAAGGCTTCCCCCCCACCCTCTCCCCAGTTATATGGTTTTCACTTTATTATTTCTTTGTTGAACAAACTGCAATGCACTGCTGTAGAATCTGAACAGAAACCTGCCCCAAACCCCATACACCAAAGCCAGCTGATAGATATGTAAACAGTGTCTCTTCAAATCAGCTCCCTGCCCCTCATGTCTCAGCAAAAGACTCATACTGAGAGAAAACAGCAGATTTTCAGGTGTTACTGTCTTTCAGCATTTCCACTGAGGACAACAGCCAAATTCCTGTTGGAAATGAAAAGATCAAAGTACAGAGCAGCCTACTTATCCCAGAAGTGCTGCTTTCTCACCCAGCTTCACTCACTTTTTGACTTTAGAGAGCTCTCTCTTTAAAACTTGTCACTATTTTTGTGTTTTTAACCATATTCCCTAGAAATCTTCTACTCAGGGAGTTGTATTTTCACCCATAAACATCTCTGTAGGATGTCATGGGTCTGGGATTAAGTTATTAAAATTTCTGTTTCATTTTAGCTTGTTCATTTTCTCACTTATAAATGTTTGCTCAAAGATATTAAGGGCTTGGCTTGGATGGGTGTCATCCATCTGACCATCATCTCTGTTTCCCTTCAGACATTTAACTCAACACAGGATCTTCTGATATGGTCAGAATTAAAAAGCTTCTACACAGCTCCTATACTACCATTTTTCAAACAGGTATAAAGATCAAAGAGTGTCCTGCAGGACTAGGGCAGCAATTGTCCTTCTCTGCTTGGCACTGGTGAGACCACACCTTAAATCTTGGGTTCAGTTTTGGGCTCCTCACTTACAAGAAGGACATGGAGGTGCTGGAGTGTGTTCAAGAAGGGCAACAAGGCTGGTGAAGGGTCTAGAGCATAAGTCTTGTTAGGGTTGGACAAGATGACCTTGAAAAGTCTCTTCCAACTCAAACAGCTCTATGATTCTCAGACTGTGACAGGCACTGTCCTGGAGAAGAGCTGGGTAGTTTGCCAGGCACAACAGGATGTTAGCTGTTTGTGTGGATTTTCAGAGGTATTGTTGCAGTAATGAATTGTTCTAAATGAGTTTAGAGCTCAGGATAAGGTCTTGATACGAGCCTAAAATCAACTGTCTCATACTCACCTAGGGGGGACCTCAACATGCAACTAGATCCAGGCACAAAGTAAGCTTCAAATAATGCAGAAACCACTAGAATTCAGTGTTGTGTTGAGTGAAATGGGAGAAAAGGTGTTAAATGTCTTGGTACCTTTATTCCCAGCTTGTCTACTGCTCAAGTTTATCCAGTGAGATGACTTTCTTAGAGCCCTTTGTATATTGTAATAAACTGTTTCTGCCTTTATTTGACTGCTAGGGCTCAGGTAGGAATAAGTCTGCCCAATAACTGCATTACACTTTGAAAGTGCTGTCAACCTTCACTCCATTCTGTTGAGAATTTCATGGGTATTATTTTTTGGTTTTATTTTGTTTGTTGTTGTTTCATTATAGCTACTGCACGTGGGATCAGCCAGGGGTTTGTATTATCCCCAGCAATCACTCTAGGACCATTGGCTTGGTTTGCTTTCCTGTTGTTAGAAATAGCAACCATAATGTGGGTCTTTGTGTTACTATTTTGGTACATAACATTTTTTCCCCTCTATCTGTAAAGGTACCACCTATCTTACCCAATTACCTTTTAATTCAGGAAATTCTACTGCTGCTCCAAGAAGAGAAAAATTCTCATCACACAATCAGAGGGCTATGCCTTTTTATTAAAGGAAAACAAGGTCTAGATCAAATGTAATCAACTACACTACTAAGAAAAAAACCAACCCCCCCTACTTTGAAATTTTAAAGGAGCTTGTAATTCTGCATAAAAATGATTTAAAGTAATTTTAATAAACATTTTTGCCAGTGTGGGTAAGGTATAACTCTGCTTGTCAGCACATCTGTATTTTCCTCTCATCTAATAAACTAGCTAGGACAGTGCAGCAAAAGGAACATTATAATATTAACAATGTTGCTGGAAAGCTCTGTGCTTTAGAATGAATTAACTTTCATTGCACTGCAGAACATATACAGTGAAATTGGCTCAGCTCAGAAGAGCAAGTTTAACCCCTTAGGAGTCGCTGAGCTCTCTTTAGGGCTTGCTGATGGCTTTTGGAAGCCCTGGCATGGGAATCATGGAGGTAGCTGACACATTTGGCAAATTTGGAAAAGGAACTGTTGAGAAAAGAAATATATTTTATGCAACAACAAAAAAATGTTGTATTCCAAGGAATGTGCCAAGAGAGAGCAGTCAGATCCTAGAAACATCAGGGGCTTAATGTTGTGGGAGGAAAAGTGAGACAGGAATCTTGTTATCCAAATATTACAGAATCACAGAATATTAGGAGTTGGAAGGGACCTCAAAAGATCTAGTCCAACCCCCCTGCCACAGCAGGATTCCTTAGACCAGGTTCCTTCACAATGCCAGCAAAAGCAATCTTCTGCTGGAGTTGAGACCCAAGCTTTGATTTTCCTCCTCTTAATTTATCAACTCAATGACTGGAGAATGATTCTGTGAAAATCTGAGAGCTGAGCAGCACTTGGCCCCTTCTGCAGTGATCCATGGAGAAACCTTTCATCACTCCTTTGACTTCCACAGGACTTCCTTAGGCACTTTTTCTTTCAGGGGGTGGGAAAACGTCTGTGGCACTGTCAGGAAAGCATGAACCTGGGCCACTTAGTGCCTTTTGCATCCCCAGACCTTAATCTTAATACTGGACTACAGTCAGTTTAGAGATCTGAAGGAGAAACATTCTGCATATCCAAATAACTTTGGTTTTAAATTTATATTTTTTTAAAATCAAGACTTTCTTCTCACTAGAACAAAACTTACTAGAAATATTATTTTTCTGCTGTATCACAGAAGGAATTTACTGGGAGTTTGTGGAGCTGGAAAGGCTGAGGCCTTATCATTTTACATGACACCTCTTTAACTCATTTCTACATCAAAATCTGTCAGATTCCCAGAATAAGGTGCCTCACAAGGGTTCATTTGCTTTCCTTTTTTCTTTCTTTTCCACTTTTCTCCACTTTAAAACAATTCCTATTCATTTCAGGTGCCATGGGAAATCTGGAGAGGATGAGATGTCTAATACTGCTGAGTTGCTGCTCATCCTTAAGGTTTGCTGTGCTGTGTTTTTGTCCTGTTCCAATCTGTAGCTTTTGTATTTCAGATGTTCATAGGAGAGTAAATATATTCTAATGTGATGCTTTTTACTTGGTCTATTCAGTCAAGAAAATTTAAAGCAGTCAAATGTATCTATGAGAAGGAAAAATAATTCACTTGGTAAAGAGAGTTGCAAAGAAACTCTGGTGCGTTACTGAAGAGTGAAAAGAGGCAAATGAAGTCCAACCTGAATCCATTTTTGCTGAAGCTTCCAGTTGGACATTTCCCCCTGTGTTTTTCCTAAGCAAACTCACAGCCTTACTGTACTTGCCAAAACCCAGCATTTTTAATGCTCCATTGGTTTTGCCTCTCCAGAATTCTTCACACATCAAAACAAAACCTCTCTGTTCTGATTTGCTACCATGGACTCAATTAAAAGTCTACTAATGCTGCTATGCCTTTCAATAAAGCTCCTGCTCTCCTCTTTGCTGACTATTTCTATCTCATCTTTCCATGTTAATCACCTCCTTTGCTGAAATGATTTCTTGGAGAACTTATCTGATGAGTTGTGAGATCTCTTCTCCATTACTTAGGCAGATCCACTTGTGACTTGACTTTGCTCCTTGTCATACACTAATGCTTCACTCTGAAGGTAGTGAAGCTGTTTGCTGGATCAGCTCCACTCATCTATGCCATCAGAAAAGAAAGCCTGCTTCATATATTGCTCTTAATAACCAGAGTAATTGGTCACCTACTTAGTGTCTAGCTTAATCTGGAATCAAGGTGTCTCAAAAGAACAAAATCTAGAAACTAACATTCACTTTGCTGTTTGTCATCTTTTCTTGTCTTGAATGACTGCAAAAGCTCAGGGAAGAGGAAAGCCTGGGAAAAATGCCAAAAAGATATGTGACCACTTGAAGAACAATAAACTTTTAGGTTTGCCTCCTTGCCCTAAGGACGCTCTGGCATCTTGAGGGCTCCTGCCTTGGAAGCCTGATGGCAATCTGCATTTTCCTGAACTGTCAGACAGGATTGCCAAAGGTGATGATATTATGGCAATGAGGTTATGACAAAAAGATTGGATTCTGTGTTAGAAACCTTCACAGGGATTGTCAGAAAATGTGAAGAATGTGAAACTATAGGCAATGAGAACAGGCATAACATTTCTAACCTAAAAATTGCAGCTGTGTGACATTATTTATTTTGCATCACCCTATAAAGTCTCAGTGAAACTAAACTGGAATGTGTGGACAGGATGTTATCAGGTAGGAGTTTTGAATTGTCTTTACTCTAGCTCAGAGAGCCACTTGGTAAATATTGCCTTTTAAAATGGCTACCTGAGATACTTGGGGCTTAGAACATCTCCTCCCAGTTATGTCTATCAAAGCAAATAATAAGCAGAGCTCTTGCTGTGCCACTTTCTCCATTATGCTTGTCAATGAAGAAGCAGAATAAAATTCTCAAGATGTGAGGAAAATGGAACATATTTAGTTAGAGGGATCTTGGATTCACTTATAAAGCCTATATTTTCTTTGAAAATGTTAAATTGTTGGAGAGACAGGAACTGAGAATAACAGCTTTTATTTTCTAAACACCATTACATATGAGTGAAAAATATGTATCTGTGTAAGGCAAAGAATAGGCTTAATTCCTTTTGAAGGATCACACAGATAAGCACTTCAAGGAAAGGTACAGATGGTTTCATCTACATCCTGCAAAACTCATGGAGGTTACAACAAAGACCAAATCCTTTGACAGAAGTATCTGTACTTGTATACATCTCTATGTTGCTTTAACTTCTACAGACAGAAAGAACTCTACTGAAAGGCAGCTTGGTGTTTGCAGGGTAAAATACAAACTGTCTTCTCTTAAACAGAAGAAAAATCATTGAAAAGCTACAGAAATATTCCTCTTCTATTTGGAGAAAATATTTTTAATATGGGTCTGATCTTCAGCAACATATCCTGGCTGCTGTGGCTGTGTTTTGTTACGGTTTCTTGCTTCCCAATTTCTTCTGGCAGAAAAACTTGTGCCTGATTTCTGAACCTAGCTACTCTGGCAGCTCTTCCTGCCTAGCTTGTTAAATCAGCTTCTGGATAACAGCTGATTCCACATTTGAAGCATCAATATGTAACCACGAAGCTGAAATCAGAATCAAGTGTCTTCAATCAAAAATGTGAAAAATAAGAAAAAGCAGCCATTCCCCCCTCCTCCCTCCAGCTTTCTGGCCACCTGCCATTTTGTAAAGATATTTCAGTCTCTGCAGCTCAGGCCTTTCATTTTTTTTTTAATTCTAGTGCCTCCTCCTGCAAATGCTTCTTCTCATGTGTCTTTCTCTCTGCTGTGGGCATGGGGCACCTGTTTCAAAGGAGAACATGATGATTTTTTTGTTGCCGTTTCCCAACTGCTAGCCCTTTTGGCAGGAAACTTGTCTCCCACAGCTGAGAAAGCAAGAGAGCTAAAGCCCTTTTGCTACATAGAGAGCTACCTTCAGCTCTCTGAAGAGCCATGTGATGCCACTGGAACTTGCTTCTTTTGGATTCTTCTTCAAGACTGAAATTTCCATGGTAGTGCAGCTTCCTGGGTGTGTAATTCCAGGGATATGTTTCTGAGGGACGCCCAGTCAAAGGCATGGATAAACTTTTTCTGGCCCACTGCTTAGGTCTTCAACTTTGTCAGTGCTCCTTATAAAAATATGGATCTATTCCATGCAGCAGAATCTGATATAGCCACTTCTCTTTCACAGAGCTCAAAGCCATATGGCATTTGCTTCCTGCTGACACCTCCACACCAGGAATCTCTTCAGCAACCTAACCAAGATTCAAGGCGAAATGCATAACGTGTTCTTTGCTCTGTGTGCTCACATATCTAACCCCAGAATGGCTGGGGTTGGAAGGGACCTCTGGAGATCAGCTAATCCAACCCCCCTGCTCCAGCAGGGTCACCCACAGCAGGTTGCCCATGGTCACCTCCAGCTGGGGTTAGAATCTCTCCACACAAGGAGACTCCACAATCTCCCTGTGCAGCCTGGGCCAGGGCTCCAACACCCTCACACCAAACAAGTTTCTCCTCTTGGTTAAGTGGAACCTCCTGGGTTGCAGTTTGTGCCCAGTGCCCCTTGGCCTGTCCCTGGGCACCAGTGAGCAGAGTCTGGCCCCAGCCTCTTGCCCCTAGCCTTTACTCATGCTCAGCATTGAGCAGCTCCCCTCTGGGGCTGCTCTTCTCCAGCCTAACTACCCCCAGGGCTCTCAACCATATTCCTTGTTTTCTAAATTGAAGGCCCAGAGAATCCTCTGGTGGAGATTAGGAAAGATCAGGAAATCCTACCTCCATTTCCACCTGGACATTGAAGAATTTCCCCTTCTGGTAGTCACAGGAAGGAATTACTCCTACATGCCAGATGCCTAATAGCAGTAACACTCCCTAAATGTATCCAGATCCTCTTGGAGTACAAACATCAAGCCACAATGCTTCTGCTTTCTGTGCCACCAACAATGAAGTTGGTGAAGTCAGGGTGCAGTTTGCAATTCTGCAGATGATGCATGAGGCAGAGCAGAGTTCTGCTTGTGGTCCTACAGCTCTGAAGGGCTGTTAGAAGAGTAAGAACTTATTCCAGCTGATAAAGGAGCTGTGGTTCTGAAGGCACCTAGGAAACAGTTTGGAATGAGAAGGGAGAGTTTTGTTTGGTCACTCTAGGGATAACATGCTCAACAAAGACAAGCCAGATGAGAATTGCACTGCTCTGGCAATCATGAGAAAAAGGGAAAAAAAAAAGATTAGACTCCTTTTTTCACTGTAATGACATAACATGTTTGCCCTTCTCTCCTGTTTCATGACTTTCCTTTTGTCCTTGTTCCTTGTCTATTTTTATGTCATGTTCCTACATAAGCTGGATAGGGTTTAGTGCCTTTCTTTTGTATTTTAGCCCAGGCAAAAATGCATTTGAGGATGGTGCCCCCCCAAAAGATTTACAAAGCTGCCTCAGTGAGAGATGGCTGCTTCCAGATGTGAGCATAATGCTAGTGCAGCCACCTCTGTGTCTTCCATTTCTATAAACATGTGGTTTCTATTTTGCTAAATCCTCCATGTCAGTCAGTTCAAAAGATGTGATACATTTCATATTGCTGCTCCTCAATAAAAGGCATTGTCCTGGCATACCTCCAGCCCAAGGGGAAGAGAAAGTGTTCTGACTGTGTTGGGATTTGTCCAGTTCTTCTTAAATCTACAACACACCCGTGAGTTGTGTATCCATGGTAAACTCAAGGTTAGTCACAGCATAATCTTTAGGTGGTCAATATCCTGAAACCAAACCTAACCCCCACCAAAACAAACCCCAAAACACACAAAAAGCCCCATGCCCCCATCCAACAACAAAAAAATCCAACCTTAAAACCCCAACAACAAACCAAAAATCTTCAATACTTGTGGAAAAAAAAGATAAGGAAACCAGATAGAGCTGCTGCTGCTTTGGAAAAGGAAGGTGGAGCAGATATTGTCTCAACTTCTCTTTGGTCAGAGATGGCAGAGGAAAAAGGATTATCCTTTGTGTGTTGCCTCAAGGCCTAGTTAGAAACTTGTATACAATGAGTGGGAAGTGTGGGGAAGCAGAAAGGTCATTTGGCATAACCATTCCTTACAAATTCTCCTGTCTATTCTCCAGGGACTAGCTTTGGTCTCTATAGAAACAGAACAGATTATACACTTACATTTTCATGATGCTGAAGATGAAGACAGATAGTGCTTGACAATACTTTCCCCACGTGGAAAAATGCCATCTCAAACAGAAGAGCCACTCCACTGGGTGATGTGTAGCCTGCTGAGAAAGTGAGGTGGGAGACAGAGACAGAAACCCTGGAAGTGTTCTCAGGTGGCCAGGTGGTCACTCCTCACTAGATCTAAAACATTGCCTTTAGAAGGAAGAAGGGGGTAGTGTGATGGCCATGTAGCTAAGAAACAGCTATGGGAAGAGGCAACAGTCAAGGCAGGGCTTTGTTGTAGATATCACCAACTACCTGTAGTGACTGGTGGGTGTTTTGGATTGTCTGCATGACAGTGACTCACCTCTGTAGTGCAGAATTTGACCTGTTATGGGAATCCAGGCCTTGAAGCTATCTAAAACATTAACTTGTCTGCACTTGCCCATGTGTCCATGCAGTGCTCATGGACCTGAGCTCTTCCAAACACAGGTAGATATCCTGGAGAAGCTGCACTCTGAGACACATGAAAGTGTTTCTTATAAACATCAGGAGTCAATGTTGGGTGCTGGGCATAAGTTCCCTTTTGGCAAGCCCAATTCAGGGCCTTTTTTTTGTAGTCAAAGGTAGTAGAGAGGCAAAGATATGAACCTTCTTAAATGTGCAGTCAGTAGCTGTACACAAGACAAGTTATATCACAGACTGATCAAGGTTGGAAAAGACCTCTAAGGTCATGGAGTCCAATCATTGACTGCCACTAAACCATGTTGTGAAGTGCCTTATCTCCCCATTTCTTGAACACCTCCAAGGATGGTGACTCCACCATTTCCCAGCCACAGTAGCTCTCTTTTCCTTTCATTTGTCTGACATTCAGAGGATTAAAAACCATGGGGTGATAGGAGCATAAAGACATATGGTGTAACAAAACCCATTGCTGGGTGGGTGAGCATCTTGGGTCTTAAAGGTAAGGAAAATATTCTTCTAAGGACTCACTTTACCCATTGAATCCTACAATTGGCATGTATCCATGATAGTTAGCTGGCCAAATGTAAAATTAAGCCAGCAGCTGGATTCCTACAAGGATATTTGTTATGGGCCCTGAGGACAGTAGAAAAGTGAATGGAAGAGGTGTATTTTGCTACAGCTAGGTCAAACTAATGATGTAACTTTTTGGTCACTTCCATTTAGTCATTGCTGACATTGTTCCTAACTTTTTTTTTTATATTTCCATCACTTCAACCAGCAAGTTAATTATTTTTAGCTTTACCTGGTCACTATTTTGTTGCTTTTAATTCCAAAAAAAGTATCCATTTTCTTTCTGTTTCTTTCTTCCTTCTCTTTGTACTCTTCTGTCCTATTGTGCTCTTTGTTTATATCATTATAAAATCACCTGGATATATTCTTAAAGTTTACCAGAGGGAGACAATCTACCCCAGGTAACACCCACAGGTAAAACCAGGATGGCAACTGCAGAATCTTGGCTTGGTGTTTTGACTCTTCATCAAAAGACAATACCAAAACAAAACAAAATTAGAGCCCTTGCTTCATTTCTGTGCTATGAAAGAGGAGAGTTATGAATTTCTGTTTTCAGACAAAAGGAAGTTACATTTGAAATGAAGGCAGGCACTTGCCAAGAAAAAAAAGAATCTGTTTAATCAAAAATGTATCTCTCTGTCAAAGAAAATGTGGAGTAGAAAATTTTCAGCCAGCTCACTTCTGTCTCCTATACATTCTCATGGGATTAAACTTCTTATTTCAGATAGAAGAAAGAGATCTAAAATCCCCAAATCACACATTTCAACCTCCTATCATATGTCAGTCAATTTTTCCTTTGGTTTTCTTTCACTGCTCTTGGTTTGTGTGTTTCTACTTAGACAATCAAGACTGAGAAATGGCCAGAAATTCATCATCTGTCTTTATCCTGGTGCAAAATCATTCTGACTGGGCTGGAATTCCTCACAGAGGCCTCTGTTTTTAGCAGCACTTCAGGATATCCTACAAACCAGCCTCCAATATGACACCACCTGGTTTCAGAGTTCCCCCCAAAATAAAATACAATGTCTCTCCAGCAAGGGGAATATATTTTCATATCCTTTCTCCCAGTAATATTCTTTCATAGAGCTTTTTCTCCAACTCAGTAAGAATGATGCAAAGGCAATGCTATTGATTATATATCCTTCAGACCACTGTCACCACACACCACCACCATCTTTGGCTAGAGCTTTTGAATGATTGTCTTGGTTTCTGGCTGTAGTTCTGCTGTGGTTTAATAACTAATGGGAATGGTGGTCATGCACAAACAGATCTTTATTTTTCCAGTTCCCTTTCTATTTCATCTGATCCTTTTCCTGTCTTTACTCAGTTTTTAAAACCTGCAATTTCATTTTATCGACATTAGAAGAATGTTTATACTTCAAGGAATTGCCTATTTCTTCTCTCAGAGCTGTAAGTACCAATTTTTCTCTCACAGACCAGAAGACTGTGGAGTACAAATTCTTGTCTACTGTGGTTGCAGCATGGAGCTATTCTGTATTTTATTAATTCAGAAGTTCAGTACTTGGTGAGTTTTTGTGACACTGCGACAGCATCAAAAGTTTGTTAGTGGCTGCTGCTGAGGATTTAACTCTTTGCTGCCACTGATCAAGCTGTAACCTGTAACCTCATGGACTCTCAGTCCCCCTTGAAAGGTACCAGCCACTTCAGAAAAGAGCTTTCTCTAACCAGGTGTCTTCTGGACTGGCCCTGATTTGACTGGATCATTAACAGTAATTCCTCAATGTGAGCACTCTGAACTTAATTCCAGGAGTCAATCTGTAGCACCCAGAGAAAGACCTAGCACTAAATCAGCTTTGTCCCAGGATCCTGAAGCCCTGTGATAAGTTGTGTGGCTGATGGATGTACAAGAAAACTCCTCAAAGTAATTATCTGACATAAGAGCATGGGGAGAGAATAACCTTACAGCTCTGCCATCTTATAACAAATATTTCACTGAAGCTGCATTTCCCTTAGAGTCATCTTATTCTGTGGTATTTGCATCTAAGAAGGACCAAGTTCACACCATAACCTTCCCCTCCATGGGGCTGTTCTCCCTCTTCAGCTGACTCATTTCACAAAATGAGTAGGAAATCAGTGTGTGTCAGCTGAGCTCTGCCAGCTGAACTCTGCTCAGCTGAGACTGGTCAGCAGGTTCAGAATTTAGCAGGGTGAGCTCACTAAAAACTCAACAGGGACATGTGCAAAGTGTTACATTTAAGAAAGAACAATCAGCTGTTCAAAGACAAGCTAAAGAGCAGCTAATTCTTCCAGAGAGGAGGAAAGAGAAGGATCAGAGTCTTCACAGCACAGCCTTCAAGGTAAGGCTCAACAGGCATTGGATGTGAATGAGGAAGGTGGCTCTGAGAAGGGATATGAAGTCTAATGTCAAAAGGGTAAATAGCAAAAAAGGAACAGGAAAATTTTAGGTCAGATCTTCATTAGACATTGGCCCCAGGCTGCCCAGGGAGGTGGTGGAATCACAGTCCCTGGAGGTGTTTCAAAAGTGTCTAGATGTAATCCTTAGGAACTTGGTTTAGTCTTAGGGACATGGTTTTAGATGTCAGTGAATAGGTTGATGGTGGGACTTGATGATCTTAGAGGTCTCTTCCAACCTTGGTGACTCTGTGATCTGAGGTTGGAACTACAGCAAGCAAGGTTCAGATGAGGTAGCAGGAAATCTTTTACATACTACAGAAACTGGAGCACTGCAATAGGTTGCTTGGAAAAATTACCATCTCAGAAAGTCTTTAAGACAGAGCTAGACTCAAGTGGATGGGAAATGTTTAAGGGAGAGCTGATCATACCTTGGTAGAGGAGAGCGGTCTGCAGGAGCTCTCTTGCCACCCACGTTTTCTATTGGGTTGTTAATCTCCTGCTGATGCACAGACTTGCAAACAGTGCAGCTGTGGAGCCTCATCTTGTTAGGGAACTGAGCTAGAAATAAAAGCTGAAGATCTGAAGAGTGTGTCATCTTCCCTCTCTACAGCTCCTTTACATCCTGGTGTTAAGGAAATGATTAAAATCAGATTGTTGGGGAGTTTGGTGTCTGAACTATGGATAGCTTTTATCAAGAGATGTGAATCAAACAATAAATACAGCTAGGAAACAATACAAAAAGTGAGTTTGAATATCTTTGTGCTTTCATATAAGGAATCCTCTTTCATAGATCTTAAAGGAATTGTTATTTGCTCCAAAGGTTAACAAGTCTCCCTTATGTTGTTCCCAGGACATATGCTAGCTCAAATACAACACATTTTGGATCTGAATTTATTTTTTTTTGTTTAAGGGAGTGAAGTTGCATTGTTTGTTGTTGTCCAGTTACTATTCATTGTCTTGCCAGACATCCAGTTAGGAAGAGCAGGACTCATACAATGTAGTTCCTAGGACTTTGCCACACCCCATGGACAATAGCTGGCGAACAACAAATAGCTGAAGCAATTGTTTGCTTGAATGGTCTGGAGTGAAATGTCTAAAGGGTTAAACAGAATTAAGGCAGCTGCAAGCAGGGGAATCTGTTTACAAGTCATTCACTAAGACTATATGCCTTTTAAGCTACTTGAAGTCTAATTAAGCAGTAAGCCAGTCCTTCTCATGACCAAATTAGTCAGAAAAATCAGGATGTGAACCCTTTAGTCCGCTTTTTGCATGTTCTATCAGCTCAGTGGAACAAGAGGGAGCACAGGCAGTGTTAAAGGCATACAGATAATGTCTTCACCTATCCTGATTTGAATGTGACTGCTGCTTTGGTTTTCATCCTCCAATTATCAGAAATGATCACACAGAAACTGTGAGCTGATGGAACATCTTTAAGCCAGGTGTTGCCACTTATCAGCTCTCCTATCTACTTTTTGCTCCCACACTAATGAAAAATGATTTCAAAAGAAATGAAGATCCTGTTTCAATAAGATTGGGGAAAAGATGTAACCTAAAAGCTGTCTACAGACTCAGGAATAAGTGAAATGTTTTGACAGGGAAAAATATGTGTTGGCAACATTGCTCGACTCAGATTTCAGAAGTAAAATTGAAACCATGCTCCTAGAGGGTGCAGACGCTGACAACTGGAAGCCTGTTCTGCAATAGAGAGGAGTTCAGAATATGCCAACCAGCTCCTCCTCTCCCCACTTTCTTTCATGTACAGGACAAATACATGTCATGGAAAAGAACAGTCTGAGTTGGTAAAGTCTTGTAAACAAACAAACAGAATCTAAATCTGACTCTTATCTGACGGCAAAGGGCTCAGAGAAGCACAGAGCATCTGTGTCAGGAAGGAAGAGGATGTTCAGATTGCTGGGGGCAACCCAGGCTAAACCTGGCCTCAGCCCATGTCTGTGTGGTGTCAGACTACCCATGAGGTGCAAAACTGGACCCATCAAAGAGCTCCATCTGAAGAACCATGCCTGAAACACCCCTTCTTACAGCTGAAGTAAGGTTGTGGAGACAGGATTTGTCAGTTTGTTAGATCAGTGTGAACAGGGATGGGTTATAAAGAACCCAAATTTGTTTTGCCAGGGAAGTACCAACACTTAAGACTGACAAAGAAGGCCAGAATACAAACATTTCAAATGATACACACTCTTAATTTCTTGGTCATGGTCACTGCAAGATAGCCATGCACTGCTTGTCCTTCTGTAATTAAGTGAAAGAGTTGTGGACCAGAAACTGTGAAGGACAAAGACAGTCCAAGGCTGCATTATTAAAAAATAAAATCTAAAAGAAAGGCAAATAATTCTGTCTCCTTCTGTTATGCTCATATGAGGAGATCTAAAGTGAAGATTCCCTTTCTTGAAACCTATTTCAAGCAAAAATATTAAATAAATCTGGAATATTGATTTTTTTTTTTTTCCCCCCTCTTTCCTTTTGGACAGATATTAGCTGTTTCACACTTTTTTTTTTATCTCCTGCATCATTATTAAAGCTCATATAAGCCCAAACTCCTTAAGGAATTTGTTCTACAACCTTCCTTTAAGGTTTCCCAACTCTATATATTAACTTTCTGCTGACATCTGAAGCTTTGTTTCTCAGGGCACTTAGCAGAGGAGGGAACATATGTCTGAATCTTATTTCAAAGAATCCATTCTGCAGATTCTGTTCCCAAAGAAGTGTATTTATAAGAGATACTTCAGCACTTCATGATTTGGTCTGCAACACAGATACTGTTATACTCTAGCTCCTGTCTACTTTTTTTTTGGTGCTGCAGTGCTCAGGGAGCTTTTATGTGTATATGGTTCTTCCCAAAGTATGAACTTGGCAAGGGAATTGAAATGATGTAGGTTCATGTTCTGGTCTGGTTAGAGACAGACTCCCTCAAAACCCCTCCAGTGATGCTCTTCTCTAATCTCCCATAAAGATAGAATACAGTGCACCTTGAATCTTGGGTTCAGTTTTGGGCCACTCACTCCAAGAAGGACTTTGAGGTGTGGGAGTGTGTCCAGAGAAGGACAAGGAAGCTGGTGAAGGGTCTAGAGCACAAGTGTTGTGAGGAGCAGCTGAAGGAACTGGGGTTGGTTAGCCTGGAGAAGAGGAGGCTCAGAGGAGATATTCTCACTCTCTATAACTAATTGAAAGAAGGTTGGAGTGAGGTGGGGGTTGGTCTCTCCTCCCAAGTAACCAGTGATAGGACAAAAGGAAATGGCCTCAAACCAGGGGAGGTTGTTTAGGAAAAATGTCTTCCCCAAAAGAGCTGTCAAGGCCTGGCCCAGGCTGCCCAGGGCAGTGCTGGAGTCACCATCCCTGGAGGGGTTTCAAAGATGTGTAGATGCTGAGGAACATGGCTTAGTGGTGACCTGGCAGTGTTGGGTTTAAGGTTGGACTTAATCATCTGAAAGGTCTCTTCCAACCAAAATGAGTCTGATTCTGAGACAGGCCAGCACAGAGCTCCCTCCTGCCTGCTCTAGTCATGTCCAGAGAGGCTGTGTCGTAGAGGAGCAGGCAAGCATCAGCTTTGGCTCTGCCTCCAGCAGAGGGGCAAATAGGGCTTCCTGGGAGGCAGCAATTCTCCACAGCACCTTCCTCTTCATGTGAGCCATCACAGAGTCAAGAAAACTCTTTGGTGTGAGCCCACAGACAAAGTGCTATCATAAAGGAGCACCTTGAAACGCTGAGAGGTGTTTGTGAGTGCAGTGGTGGATGTGAACCTGTAGCCTAGAGGTAACTGTGCTGACATTTTCCCCACACCCTCCTGCTTTAATTTCTCCTATGGCTTTGTGGAGTTGAGATAGGCACAGAGCATCTCACCTTCCTTCTTCTACTCTGCATTCAGATTAGGTTAATAAAGTGGATTTCAAGTGTATTATAAGCCTTACCATTCATTAACCAGCAAAAAATGAAAATGAGGGAACTGGCAGAAGAGAAGGATGTAAAAGTAAAGAGAAGAAAATGAGAAAACACAGAGTAAATGGAAAGCAGAGAAGAGTCAGAAATGAATGAGAATTTTCTTCTTCTCATTTTAAAGGTCATTTCCTCCCCCTGGCTGACTTCTGTAACAATAGTAATATATACCACCAACACTTCAGGGGTTATTTTCTAACCTCTTGAAAGGATGGGAACATTTTTGGCTGAAAATATTAAAACATTTCAGGTAAAAAAAAAAAAAAAAGAAAAAGAAGCACCAAACCAAACACTGAAAACCATCAATCATCATGATCCTTGCAAGTCTCTTCCCTTTCTCACACTTAACATTCAAGACTGAATAGGTCCCTGGATAATAAGTAGGGATGGGTAAGAAAACTAAAAGTAAGGATAGATGGGGGGAAAAAAAACTGTGAAGAAGGCAAGGAAGAAGGATGGAAAGGACTGAAAGAAAGTGAACAGAGATAAAAAAGAATAAGAGATAAATGGGAAGGGACTTGGCTTTCACTTGCACTGACTCCTTTGTACAAATCTGACAGTGAAAAGTTGCTCCTATTCTTTTTTAACTCTATTCCAATAAATCTAAATTGCAGATAGATCTTTCTGATTCAGACCTACAAAGAAAGGGAAGAAAAAATAGTGTTAGAAAAAAGGAAGAGGGAGAAAAAGATAACTAGGGCTAAAATAGGGAACAAAAAAATATCTGGGAAAGTTCTGTGAACTTCAGGCTTTTCCTTTTCAGTTGTTACTGAACAACTTTGAATAGTTTCTAAACTTCCAAGTGATCCAATAAACTCCTTGGGAATTTTCTCCCAAACAGCTATTGGAACTTTGCCTTGTTGTTAGATGTCACTGATTTTTACCTTAAATATAGAAATGCAAATGTGCTTGAAGGGAGCATGATGTAAATAAGTATCAAGTTCTAGAAAGCAGAAATGGAAAGAGAATAGTGAAAAGCAAATGACATTGATACACTGGAGAGAGCCTAAGTAACAGTAATCATAACAACAATGCTTCTGCTGCTACTAACCATGACAACCACTCATTGAATCCAACATTTTAAAGAGGATGGAAGCTGATGACCAAATCAAGAGCTTAGAGTTCACCATGGGGAAAATCCTCTGAGTGCTTCTTACAGAAAAGATGGGAAATGGGGCAGAAATGAAATGAAATGATGTCACAGTGAAAGCTCTGATAATAACTGCATATTTTTCAGTTCTCTGGCTGAACTGAAGGCAATATTTTGGATCCAAATAAACATTTTGTTTGAACCCAAACGAAATGTTTGTTTTCACTTTGATGTCCTTCATTTACTTGCAAAAATAGTTCCAATGTAAATTTAGGTCAATTTTGAAGCAGAACAACATTTATGAAAGTTTTCAAAATGTCAAAGTAAACCTCTTAGAATGTTTTGCAACTCTTCTCCAGGCTTCTTTTTCCTTCATGTTGAATCAGCTCCATAAATTTGATGCTATTTACAAGTTGTTACAGACACTCTTGCTTTGCATTTCCTGGCTGCTGAAACAGAAGACCTTTCCTCACAGGCTCTGGGTGCAAAGTCAGAGATTTCTCTTAGATTTCCACTTTATAACCTTATATTTCTTTTATTTTTAATCATCTTTATTCATCAATCTACTGGAAGCATCTGGAAGCTCAAAAACTTCCCAGATATGGCTTTTTGGTTCAAAAGGTCTCCCAGACCCCAGAGTGCTGGGTCCTCTGGCTTGTCCTGGTCCCTGAAAAATTAGCATGCTCTGCTCCAAGGATGTCCACACATCAAGTCTTCTGCCCTGACCAGACATCAGCAGGATCTGAAATGGCTCTGACAAAGGTTTACTTTGTTTGGCTAAGGGCAGCACCAATCCTCATTTCCCAGATTTGCTTTTGGAAGTGGCCAGGAGACAGTCTGCTCTGTACAAGGCCAAAGATAGCTTGCAGCTGCCTGAGGAGCATCAGGTGAATGCACTTTCTTAACCCCTCCTCTGGTGAATGAGGTTGAAGGAGCAGGTAATATTAGTAAACCAGATTTGTTCTTTCTGCTTCTCAGACAGAGAAAAACAGGCATAAGCAGCAGATGTGGTGATCCTGAGTGCCTTGGGATCCAGAGAGAGTTTTTTGCCTTCCTAGAAACCTGTGCTTTGCCAGGAGCTGGCACAGTTCCACTGCTTGCACCCTGTCCAAGTGATAGAGCAGATAAACTGCATTGATAGAATTCCCTCTGCTCTTTGTCAGTAGATAGCAAAGCTGTTAACAGTAGCTGTATGCTCAGTGTATGTTCATGGAGGCAGAGCCTCTGAGAGGGATAGTGACTTGCTGATGCTGTTTTGGCTGAACTGGGAACTGAGCTTGTGAGTCCCATTATGGTGTCCTAAGCACCAGCCAGCCTTTTGAGCTCTGCCACAGACTGTGGTGCTGGTGTTATTGCCATGCTCAGTTATGGTCTCATGAAGAATATTTTGTGATCTAATGGGTGGTTTGAACACATCTATCAGGTTTCAGGGCAATGGCTGCTTTAACATGAAGAATGTATTTCAGGTTTTCAAGCAGGATAGGCTCCAGTTTGATTTCCTACCAGCTTTATGCCAACTTGCATTGAGTTCTGTAAAGTAAACTCATGATTTACTATTGGAGAGAATGGGAACAGGATCAAACCTACTGGGTGAATGGTTTTTAAATTGCTTGTTTTCCCTTCCCTTGTCTTTCAGTTCTTATTTTGTTAACCTCATGTTTTAAAGTAACTGTATGTTATATTTTCTGAAATCCACTCTGGGATGTATTCTACCCTGAATGTATACACATAGCTTTTCCTAATACTAGTGGAAGTCATGAACATGTACTGAATAATACAATGCAGTGTGCATAAATCCTATGGGGAATCCAAGCCCTGACTACAAGGAAAAGAAATCACAGTATTTCAAAATGCCAATTGGAACATTGCAAGGAGTTGGAGGCACGTGTTTGCCAGTAATGAATGGAGGGGTGCAGATACAATATTGGAGCTGTCTCCTGCAGAGTGGTATCATATATAATCATACATACTGTCAGCTTGCTTGATTATGTTCAGGGTTGCAACCAGCTTGCTCAAAAACAGAAGAGAATTTCTGATGTCCCCCAAATTTAATTTTCATGAGAGATGTATAGAGGTATTTAATCAGTCATTACAGCTCCTGTATCTGTATCTGCATAATAAACACACCTTTGTGAATTCCTCTGAGAGAGATAACCACACATTCAGATATATATTCACTTCCCTAACTTAGAAAACATTTCCAGTGTTAAATCTTTATCATTTCAGCTCACTGCCACAGTGTTTCACTTAATGTCCAGGAGCAGCCCACATTACTAATTATTTTAATTTTGTAAAGTCCACGATCACAGCTCAATCATTAATCAATATATCAGAACCTCACTCCATTAGCTGTTGTTTGTAACAGGGCATCTCAATTGATTAGGCTGGAGATTTTTTTTCTGGCTCTTGTTTTATAAATTGAACCTAGTCAAGTAAACATAACATTTGGTAATAGTCTTCATAGCAACTGTCAAAATGACTTATTGTTTTTCCAGTCCTGCATTCCTTCAGAATTAATAATACCTTTGTGCCCTTTATAACACTTATTATTAAAGCTATAAAAGTTCTCTCTGTTTAATGAGTGGATGTTTCATTATATGTGTGGTTTGCTTGACAGACTGAAAATTTTTCTAATCTGTTTCTCTTTTCCTCTTGATTGAAGGATTGTAAATATGCAATTAGCAGCTGGAGTAGAAGTAAAAGCAGAAAATGTCAACTGTCAAGTAGCTCCATTGAAAGACATATGATGCTTCAAGCCAAGACAGGAAGACAAAAGGATCTACCAACAAGGATGAAGGTTGCAAAAATCTGTTTAAACATTCCATTAATCTCTTCTATGAAATAAATACAGTCAATACACTGAGGAATGAGGAATCCACAAGGAAAAGTGCAGCTTACTTTTGTAATAAAGCTCTGTGTGTGATGCTTTACTCCACTGCCAGTAGACATTCTGGATCCCACCTCTGTTACAGTCCGTCAGCTTT
Organism: Galbula dea; assembly: GCA_013399015.1. NCBI lineage: Eukaryota > Metazoa > Chordata > Aves > Piciformes > Galbulidae > Galbula > Galbula dea. The sequence continues at coordinate 984,837 of VWZX01000455.1, forward strand.
CTGTGTAACACATCTGGCCACATCACAGCACCATTAGTGCTTGTCCAAGACTACAGATGCTAAAAGAGTGCAATGCATCACTGTGCTCTAGGGTAGATTTCTCTTCTAGACTAAAACTTCTAGTTCTGCTTCTAAACAGTAGATTTAAGTCCTCTGTATGAAAACCTGGACTTGCCCTGGCTTTCACATGCAATAGCTGATGGCACTTTAGTCTAGTAGTGTGGGAGAGGAAGGCTGGAAGGAAGCAAGAGGGACATAGAGAGATATTTGTTATTGTGGTACAATGTAATGAGAGGAGGGGATCCTTGTTTCCACCTCAAATAAAACATTTGTGCAAAAATTCCTTCCAGACAAATTTCCTCTCCATCTTTTCCCTTTTCATCTTCATTCCTTTCCTCTTTTTTTTTTCCCCCCAGAAGATGAAGACAGTTTTGCCTAGCTAATCAATCTCATTATAGAATGAGTAGTTTTAAGGGCATTTAATTTAAAACTCTTAGATAATCTTGCTTAAGCCAGAGAAAACAAATGTACAGAACTAGAGGAGAGACCTAATTGAAACTAGAAAAGGAAAATGCTGTGATTATAGGATTCCAAAATGCCTGACTACCAAAGATATGAACATGAAACAAAATACCCTTTGTCTGACTCTCCATTGAGTGTTACTGCCAACACTGCCAGAACCCCCATTATTATTCACAGACAGAATTCTCCAGAACACCATATAACTGTCACACAAGCAATACAGATTGTATTGTGTCACAAGCAATTTTTCCCTATAACAGCTTGGCACAACCTTTCTTCATCCCTGGCAGTGATGCCCATTTTCCTACAAATATATGTAGAGAAAAACTGAAGCCAACACCTGTAGCCACTCATACACTGAGCTTTCACAGCTGCAACACCCATGTGCCAACCTCCAGGAAAGGTCTTTCCCAGGAGTGGCAGTGAGTTTGGGGCTGCCTGGATCCCAGCTGCCTCCTTTGTCATTGGTTCATCCAGTGTTTCTGAGACACCACCATCAAAGGCAAACACTACTTGGGTATTGATAACCTTATTTACTATACAAAGCCATCAAGCTGCATACTTTGTAAGGGGGGGGAGAGAGGAAAGTCATCATTTAACTATTTAAAAATGACTTAAATCAATTCCTGCCCACCTTTGTGAAAAGACTTCAAAAGCTTTAGGAAATAGATGACAGTCAGTGACAAGCCTAAAACCATATGAATCTCCTGTCTCACACTTACTGAAGTGTTGACAGCCCAAGCCAGATGAAGTTGTATTATATTTAATGCAGATGTGTCTTTCTCTTTAAAAGAAACAGCTGCTTTTAATTTAAATTTAATTTACAATGGAGTCAGAGCTTATCAAATGCCATTCCCTGCTCACATCTAGCCCCTGGAGGAAGCAGTGTTAGATAAAACCCATGTGAGGTGGTATTCTTTATTAATGCTGGCTACATATGGGGGAACAGAAGGAAAAGTGAGAAGAGCAGATGAGGGATCAGGACACAGTGAGGACAGACTATGTTTGAAGCTAAACTTCCATAGGGTGACAATGAAAGACTATGCAAGCTCCTAGAGCACCAGATCTAAGGTCTATCCAGTCTAGTGTTGTGCCTACTATGAAATGACTGAAAACCAGAGTTTGTGGAGAGGGATCATTCCCCAACCTACTTGGTTTTGGGGTTTTTGTTTGAGATTTAAGGTCTTCTTGAGCCAAAGATCCATCCAGGCCATCATGTTTAATCCTGTCATTAGCTGATGGTAGAAATACTGCAGGATTTGCTGTATGCTTGGAGCTATCCTAAAGCACTTGAATCTGTGGCCTATGCTTTTAAGCTTTCTTTAAATCTCTTGGGTTTTTTTTTCCCTGTGACCTGCAACTCTAGGCCTTTCCACAAAGAGCTGTTAAAAATAAGGCAATAAGAACAACAGCTACAGGTCATTACCCTGTATATTACCCTACAAAAGCAGCTGATTTCTTCTCTGGCATATTGTTGCCTTCTTTGTCCTGGGTATTGCTTACTTAGTTTACAAATGCTTAGCACCAAAGACATGATATTTTCTATTACATCCCTAACCCACTTCTGTGAATATAAATAAAATAATAACTGAAAAGAACAAGGAGTCCAAATTCCACTCCAGGTTTTTGTTCAAAGATTAAAGAGAGATCACTGAAAAGCCATGACTGATCTTTCTGATATAGCAAAGCAGAGATATCTGCATCCAGAGTTTTAATTCTAAATCATTTAATCTGCTTCCCTTTTATTTTCTTTAGTTCATCTTTCAAGATGTAGTCTCATTCTATTTACACATTGGAAAATGGTATGATGAAATGTTTGTTGAAGTTACAATTGATATTTACATAGCATGTTTTGGCAAGGCAGTCTTGAAAATATGACACAAACTTTTTTGGTGGATGATGAATGAAACTTTGCTCATCTGAGTAAACAAAGGAGAAATGCTAATTTTTTGGAAAGAGTGAGTGTTGAGTGAAAAATGTATATAGTTCATCAAAAAGGAAAACAAACCCATTTGGTTTTGCCCTTAATAGAACACAGACATTGCAGTCAAATGAGTGGAACTGGAAAAGTCCACTCACTGCTTCTTACTGATGAACAAAAATGGACAGAGAGTTACACAAATAGTTTGATTATGAGCACTTTGCTATTTGACAAAATTCCATGAATCTAGGAAAAATATTTTGGCTTTAATCTTTGCTGTTGCTGTGTTCACTTTATGTGGTAAAACTGAGGAGAAAAGGAGCAGTACTACCAAGAGTTTGGAAGAACATTTTCAGTTCACTGCTAGCAAGAGTGATGAAAGTAGAATTGTCAGTAAAGACTAGAAGCTTTAAGATTAAAGGTTTCAGAAGCCTGATAGTCTTTCCCCTATGCACCTACTTACTGTTGAATTTCAGTTGACTATTAAAGCCATTCATTATTTTGCATTGGCAAAATGGTCTAAATTTTGCTGTTAGAAGCTTGTCCTACTGTTAAAATGATAAAGATTTGCATTCAGAAGCTTCAAGTAGAGAAAACTTTTCTATTTGCCTCAAAAACCTGTGTTTTCTCTGAGAAATTATTGCACAAACAAACCTGGAAAACACATGCCAAAAATATTAGAAACTCTACCTAAATATTTGCAGGGTAAAAAAAGAAGTTATTGTCATAGTAACTTGGGCCCCAAAGGTGGAGACCTGCTTATGCTGATATAACCCAGAGGCTCTCCATTCTTTGCCAGGTAAATGCACAACATCAGTGCAATGCAAGCTCAGAATTTAGCCCAGGGACCTCAAATTCATTTTTAATCTTAAATCAACCTTAAAAAAACCCCTACAAGTCTCCTGCAGAGGAGGATAAGTATAGCTTGACAGAAGTTCCATTTTACATTTCATGCAAACTTGCTTTAAACAAATCAGAAGGAATGATGTGTCTGTGGAATAAGTTATTTTAACTTTTGGTACATCTTAAGACTGACTAACATGCAGGGGAGAGGTTTTAGCACTTTTGTGAAAGCTTCTCCCTTCTCTAAGATGAGTAGCATTCAAGTGCAGAAGAACTCTATTTATCTATTGTACTCCCAAGCCCAGAAAGGAGTTGCTGATAATGATTTTAGATGAGGCTTTATCAGCTTCATTTTAGAACTGTTCCTCATTCATAAACAAGGGCCACAGGATGAACAACAGTGAAAACTGGAAGAAAAGAAAATACTGCTGAATCCTCAATTCTCTAACAGTTGGAAGAGAGGGGGGGGGAAATGTTTCTGCCTTGACAGCACTAGAATAATTTCTTTTGAAAAGAGCAAAACCCTTCAGAAATAATAAAAACAAACCCACAAACAAAGCCCAGGTTCTTTGTGACCTGCTTATGAAACAGCCCTGTACTTACCTGCACTCCAGCTTTCACAGAGATAAGAATTTCCAACCTTCCTGGACTGACAGAGACTGATGGTCCAGAAAGGAGCCTGAACAAGTTGTACAGAGAATTGGGAATGCAGCAAGTTTAACATTAATAAAATGAAATTCTTTTCACTGAATATACAATTGGCTCTCAAGCTCATTGTTGCATATTATTTAGCAGGGCTTGCTAACACCCACAGAAGGCTGAACATCTAACAACCTTACAGGAGCACTTGGCTACCAAAGCCAAAATTTCAAAGGCCAAAGTTATCCAAACCCACAATCATTCATTGAGGATTAATTATGAAATTCTTCTTGCTACCTAATTATTACCCAACAGTTTACTTCAGGATTTCATGTGGTTTATCTATGAACCATCTGAAGGATCTGATACAGTTCAGAGTAGGTATTGGGAAGAATATCTTCACCAAGAGGGTTATCAGGCCCAGGCTGCCCAGGTTGGTGAAGGAATCACCATCCCTGGAAGAGCTCAGAAAATGTGTAGATGTGGTGCTTGGGAACATGGATGAGTGGTGAGGATGGTAGTGTTGGGTGGGTGGGTGGACTTGATGATCTCAGAGGGCTTTCCAACCATAATGATTCTATGGTTACTGCTGGGAATAGGAGATTGGGTAGGCAGGCCAGTGACATGCTTCTGTGTGGCAATCCCTGGGTTCCTAGGTTCTTGTTTCACATCTGAGCAGCATTCAGGACACAGTCAGCACAGGTCCTTCACTTGGGTGCTCTGAATGACCTTCTGAAGCCTCTGTAGACTCGAATTGTCTAGAGCTGACCATTGCACTACACACAGAGGGTAAAACTTACTGCATTATAAGCTGCAAAAAGGAAATGGGCACAACTCCTTTTTCCTTTTTCTCTCCCCCTTCCCCCAAAATATTTCATTTCTGAAATGAAAAATAAAGAAGGCAAAGCTGACTAGTTTCCTGCCTCACTTTCTGGTGAGAAAATTTTGGATCAAGCTGAAACTGAGACATGGAGTTTAAATTAGACAGAGGCACCAGAGCTAGAAAAATCCTGTAACTACAGTCATGACTTGATGTAATGTGTTTTCAAGTTTACAGCCCTGGGATTTCCACTTCAAAACAATGAGAAAGGAAGTGGATGCAAAGAAATTTGCCTGTAGAAAGCTGCCAGAAGAGCTACAGTTTGATGGTGTCTTCCCCAGAGAGAATGCTCCTTTCATAGCAAAAATATAGAGCAGCAGTCCTGTACATTTCAGCAAGGCCAGATACTGTTAGAGATTGATACCAAGAGACAAAACCATTTTCCATTCAATTCAGAATTGAATTCAAAAGCAGCCAGTTTAGATCTTTGAGTTGAAGTCTTCTCTCAATGTCAAATACCTTTAGAAAATTAGAACTTGATTCTCACTTGTATGAGAATATAAATGAGAGTGTGTAGCATTTGCAAAGGAGAAACTATATCTATGACAACAGCAAGGTTTGGGCTTTCTTATTGGTTACTGTTCTAGTGCAATCTGAACTGGACTTCATGAGATGAGAATAATACACCTGAAAAGCTTGAAACCTTCAGGAGCATAGATATTATGGAGCAAAAAGTGTGTAGATAAGGTGCTTGGGGACATGGTTTAGTGGTGAGCACCGCAGTGTTAGGTGGATGGTTGGACTCAAGGATCTCAGAGGGCTTTTCCAACCATAATGATTCTATGACTCAAGCAAACTGAGCTGAGAGAGATAAAGTTAGGCTGTTACCTTAAGCTATGCTAGAAATAAGAACTAGGTATAAACATACACTTTCTTTTAAGAAAACTCCTCTTAGATGAGTAAGATCTCCTGCAGCAACTGTAAGGGTGATCATTTTGTGAAGAACCTCAGCTATACTCCTACAAAGTCTATGGACATGAATGTGGTTTGGAGATGGTGTCTTAATCATCCAGGAAAGGAGAAAAAAGTATTCTTTTTTAGATCAACAATAAAGTGTGAACAGCTGTGATTTGGCTAATGTAACGTAATCCAGGCTTGAAGAAACCTTATGAAGCTAGTACACAATAATATGCTTTCACCATAATTTTGTAACTAACAAACTAGTGAAGATTCTTGGTGGTACAAACAACAACAACCATCCATCTGAACAGGCCACATTCAGGCTAAGGAACAGACCTCTCTTTGAAAGGATTTTCCCATTTGACTAAGAAGAAGGTAGTGGTGGGGAGTGAGGGATGGAATTCAAAAGAGCAGAGCAGAAAAACTCAGAGCAAACAAAGAGAAACACTTCACAAGCCTTTGGAGCAGAAGCCTGAGGAACAGCTAAGAGTGAAAGAGCTGCTGAGCAGAGGCTTGTTCAAGAAGATGCTTGGAATGAGGAAGGACTAAATTTTCTCCCCTTGCTTCATCCCTGCTCTCTGCAGAGAACTTGAACCTGAATAAACAGATGGCACCATAGAAATGCAAGTCCTAGTGTGAAGTAGAAGCAAATTGCAAATCTCTTACTTTCCTTCCCAGCCTCAGTAACTCTCTTTGGGTCAAAGGGGACACTAATGAAGAAAATAGATAAAGAAATCTAACTGTGTTAGCAATTTCTGCTTTACTAGTGCTATATTAAATAGTTCTGAGGTGCATTCATCCCTTTCTGAAACTTTCTGCATCTTTTGGCAGGTAGAATTCCAGAGGAAGTTTAATCTCCCCCTCACATTCTGTCACACACAGCACAAAGTACAGCTGTGGGGAAATCTAATTGATATCTTCCAATTGTGTGGCAACCACAGTAAGTAGCAGAGTGAAATTCTGAGCTCATTGAGGTCTATGGGAAACTGAAGAACTTGAAGTCATTATTTCACACATCATGACTACCCTAAGGCTCTCTTCACTATCCAAAACCACCAGTGGAAGTCTGCCTCAGACTTTAACTTCTTGTGCCTCACTTTACCAACAAATCCACCCAGAAACAATCATGCTGTTGCAAAAGTGTCTTGTGTTTGCTGTAGAATGATGCTGTTTCAGGGAGGATGACACTGAAGGATGCTTATTCATTGATGTCAGTGTGACCAGAACCTGCAACCAAAGAACTTGTGAAGCCAGGCAATGTACAAAGTAGCTTATAATATGTGTTAGAGTGGTAGCAAATGTTTTATGCTTGTAACATTAAGTGTGCCAAGAAAACTCCTCTGTATGACTCCTACTCCTCAACAATGTTCTGCTGTGAAGGATCTACCCTCTGAATAAGGACAGATTCCAAAAAGAGGTGAAATTACAGGCAGAGGAAAATCATTTACACTGGTGTGAGGCTATAATCTCTTTTGCCACAGCAAGTACTGTGCTCTCCATGCTCACAGGAAGTATGTTAAGAGAAAGATGAACAATAAAAATGCTTCTAATACATTTATTATTGTAAACATACATGCATTATAGTCAAACACTCAGTATAACTTACTTACCACCACAGGCCAATTAGATCATCTCCAATCACATGTGGAAAGAGCTCAAGCTAATCTAATTTGCCCAAGAATGCTCCATTTGTTTCTGGGTTTCTGATGTTTTTATACCATTACAAAATGATCACTAAACATGCCCTCCAGTGTGGAGCCTCTCTGCACTCAGAAATGCAAGCTCAGAGGATCATCCTTCTAGCAAAACAGTGGTAACTGACTGTACTGCTAAATTATGTTGCTTAATAGTCAATAGACATCTGATGCTAAATAGAGAACACTTGGCTCTACACCTGCCAAGACTGCTGCTGACATTCAATTGCAAGAAAAGTCAACTGCTTACTGTTTATCAGAGGAAGAAAACAACTCCAAACACCACAACAGCCCTAATTGTCTTCATTCTGTGGCTCTTGACCTGTGGTTGCATAGATCTTCTTGTGGTGGGTTGGATGACTCTAGAATTTTAGTTCTCAAGACCTTTAAGTTATAAATTATTTGTTGTGCATGCAAAGTCCTAACTGTATCATCAATAATCAGAGGCTGTAGTATTTTCTATATTCAGCCTGCATCTAGGCTCTGTCACCCAATAAACTCTCCCCAACAGAGAAGGAGGATCAGGAAAAGTAGAGACACAGCTTAAAATGAAAACAGACTTAATGAAACAGCAAAATGAATACCAAAACCAATAAAAAAATAAAGTTATACTCAGCCAAGAAAATGCACACCAGTCACACTAAGCAAGGAGGCAGTCCTCAGGAAAAAGGAGAGGAGTAAGGTCACAAGCAGCCCAGGCAAGAGGAACCCCAGCCTCAGCAAACTTTCCCCTTTATACTGATGTTGCTGGGATGAGATTCACCTGGAGCCAGCTCAGGTCTCTGCCCTGGCTGATTGCAAACTGCTAACAGCTGCAGCCCATGGCTGCCTCAGCAACACCAAGACAAGTATTGTAAAATACTGGGGACAACAAAGAGAAGACCAAAAAACAGAGCATGGAGAAAAGTCAGTGTTTTGTGTCTTTGCTTATTTTGTTACAAGAAGGGTTGGTTTCACAGGAAAAATTGCAATGGAGAAGAAGTTGGTGCCATTTCACCATACTGTCCTCAAATGCATGGATATTTCATTGAAAATGTTGTGCTGCTTTATGAAGAATGTGGAGAGTGCTCACAATTTGACAGACATGTCTCATTCCTAGGCAAGGGGGAACCAGCTGAAGGCCTGGATCTTACCACAGGAAGCATTTTGTTGCTTCATGTTTCAGATGGGTTACATTATCTCATTATTTCTATCTAGTGGCATCAGAGTTTCTCATATGGATCAAGTTAGCCTGAAGAGTCTCTTTCAACTCCTTGTCATCTTCACTTCTCAGTCCACTCATGCTGTCTGAACCACCAGCTTAAAATTGGGTTCATTTTTTTACTGTCCATTGCATTTCTCTTAAGTTAAGGCACAGAAACATCTAGAAGACTTCTCTGCAAGTTTGCCTAAATATTTTCTTGGTCAAACCAAGACTGGGACTGTATCCATCAAAACTCAGCAATAGTCACTGCCTCAGTCAAGCAGTGTTCTGCAGCTGTAGTTGTAACTGCATTAAATGTCTTCAATAAAACTGGGTTTTTCCCTGGAGTGATTGAAGTAAAACATAATATTTTAGTTATACATTCTATCTCACATGAAACATAATGATCTGAACTTCCAGTATGTTAAAGCCCTTGGTCACAGCACCAATTGAACAGTAGGCGAGGTCTAGTGTATGTTACAGGACATTAAAATGAGCATTCAACCCAGAGCAAATCACAAGCTGACTCTGCTATAAATCTTGTGCACCCTTGGTGGCTATTAAAATTCCACCAAAATTCACATGCTAACGATGTGTTTCCAATCAATCCAATTTCTCAACCTTGCAGGCTGATTAAAGCCATCTCACCATTGTGGTTAACTCCTTGCTGCTGGAAGCAGGATTCTGCAGAGTGCAGCATGAAGAGGAAGCTTTGGCTTGCCTAAGCCTGAGAAGTTAAGAGGAAACTGTAAACCTTAGAAAAATGTTAAACCAGTTCATTAAAATCTCTATATTCAGGAAGGACTGGTCACTTTTTCTCTACATCTTTAAGCATTCTCTAACAGCATTCAAATAGACTCTTTAAAGCAAGGAAGTTTCTTCTCCATCTCACTCCCACTTCTGCTCTGGACTTCAGTCCTGACAAAGCAGGGAGGTGTCCATTTACAGACAGGGGAAAACAGCTCCATTAATCATAGAAAAGGATTCTTTATGTAGAAAAAAAGCCCCCAAAACCAACAAAAACCCCCAAACCCAACCATGCTCCACACTTTTTCCACATAAAGATGTGAGATTCATGTGGAAATGGCCTGAATTAGTTTTTATGAATAGGGCCCTTGGTGACTAATTCTTTTCTGGGGAGGGTAACAGGCAAATGTTCTCCAGATGCATTCCTCTGGAATTATTCCCAGTTCTGGAAGTGAAAACTACTGTACCTGTAGTACAATACAGGGCAGTCAGTGAAACTTGATATCAGCATAAAGAGGGCACCAGTGTTCCCTTTACTTCTCACCATTGCTATAAAAGTCTGACCTGTTGTAAATATCTCCCAAATGACCTGCCAGTAATTCAGCAAGAGCTGCACCTAGTCCCACACAGACCTGTGCATGGGAGAGGAAAGGGGCTCTAGGAGAATGTGATCCACCTCAACAACTGAGCCACACAAAGATCTTCCAGCTTTGAAAACTCTCTGACTTTGGCCAACAAAGTGAAATAGGAGCAAATGAATGTTCATTTATTCTATGGAAGGTGATTTGTAGGGTGGAATCACTCTCCCCATCCTGCTTAGGTAAGGTCAGGGCAGGAATCGAGGAGTCCAATGCTAAATAATCACAAGGATACTAACACAAATGCTCCTGCAACAGCCTTTTTACAGTTCCAGACATAAAGGTCCAAATGCTTTCCAGAAACAGCAACTGCTGTCACATTCAAGGCATGGGCATGGGGCAAGAGGGCATGAAGTGACTTGCACAAACCATTCAGCAAACATCTCCAGTGGCAGTGTCAAGGATTAGCAAAGTTCAGCCTTAGCAAATCCTTAACAAAGAGTTCTAAGTAAAGACCAGCCTCTGTTTGTCTCCAGTGAGGAGCTAAGTGGCTTCTGGTAACTTGCTGGAACAGTTTGAAAATACTCCTTCAGAAAGGAGTACAAACACTGTGGTTGTAATGCACTGTCCAGCTATATAGCAAAGGAAATAAGAAAAATCTTACATCCCTGGTGTAACAAAGCCTATTTTTAACCCTACCAGCTTCATTTCTTCATATGTATTTTGATATTTCTTTGCAATTACAAAGCCAGAGACACTGTGTATGTGTCTTATGTGCTGTCAGTCCAACAGAGACTATGCTTCAAGAGTGTATCTGATGGTCTACATGGCATAGACTGCAATATTGTATAGGACACAAAGATAAATGAAAAGTAGATTCAGCATTACTCATAAAGATGGTTAAGTGTTTTGCATTCATTGTCCTCTGAAACATAATCAAGGCTAGGAACCAACTGTGAATGTTCCAAGGTCCAGCTGGGAAGATGGTCTGATTTGGATCCCTCATGGGTCATTTCTGACTATTATGCTCTTCAGAATTTCTTAATATGTTTGGAAAAGATATTTGAAAAGTGTCTTACCTACTGCAGGTCAGCTGCTCAATATCTGCAGATTGAAAAAGGTTGCCACTTAACCTTGAAATATAGGTTAAAATAGCACTGACAGATTAGAAAAATTACATTAATGGGTGAAGAGATCTGTGCCAGTGTTCTCTGCAATCAAGGGTTGGGAAAGTGGACAAAGGAAAAGGAGATATTAGCAATGCAAAGCTAATGCCAGTGCTGAGTACCCATGCATTATGTTCCTTCTATTCTCTCAGCAGAAGGCAGCACTGTGCTAAGAGTCCTGTTACAGATGATCTGCACCCATCCTGGGGGCAGTCCAGGACAGTGGTCAGAGCTCCTGTGCTGGGGTCTGAAAGGATGATTTAAAAGCCTCACATTACATCAGCCTCTCTGCAAACTAATTGATCTAATGAATGTAACCACAAAGCAATTCATTATAGACCCATGGAATCATTTTGGTTGGAAGAGACCTTTCAGATCATCAAGTCCAGCCATTAAACCAATACTGCCAATTCACCACTAAACCATAGCCCTCAGCACCACATCTACCCCTGCAGGGGTGGTGACTCCAGCACTGCCCTGGGCAGCCTGGGCCAGGGCTTGACAACCCTTTTTGAGGAATAAATTCGTCCTAACATCCAAACTAAACCTCCCCTGGCACAAATTGAGACTGTTTCTTGTCCTACCACTTGTTACTTAGGCAGGTTCCAAAAACTTCCTTCTTTAACAAGCCAAAGAGTTGGTTCTCTGTTAATACCCAAACTGAAGATGTTTCACAGCCTATATAAGAAATAGTTCTTGTATTCAGGCACTGTTAATGGACTTTTATATAAAGATATAAAGCCTGGGGATTGATCTGTGTATCATATTTGGGTTCACCACAGCAAACAGATGTTCTTTGTTTGGCAAGGAAAGTTAAGTATAAGGCATTATAGTGTGAACAGTGTCTGTACAAAGGTGGCTAAATCCTGCAAAGCACTTACACAGAGGTGTGGTTTTACTCATGAAATTCCTCTTAATCATGTGCTTAAGTATTTGCAAAAGTCAGATCTTCAGATAGCACAGGCTGGACTTTCAGTACTTCACCAAGGTGAGAACCCCCACTTGTGTGGTTTGTGCAATCTGTAGCCCAGCTCCCACGGATGTTGTCTCCTGCTGCTGGGACATGGCACTAAGGCAGGACACTCTTCCAAGTGTTCTTGTTCCCTGGAGTAGAGAGCAAAGTCCCAAGGCTAAATGTCACACTGGACATCTTGAAAGATGTCACCACTTTAGAAACAGAAAACATATCTGAAAAATATGTTTTTAACATATTTTAACAGAATAATATCATAATCCCCTGTGTTGACTGGAGCTGATCTTTTCTTCAGCTCTTTGTCTCTTTTGCCTTGCTTATTTGTTTTATTTATGCTGTGTTTAAGAACTAGAAATCAGGAGACTGGTTTCCCACAGAAGGTGATACTCCAGCAGCCATAGTCATCTAGGGTCAGAGAAAATCAGCTGTCATACAAGCTGTGAAATGAAGCTAGGGTTTAAAAAGTCCTTATAAATAGATCCACTCCTCACTAACACTGAAATGGATTCCTCCCCTTCTCTGACTTAATATAACCTGAATTTGACCTGCAGGGCATATTGCCAGGCTCATCTTTTTTCACTCTACTTGAAAATGGGGTAGACAACAGCTATTGTAAAAGTGGGGCATTGATTGAGCAGGGAGGGAGTGTGAAGTGATGCTCCTTAAATTGCTGTATCAGGAGGTATTTTCAGATTACAGCAATGGCATTTAGGGCACATGGAGAAGTGGCTTTTTTCACATTGGCAGGAATCTAAATAAATAAATAACCCTGTTGCATGAGCTGTGAGTATTATTTTTTCACACTGCCTGTTTCTGGCCTCTAGAATACTCCTCCTACAGCTGAGATTTCTGGGGTCAGGCAGTGATCTTGGCAGGGTGGGTAAAATGCTCAGTTTGCCAAGGAATATAAATAGGACTAATTTACCAGTATACTGTCCTTGCTTACAACCAAATCTGTTTCTCTTTCTTCCTTCTGAGCTGTCAGAGAGCATATCCATCTACAACAGGGAGTTTCTCTTGGCTGTGTGGTGCACATTTCTTATGGCTGCTATTGGCATGGCTCTGACTGTTGGGTCAGGCAAGACTCTCACTGTCCACCCTGGTACTGGCAGTGGTATCCCAGTAGTATCACTTGTAGAATCACCCCTGTTATTTTTTTTTCTTACAAAAACAATAGTGATAAGCTGCTAATTAATGAGGGGTTGATGTTGATCACTGTCAACATGAACCAAAAAGCCATGCGCTTGTGTTCTGGTGTGAGCTAGACCAGAGCTAACTGTGCTCAGTGATGTCACTTCCCAGCTCAGGCTCTTCTCAGGGAGGCAGTTTCTGAAGTGCACAGCAGCTTTTCTCAGCCAGGCTCTGCTGCTGGCAGGGACAACACTTGACGGGGAGAGTTCCTGCCAAGGCTCGGGCTGCAGAAAGGCTCTGCCTTAGGCTTGGCCTCTGCAGCCCAAGGGCACTTCTCACTCTTGTGCCCCACCTTGGGCTGCAGGAAGCCAGAGGTGGCAGCTGTGGGGAGGAGGGGCCAGGAGAGGTGACCCTGACCTGAGCAACAAGGGATTCCATCCCATGGATGTCACAGTCAGGATCAAGCTGAGAGGTCACCAGGGTCAAGCCTCTTCTTCCCTGGCCGGTCCCTGAATCCAGCTCCTGAATCTGCCCTGAGTCCAGCCTGGGACTTGCTCAGTGTTGTAATAGCATCAGGGCTTGGGTTTGATGTTACTTTTGTATCTCTTTGTATCTAGTTCATGTTATTGTTATTATTTCCACTCAAGCTGCTTTAGTTTCTTTCCCAGCCCCTTAGTCTCTTTCCCTTACTCCCTTTCTCTTCCCTTTGGGCAGGCAGAGGGCTTCAGAGACAGGATCTGGCACTGCTCTGGTGACCAGCCCAGCCCTGACCCTCGACAACAAGGTTTAGTAATGCCTAGGCCAGAAGTCACTATCACATATTCCATGAGCTAATCTGGCAGCTCCTTCCCCTCCAAAATCAAGATGTTCCATCAGTTACATTGAACTGTGAATGCTCAGGTGCTGTGTATGTCAGTACCAGCACTAATCACTCTCATTTCACTGTTCGTATCAAAGACTCTATTCATGCCCAAAGGAGTGTTCTGCAGCTGCTCAGGGCTTTCTTTTAGAACATGCATGTGGGAGGTAGGTTGCATAATGAGACATAGCCCTGTATTATGTCCTCATCTGTATGTGGGAGGGTTTGAGCAAGCAGAAGCACATCTCAGTTTAAAAAAGACCTTGAAGAAACACCTCTTTTGGCTCATAGAACTGATCACATGATGGTTTCAAGATGTTTCTACAGCACCTCCAGAACAGCAAACCCCTTGATTTTCTTGCTAACAAACTGGAAGTCACTTCCTGCAATCCTGTGGCACTGAAGCAGAGGTCACTGTTTTTATAACATTTTTTGTGCCAATTTCTGAATTACTGAAGTTATTCTCAGTATTTCTATATTTTTCATGCTGATAATTTTACATACAGTTAGCACAGACTGAACAGACAACTTTAATTACTATTTAATTTCTAACAAGGCTGTTGATCCAATATACAGATGCCATTAGCATAAGCTTATTTAAATAACATTGCCTGGTTTCTCAGGCAAATGATCTACACTGAAGAGCACAACCTCTTGGCTGTCACATTATCAATACATTGAGTTCTTTATGAATAATTTTCTATTTATCTCTTCTAGAAGTAATCACAAAGGAGTCACTTTAAATAAACTTCTCTTCACAGATGATTGATTGATTATAGAAAATGTAATTTCCTATCCTTTCCAAAGATCTAGTTTCATATGTAACTAAACATTTAACAATATTGGAAGCAAGTAGATTTTACTTTTCTCATGACAGAAAGGTTAAATCAATGACATAGCTGAACATTGAATCCTTTCTTATTTCAGGTAGAGTTCCCTTTGCAAGGACTGAGCAGAAAAGAAACCATCTGAAGACATGGCAATTTCAGTCAAAAATACTGGAATGGAAAACCTCTGCAAGTATGGGCATGTTTGTGTCTCTTCATAGAAAGATTCATCATTACTTTTAGCCCAGAGCAATAAAATGTTGCATAACAATAATATATGCTTATACTGGCCATAATGTGCTCTCAGCTGCCCTGGTGCAAGCCATGGAAAACAGTGAGGAGCACCTAAGCAGAGAAGCAAAATATAGATTAGTCCATATTTTGGACTGAAAAGTTATGGATATCCTGCTTATAAAAGAAAGGAAAGGCTCTGAGGTTCCCCTGAGCTGAGCAGCAGAGAAGGTTCCAGGGGTGAAACTGGCAGTTCCTCCTTGTTCCTGCTCCCTGAACCATCTCCAAAGCAGGGTGTGAGGGTTGGGGGAAGCCAGCCAGGGACACCCTGCAGATGGGGGGCTGGACAGCCACTGCAGCTGTGGGGACAGCATGTCTTGTCCAGGCTTGCCTGGCCTTGTTGTGGTTTTCCTGCTGGGCTAGCAGGGAGCCTACCCTGCATCCCTTTCACTGACCTATAGGCAGTGTTCCCTTCTGCTTCTCCAGTGTTTCTTGCGTTGCTGAGCACACAAACCATTTACAAATAGTATGGTCAGATTTGGATTTAACAGATCTTATGGACCTATCTTAATCATTGTCCAGCATGCTGAGGCAAAGCTTCATCACCTCACAGTCTAAAATTGTTATGTCCACAGAAGTTTTCCTGCCCAAACAGAGTAGATTGCAGCTCAAGCCTTCAGAGAAGAGGAGGGGTAAGCCACGCCATGTGATGAAATAGCCTTTCTTTGTCAAACATAGTTGGCTTCAGTTATGACTCAATATGAAAAGACAGGTTCCTAAAGAAAGTT
Source organism: Galbula dea (assembly GCA_013399015.1). Lineage (NCBI taxonomy): Eukaryota > Metazoa > Chordata > Aves > Piciformes > Galbulidae > Galbula > Galbula dea. The sequence continues at coordinate 1,000,719 of VWZX01000455.1, forward strand.
TCCACATTTTAGTGCCATTCATAAATATTTTAACTTGCTTTTACTTAATGCACAAATGAAAAAACCATAAAGAGGATTTGACCTTAAACCCTTAATTGACAAAGACTAGTTTAAATCCTCTGCAATAGCCTACTAATGCAGTAGCATTATGAATCATAAGGAACCTTAGCATGATGCATTCCCATTGTCACTGAACTAGTTAAAGCCAGTGAAGCATGACTAAATTGTTGTGACATTTTCCCAGCCCTACTATTACCTGTCAGATGGGAAAAAATCAAGGCGTCAGGACAAGCTTCCATATTGATGTGCTTGCTGTTGATATTAATTGATGTAAATGGATAAGCTTGTCCATCAACAGTAACAAGCACATCTGCTCATTGTGAAAAAAAATCCTTCTTAACCTTCTGTTCTTTCCAGACTCCTTTGATAGGAAAAACTACTCAGTTCTATACTCAGCAAATATGATGTCGATTGGCTTGGGTTTCATATATATATATATATATATTTATTTTTTCCCCCTAATTTGCTGACAAAATGAAATATGGACTATTCTGGTATTTCATGTTTTTGCTCACAATGGATTGAGTTATATAAAGTAGGACATGGACAAATTACAAAAGCCAGAACAAGCAGAGTACCTAATAGTCTTATATAACTGCAAACAGTCTGCATCTGCTTTAATCCATCATCTTCCTTACTGCTCTTTGGGAAAAAAATAATCCTTTCTTTCTCTTTCCTTTCCTTTTCTCTTTCTTCTCCT